>VZTJ01000523.1:0-162889 GCA_013397795.1 Orthonyx spaldingii | reverse complement strand
AAAAAAAAATCATTTTGAATTCCAAAGAATTCAGAACAGAAACAAGGAAATAAATCTTTTGTTTGCTCTTTCCATTTATGTTATTCTTGTACCATTCACCATCAGAAATGGAAAGAAAACCAGTGGCACCGTTCCAGTGTGGGGTTTTTTGAGGACCAGAATAGACAATTCAGCTGGGTTTTATGGCATTCCTCGTGTGTGCCACTGAAATATTATTGTGAACAATCACATCTTCATTTTTCTTTCTTTTTTTAAGGTAAATAATAACAGACACTGCTGAAGTCTTATGAAATCAAACTTAGTCTACTGTACCACAAATAAAAAGGGTAATCTTTAGAAAATCATATTTAAAAAACAAAACAAAACAAAAAACAAACAAACAAAAAAAACCAAACAAAACAAAAAAACAGAAGGGAATAAATTTTTAGTCACTGATTTTTGCTTTTTTTGAATATTGGCAAAATTTTGGCAACATAACTTTTAAGCAGCTTTGTGAGCTTTCCACTATGTTTTATTTCACTTTACCAATAAATCCTTGTTAAGTGCAGAGTAAAAAACCTCAACAGCCAACACTAATCACTACCAAAGTGTGCAAATGAATCCTTATAATCTCAAGTATTTCTAGGCAAGGCTTGTGACAAAACCACAATTTTCCCTGCTGGAGGAAGATGATGATACAGCCATGGGTGTGAAATCTGCCAACAGCCAGGACAAATGCAGGTTAACAACAGCAGAAAAATGGCCCCAAAGGTCTGAGTGTCCTACTACACCCAACAAAAAAAGAAAAAAATAGAAAAAAATAAGCTGAACACTGCACTATTACAAAACATGTGAGAAAGTGGCTCCTCCACCCCTGGGGAATGTGTATTCCTGTTCAGAGCCCTAAACACGGAAAGTGCCCGTTCATGTCAATATAGATCCTACAAAAGGCTTTCTGTAAGTGCAGCAAAATGGAGAAAAGCTGCTGCAAAGAACGTGGGACCTGGGCCTGGTTTTCTTTGGGGCTGCACTTTGTCACTGAGTTCTGGAATCAAAGGAGAGGTTGGGACACGGACAGGGGATGCACAGGGTGAGAGACAGGAGCTGGGGCAGCTGCTGCCTGCTACAGGAACCAAGGGGAAATCACTGCTAAGATATTTCCTTGGGTTTAGAGCAGCTGAGAAATTTGCCACGTGGAAAAAAACCAAAAAAACCAGCTCACTACAGGACTCAAACCAAAAGCAACACTTAATCTGATTCAACTCAGCACAGAAGATGCCAAATTCGGACTTCATTTAAAATTAAGATGGGTATTTGTAAATTATAATATTTTTTCTTTTCTTGTGAACTCTTAACAGCTGTTTCTTCTGTATTATTCTGTCAGTAAGTTTTGTGAGATACAAGAAAGTAAATTGCCCAAAATCACACAGTAAGGGCTGGGCTGAAGAGAATTTTCAATCAGTATTCTTCTCCATTTAACATATTTCCTCCTACTAGAGATGGCCTCTAAGCACATTGAAACCCATCTTGAAATAAACCAAGGCACAAGTAATAGAGAGCAAATCAGAGATTAAAAACCTTGGGATGTTTCCAAATGCTTGCTCTCAATCAAACAGAGCAGAGCTTGAAACAAGAGCAGGTCAGCACTATTCTGACAAATTGTTTTATTGAAAAATGCTGTCTCAATGAAAAGGCAAAACTGCCCTCGCAACATCTTCATTCTTCAAATGCCCACTATTATTAAAAGTCTTGTTTTCCAAGGAAAACCTCCTCTAATTCAAAACAACCAGATTTTATCCCAGACAACAAATAGCAGCGGCACAACAAAGCTATATTGGCCAAAGCTGAGGGTGCAGGAGTTTATATTTCCCTGCACAAGAACTGTGAATTCCCCCAGTCACTGAAAACATCACTGATTTTTCCTAATTTTATTTTTTTTATTTAAAAAGCCCCACGTTACAGTGCTGTATTAAAACAAACAAGTGACACATTGGTATTCCAGTAAGACAACTGTAAATAAAACCAGTTGGGACAGCGGGACACTCCTGGTGACATCCCTGCTGCAGTTTACTGCAAACATCCCTTACCTCCCATGGCTGAGGCAGAGTCACTGCACTGGGCTCTGCAGTTAAACACAAAACCAAAAACAGCAATTTGGCCACATGAATGTGTCCTCTTATTGCAAAGAACAGCGGCAAACACAGCAGCCCTTATGGTCTCTGCAGAGCCTGAGCAATGATTTTAAAATTGTCGTATTGGTGTCCAAATCCAGCTCTGAGGACAGCGTTTAAGGGCTGAAGCACCCACAGTGTCTGAGTCATTTGTATAAGCAGCAAATTGCCCTCCTCTATACTCATAAAACACTTCACACTCTCAAGAATCAAACTGCAAATTCAAACTGGAGTCCCACACTTTCAATTATTGCTGCAATTTCAATAAGAGGAAGCAAATGACCAAAGCAGCACATTCCATTTCAGCTGACAGCCCGCGATCACAGTGCAAAAAGCAAAATTATTTAGAATGGCTTTCCAACTCTGTGTTTTACTTCACACTTTCAATTTGAAAACTTCACACTGTAATTCTGTGGCAGGAATCTCCTGATCAATGTTGTCCTGATAAACTGCACAGGCTAAAAACCTTTGTCAAAGTGATATTTGAGGGGCTCACTCAGCAGCTCTTGCACACTGGTCTCCTAAAACAGCGTGTTGCAGGTTAAGATTTTTTTGTCACAATTTCCAATTTTCCTTGAACTTCTGAAGAAAAATTCAGATATCTGAATATTCATCCCTAAATTTATGTTAGAACAATTTCCTTGGCAAAATTACTCTTGACCATGTTACATTCTAGACTAAGACTCTCTGTACTGTTGTATTTATTTAAAAAACCCCAACAACAACCCCACAACACTGGTGAAATCCAAGAGTCGAGCCTTTTATTTAATTCTGATCTGAAATCCATTCTTATGGAAGATATCTATAAAATTCAATTTGCAGACCGTAATTTCTAATTTGAAAGCAGCCTAAAAAATTTTACAGCAGATATAGAATTCTCTATTAGATTGCCTGGGTTTTTAAAGTTTTATAGATTCCTATTCAAACTCTAGAGAAGACTGTTAGAGACATGTTAAATGGTTTTTACATAAAAGGCAAGATTGTAAAAATTCAATTTCGGTGTGGTTTTAATTCTCCAAAGCTTTTGTCTTGCATGTCACTCGAATATGGGCTACCCCTTTCCAACTCATTCTGATCCCACGGGAGAAAAATAAGAAAAACATAAGGGAAACACTTTCCAGCATGAATTTATTTATTTATTTCTGCTGCAGTGATGCTGCTCAGGGTCAGCTGGGGTCAGTGCTGGCTGCACAGGGGCACAAGGAGCTGGGATGTCATAATGGGAAAGAGTTTGTTACCACAAAAACTGCAGTGGATGGAGCCAAGCTCATACCTGACACGATTTGAGCTGAAATGGGAGAAAAGGACTGTGGCACTTTGGCAACACAAAAAGCAGACTTTCAAGGGAACAAAACATTGCTGAGGACATTTTCCAGGCAGTAACTTAGGGGCTCTCGCGTTGCAGTTATGGTGGAGACAATCAGTTTGTAAATACAGTCACATTTGGGGAATAAACACAGAGCTTTCATCACAGAGCAGAAGGAATCCAAACAAATGTAGCACAACTTCCAGAAAGTCTGCACTTGGGTCATGTAAGCGCATGTCTCTGTTATTGTGATTTTTTTCTCTCTTTGCCTGGAGCAGCATTAATCCTTGCTAAAGCACTAGAGATTACCAGACAATGCTGCTGACCATTGCTTCTGATGTGCAAGTGTCTACTTGGAAAATATTGAATCAGTGTAAGTTCTTTTTCTGTAGCCTAATTCTGCTGGCAAAGTCAGAAGGTTACAGTATATCTATTCTAATCCTACTCATTTTCACAAGCATCTGTCCTGCATGATTTTGGCAGTGTAACAGCTGGCCACATACAGTGACAGTCCACTAGAAATTAAATGATTCCTCACCAAAATATGTGTTTGGGTGCTGTAAAATCCATTGAAGGACAACTATTCCTGAAGTGAACCATAGCACAGACTCCACAAGGAGACAGATTAATGTGCTTCTCATTAAAAGAATAAAAGAAAAAAAACCCCCAAACAACAGAGTAATCACCCTGACCCCTAAACTCAGTGCCAGCTTTGCACAGCTGGAGAGAATACTCACATTACCTGCTTTCCAGGTAAAACAGTCCGTTGACATAAAGTCAAATGAATTAAATAATAAATGCAGAATTTTATTTTAAGCCAAGGTTTCTGTCAGACATGAGAGGCATCCTTTGTGCAGGAGCAGAACGTGCCCTGAGGTATGGCCCGTTTAAACCCTGACACGTGTGTGTGCATGCCAGCACCTGCAGGTGGGGAGATGTGTCTGCCACGGTCACTCCTCAGAGGTTTTTGAGTGGTGAAGCTTTGGGTGTTTAAATAAATATTGTCAAGCCTGTTGAGCCTTAGAATTAACCCAATCAAACTGTTGTCTGTGTCACAGGAAACAGCAAATGGATGACAATACCCTGCTCACTGCAAAACCAGCTGCAGGTCAAGTAATGGGTCTGCTGCCCTTCAACTTGCACTGTCCAACCAGTAAAAAAAAAAATAAATATATATATACATATATATATATATATATGAAGTCTAATGAATAGTATGTGGGAGATAAAATTTTAATATTGTTGATCAAGTCATTTCCCTCTGGAGGTCTGAGTTCATATTAATATTTTTTCCCAGTTTTTATTCTTTTTCCCTCTTGCCTACAATACAAACCCAGAACAGCTCAGGCCCTCTCCATGATCTGAACCTGAGTCAGTCATTTCTAGTCCATAGGCTGCCTTCCCTGTTTTACTGAGATGCTGCAAAACACGAGGTGAAGTTTGCAAAAGCCCTGGGAAGGGAAATCTGTGTGCTTGGCATTCCTTCAAGAAACAAAGACCAAAAGGCAGTCAGTCTGTGCTACCTGAAATTACCACAAATTACACATTTAATAATAAGCTATCGTGTAGCAGCACATTCATTTTTGTTAAGAAGCAAATCTTTTCTGAAGGAAGCAGAACTACCTTGAGGTGCATCCAACTGTTTCACTGGGGAAGAACAGATCTCTCCCTTGCCGGGTCCGAGGGCATTTGTCACATAATTACCGTGTTGTTCTCACACAATTGGCACGCAGAAGCAGCACAAAACCCAATAGGTGTTCATTTGGCTTTACCCGCGTTCCCAACAGTAAGAAAAACACCTCAGAAATTGTCTAAATGCTCTGGCAGGGAGCAACTGCAGGACAGGTGTCTTAGAAGAGGGCTAGAAATGACAGGAGCTCTTTAAAAGAGAAAGAGGAAAGCTCAGTTTTTAATTATTTTAGGTAGCAAGCTGTTAAGTTTTTACAGGTGGAGGAAGGTATAAATAAACCCTTCAATTTTTAAGATACTACAATGATGGCTATAGATCTACAGAAAACAATTTGACATTTTATTTAAAATTAATGTTAACTGGAAAATGTGAAGAGAAGAAATTAAAAAATAATAATAAAAAAAGAGAACAAAAATCTACTAAACCTTGGGCTAAGGGTTCATATATGGCAGAAATTAAGAGTACCCACAAACCCATGGCTGCCATCATACATCTGCTCAGCTTAAAACATGGAATTAGTCAGCAATTTCAACCTAACGTGTCCTTCTCCAGTATCCCCATCACAACTGGCTCTAATTAACCTTGCAAAGAACTGGAATATATTAATTCAAGTGGAGTTCCATGCTAGAACAGCTCTGCTGCTTCTCTATGAGTGCAGTCACAGCCTTAATTGCCTCCATGAGCCCTAACTGGGTGTTCAGGCTGAGTATTCCAGGGAGAAACACCAACTTCCCTTTCCATTCAGGAGCTCTATTTCCAGCAGCACTTTGAGGCAGATTAGTACATATATTTGTTCTACTCATGGTAAATATGCTTCCTCTACACTGGAAAGCTTTTTTCCTCTATTAATATTATCTATCAACATTTAGAGGCAGGATATCCAACCATATCCAACTCGCAGGTTTCTCGTGTCCTCCAGACGAATAAATGGCCACTGGGCCATGATTTCTCCTGATAAGGAGTGGATTAATTTGGGAAGGAAGGAGGTGAGGAGGATACACTTTCTAATATATATGTTTGGATTTTCTCCCCTGGGAAGGAGCAAATGAAAAGCAAAAATCCCATCACCAGAACTGAATCACTCCCTCTTTCCTTCTGAAGGAACAAGTTTCGGTGAAGCTGCAGCACCTTCCACTTTGATCAATTATCAATTTCTTGATTTTTTGATTTTTCCCTCTTTCCCCCTTTCTTTTCATTTTTCCTTCCAGTTTTTGGATAAACAACCTCTTTCAAATTCCCCCTTCCCCTTTTTTTTTTCCTATTTTACACCTCTCTTCTGGTTGTTCCTTTTGTTCGATCCATTTCACTCACAACTTCTAAACCAAACTCTTACAGGAATGAAAGCCTAAAATCAAAATCATTGACCTGAACTAACTCAGCAGTTAGCCTTGCTTCGAGCAGGGTATTAAATCAGCTCACCTCCAGAGGTGTCTTCTCTAAGATGTACATAACTAAGAACATACAGAACTTCTTTTCTGACCAGAGCATGGACTCCACCTCACGCTGCAAGATGAAATGTAGGCTCACAGCATGAATTCCTGCTAGCCCAGAGAACGACCTTGAATTGTGAACCTCAGCCTCTGTTGCCCACTCCCAAGCAAGATGCTCTTATTCAGGAGGATTATCCAAACCAGTAATGGCCTTTGCTCCTGCATGGATTTATTGCATTTGCAAGTATAACTTGTGCAGCATCGAGGCAGACAGAGTAAACAAGGCTGTGACAAAGGAGCAATACCAATGAGTTCTGGTTATCGATGTCGAGCTTCAAAAGAGAAATTTCAGTGCTGGAAAGATGAAAATCAGAACAACTGGGACTAAACAGAGTTTCTCATTAGACCAGGAAAAAGTTCCAAGATGTGAAAGCCGAGTTATAATGGGTATGCTCCTTGCTGTTCGTTTTCATGTAGGAAGTTTCTTAGCAGAGAGGAAAACTAATTGCTTACTAACATAAATAAGCACTGTGGCATGTTGGAGAATTCTCTGGGATTTACACAAAAGCTGGAGAGAAAAAAAATGTTGTGCCTTGAGGACAGAGCGTGAGGGTGAGAGTCTGTCCCAGTGACAACGCTCCAGCGCTGCTGCCAGCTGACGCCTTGCTTCGAGTGGCTTTGGAGCCAAACCCAGACAAAACCAGTAAGATTAATTCCAATGTGCACAGTCCATTACCTCTCACAGAAAACACCATCAATGCAGTTTAATAACTTGCTTCTAACTGTTTAATTGTGATGCCTGCAATAATAATTATTGATTATGTCCAAAAAATTACATTTTGAATAAGACGACGGCAGAACACACACGGAATCGAGTGCCAGCTGATACTTTGCCAATTTGATTTATTAAGATTATGTGTACACAAGTGGCAGCAAATGTGCTGGCTGCCTTCCTGCTCTGCCTGTTCTGTCCTGGTCCCTCCCCTTCAATGCTAATCAGAGAGCAAAGCACAACAAGGAGATAATTGCACATCGCTGCTATTTGTGCCAAGAGAATTTATGTAAATATTTTTAATACATTCCGTTATTTTGCTCTCGCTACAGGTTGCATTTTAAGGTAGAAGTTTGGGCAGACACACCTCTTATGTTTTGTTGTTTGGTGTTTTTCAGGCCAGGTTTAAAATGATTCTAAAAATGTACAATAATTTATGCTTTAGCTGCATAAAAAATACCCTCTGTAAGGAGCAAAGTTGCAAAGATGCTCCAGCTAAAGGAATTTTTAATACTGAGTGTCCAAAAGTCAATTAAGATATTAATTGTTTTCAGGAAAAATTTGCTCTGATATTTTGTTATTTAAGTCAAAGTATAGTATTTTTATTATTATTATTATTGTTAAAATAGCCATCTAAAATTTGTTTTTATCATTTTACGCTCAAAAAAGGCTCGCAAAATTTGAGAATAATTCCAAATCCTCTCAATGTCAGTGCTCTGAGAAACTGTCAGAAAATTAGCTTGTAATAGTCAATATATGAATAAATATGACAATGAGCTTCGCTGCCATAATGTTCATTTGGAAAAGAAGCAATTAAAAAAAAGCATAAACAAGATGCTAAAGTCTCAGGCTATTACTGGAGAAATTTGTTTCCTTTCTTCCTCATTTAAATGTTAAAAATAATTTAGGAAGAAAATTAGATTCCGACTTCAAGCTTTTAAAATTATGATGAAATACAGTAACTGAAAGAATAAATCTCAGAATAATTCATTTTAATTTGTGTCTACCACAAACAGCCCGGTCCCTTGGAAGCAGACCTTTATGCAAAGTCGTTAGACTGTTGCTATTTCGATGGGCAATGTTTTTAATGAACCAATGGCAGCTTGCTGATAACAATTAGATGGGATGAAATTAAACCATTCACACTCTTTAAAAGAGCAATGGTGCTCCTGATAACAGAGACTTCATCATTGTGTTACCTAATCTGCTGCCTGTCTGGAATTTATTTCGCTGCAGGTGGAAATTCGGTATTAAATGTCCATCAATAACAGTGTGCAAATAAAAATCACGAAAGCAAACTGATTTAATGTCAAACTAATGAGCCTGGAAGCTCTGCTTAAGGAATTACATTTTAGCCTTTCTCAAATAAAGTGCTTAAAGGGGAGAGGGCTTCCCAGAATTTACTGGAGTAGGAGATTTCAGTCGTTAATGAGAGGATCAAGACTAAATGTCAAACTAAATAATGTCATAAACTCTTCATTTCTGATGCTTGCCAATCCAGCCACCACTTTCTCAGACCCTGCTATAACAGGTTCATTGGCCACAGCTGAACTTCCAGAGAAATTCTAAAACCTCATTTACCAATGCTCAGTCACTAATCTGAAATCCCAGCATACCAAAAGAGATCTTAGTGCAGTACTTATCAGCAAAACAACTCCACAACTGGAAGTTTTTCTGAGGAAAACCACAAACCTAAATCCACAGTTACTAGCAGGTTCTTATGGAAAATAGAAGGAATATTTTTAAAAGACTGACACAAGTTTTTGATACTTTTGGCTTTTTGTTAACTTGAGAAAATCTGTAATTTCTGGAGATTTGACTGTCTTTGATATGAACATTTATTCAGCAACCAAAAAGTGCCCTCCAAAAGTTTTCACAGGGGTTTGGATCAAATGCAGAGAAACTCCAGAGGGAAGCATGAGAAGTGAGGTCACAGCACGAGAATTATTTTTTGGATGAAGTGAAGAACTGGCTCCCGTGTAGAAGACCAGCACCAGACCTCTCCATCAGTGAAATCTCCCGGGAATTCCAGGAGTTAAGTGGTGCTCAGCTCTCAGGCCGTGATTCGTTCCCCACTAATGAAAGATCCCACACAGTTAACACCTCAACTGCAAAAATGGGCAAATATTTCAACATAAACAACCTCAGAACTTTACACTACTGAATTCTTACGGCTACAATTCTATTTCTCAGTGATATTTAAGGTTTTCTCACTTATGCTTCAGATTTACTCCAACCAAAGGCACTCCATGGGATATTTTTAAGGATTAACCCAGGATAAGTTGGCCTTTAGAAATAAACATTTTCAAGATGATCAGTATAGGAGGGAGATGAAGAAGAAAGGAAGGAAAACTGGAACTTTCAGATTACCTTTAAAAAGGTGCAGGAAATCTGAAAGGATAACAAAAAAGAGATATTACAAAATGCTGGGGTTTGCCCTCTCGTGTTTCAGCAAGGGATCCTAAATACCATCATGGGAGCAATCAATTCACAGCAGCTGTGGACAGCCTTGAGGGCTTGGACAGCTTAATTGGAGAAATGTTTTAGAAGTTAAAAGGCCAGAATCATGTCAAGTACATGAAGCAAAAACTCACAGATGCTTCTAAATGTATTCATTATACAGTATTAGAAAGGACAGCAGCCACATAAGAAAAAATGTTCAAATAGGATAATTAAAAGCAAGTGCTATTGATGAATTCTAATCAAATAGCAAAAATATTAATGTACAGATTCAAATTATACTTAATCTATCCTAAAAAGTTGTGTCAGTAGTTTTTGAGAATTATCTTTAGTAATAATTTAATGCATGGAAACAAAGTTTTAATGTACTTAGAAACATAATAATCACTTAATTAAAGCCAGGATTGAAATTTAACAGTTCACTTAAACGACCTAATTTAGTTTTTTTGTTTATGTTGAATTTAGTGTTCATGTAGGGAGATGATCTAACTTTCATGAAAGTTGAAGCCTCTGGCTTTTCAGAACTGGAATGGATATTTATCCTTTGGCTTAATTGCACTTCAGTGGGGCCTCTAAGAGCACCTGTTTGCCAAGAAACTCAGACCTTCAGGATGAAAACAGCACAGGAGGAAAATAATGTCCAGCTAAGAAGCAGCAATTCCACTGTCCACGATCACCTCCCTTCATTAAATGTGTGTTTTACCTTTCCCATCACCATCCCTCAGCACTGCTGCTGGGGAAGGACAGAAAATGTTCATTACAAGCCCATCACTCCCCAATAGAAGAGATTCTTCAGTTACTGCTCTCTCCAGTGAACTATGATCTCAAGTGTGGATAAATTAATAATTCAAAGAAAATGTTACTGTGCTAGAACTCCTGTAACCACAGCAGAGGTAAAGGAGGTCACAAAAATCTTGGGGTTTGGTTTCCTTCTTACACCTAAGCTTAAATAACTTCAGCATATTGTTCCAGCTTTACAGTGGAAGTATGCGAGAGAAAAAAAAGATAACAAAACCAACCCAAAATTAACCAACCAACCAGAAAAAGAAACAAACAAGCAAAAAAAAAAAGTTCTAAAGGTGATTAGGTTTGTACAGCAACTTGAAGTAGTTTGAGTGAAAACTTTATCAAGAACTTGAGTTCAAAGTGATGCAAACTGTGAAATCCTCATGGGTCTGTTCTGGTATTACACAGGACAATATTTTCAGTAATTATTCAAATATCGGCTTCTGTGCTCTGCTTCTGTGTGTTGAGTCATCCTTGAGGCACCTTTCTGCCCCACTGAGGCTCCTTCCCCAGCTGCAAACTGTGGCACAGGAAACCACCCCAAATCCTGACAATTTCTTGGCTGTTCTCTACAGACCTTAAAATTTTTGCCATGTACTTGTGTGCAAAAATCAGCCCATGACGCTGATGAAAGCCCAACACAAAAGAAGCAATCCCAGTTGCTGAGTCAGAGAAACTATATCTTTGTAATTAGTAAGGTCAATAAATACTTTACCTAATGAAATCTTCAATTCAGGAGCCTGTTCCTACCCAGAAACTATAAATTTAGCCTGGATTTAAGTATTTGCCTAAATTCTTTTTCCCATTGTACCAAGCCATGGTTAATCTTCCAATCCATCTGTTTGCCAACTTTTCTAGTCCCTATAAAGGCCAGTAATCAAAAGCTTTTGTTGTTCTTTTATGTTGTACAATAAACAGCTTTGAAGCTGTTTGTTATAAAAATTACAAACGGTGCTGAGGCTATGACACACGAGTCCTCCACAAGAAGAAACTAGAGCAGAAGGATGAAGTTGAGTTTTAATTGAACTAATTATTGGGAAAGGAGATTGCAGGAAGCCCAAAACATTGAACTCATTCTCTGTGGAATGGCTTCTGGTAAAAGAGGACTCGAAAAGAGCCCTCACCTCATGTCAGTAATTATTTTGGCAAACACAGAGCTGAACATTGGGTAAATGTCCAAGTGTTTGCTTAAAGAAAGATTTAATTGATCATTTAAAAAACAAAAGTCCTGTTGTGTGAAGCTTCCTGAAGTCCCAGCCTTTGTCAGAGATACAGTCTCAGTTGTAATCGTGTGTTCTGCCTGCTGTCCTAGGGATAAACAGGTTAAACTCAGTCACTGGCTGCAACTCGATAGCCATGCTCAGTACAAAGCTGAAGAGATGCAGGGTGGGACAGACCCTCACCTCTCTGTTATTTTAGAACAGCTGAGGACGTTTCTTTTAACCCTTATTAATAAATATATAGAATATATACAAAGGGGTTGAGAATCTACTGTGCTACTCTGAGTTTCTTGCCTTTAAATTTCTCCTAAGTAATTATTTTAACTGAATGCTAAAGTACCTCAACTACAGAGCTCAAACCAAGCAGTATTTCCATGCTGAATGTGTACACCATGCACTGCTACAATCTCCCCATGGCAAGTTCCAGTACAAATCTGAGAGCTGTTTGGAAATAGCCCTGAAAGCTTTTTCCCCAAAGAACACCTTTTTTTTTCCACATCTCATTCCAAAGAGCCTTGAGCATCTCTAGCTTTAGGGGGTTTTCTGCATTTAGCTTTCTGCTTGCTGAGAGATGCTGCAAAATATGCAACCCCAGAGCTCCAAGAAGCATTTGCTTTTTCATCTTCTGTCCATAAAATCATAAAAAAAACCACCCTCTGCCTTTTTACTTAAGAGATGTAGCTGGAAAGAAATGGTTGTGTTTGCAACACCCATCATTCTGTACTCAGACTAATTGGTCAACAGAAAGCTGTCCATGAGTCAGCAGTGCCCTGGCAGCCGGGAGGGACCTCCCTGTCCTGGGGTGAATCGGGCCCAGGGAGGGGATTGTCCTGCTCTGCTCTGCTCTGGGGCAGCCTCACCTCCAGTGCTGGGGCAGTTTTGGGCACCACAATGTAAGAAAGATGTTAAAGTATTAGAGAGAGTCCAAAGGAGGGACACAAAATGGTGAAGGGCAGTGAGGGGAAGGTGTGTGAGGAGCAGCTGAGATCACTTGGTCTGTTCAGCTGGAGAACAGGAGACTGAGGGGACATCACAGTTTCAGCTTCCTTGTGAGGGGAAGAGGAGGGGCAGCACCAATCTCTGCTCTGGTGGCACTGACAGGACCTGAGGGAACGGCCTGAAGCTGTGTCAGGGGAGGGTTGGGTTGGATATTAGAAGGTTCTTCCCCCACAGGCTCCCCAGGGCAGCGGTGGCAGCACCAAACCTGCCAGAGCTCCAGGAGCGTTTGGACAACACCCTCAGGGATGCACAGGGTGGGATTGTTGGGGTGTCTGTGCAGGGCCAGGAGCTGGACTTGATGATCCTGATGGGTCCCTTCTAACTCAGGAGATTCTGTGATGCTTATTTAGCCGTGACCAGGTTTGTCTCTCTATCACCTCCTCAGGCACTGAGCCCCTGTGCCCGTTTCCTGGGGCAGCCCCAGATCTGCAGCCCCAGATCTGCAGTGTTCTTTGGGACCTGCTGGTTTCCACCACAGCAGAGCACGGCCGTGCACACCCCTGGGACAATCTGCCCTCCTCACTCCCAGAGCAGGGGAATTGCTCTGGTGGGCTGGGGCAGCAGCAGCACTGCCAGAACTGCTCGTTTTAATTTACTGGTTTCTGCTTTATTTACGTATTTTCAAATTTGTTATATCGTTTTCATTTTCTACCCGCAATACACACAGGAGGAAAGTGAGTCAAAAAAGTCATATCCAAATAACCTTTCAGGTACTTTGTAGGTAGATGGGATATTCTGAGATGGAAGTCCATTATTTTTCCATTTAGGCATTACAATATCCTGTAGCTTACTCCCATTTTCCCTGCCTAATTTGCCATCTCTTAGATGCCAAGAATGTGTAGAAATCTCTGAGGGGCGTTTCTCTCATCAGCAGAAAAGGAACATTGGAATAATGACTTTCAGGCATTGGTGGCAAGCATTGTATTCTCAGAAGCATAAAATCAGAAATGGAAAAACCCCTAATAGGTCACCCAATCTATCTCTCTGCACAAACTGGGTTCTGCATAGTTGAAATAACTTCAATTTCGTTAAGTTGCCTGCTTGGGATTCCATATGCAGATTTCTTTCCAGTAGTACAGTCATACACTCTTCCCCATGTCCCCTCTCAATCTCAAGGAGGAGCTGAAATTCAGAATATAGAAGGATAAAGCTCAGAGAATTGTTACATTAAAACCACCAACTTAGCCTGATGTAACCCAGAGTTTTGGGCTCTGTATGAACAGGAAAAAATATTAGATTGGCATAACATTTCTGTGGCAATAACTACTTTCTAAATGTACTGGAATAAATTTAATCTTAATGAAATTCCATCTGATGCCAAAGCAGTGTCTACTGCCTTTCTAATACACCTCTCTAATTCTCATATCAGGAGGATAAGATCTTAAAATTCCCAAATAATGAACTTTCTTACACAGTTAGACGACTACCAATATATAAAGATACTTTAGCAGTTCATCTCAGAAAAAAATAATGATCTGTTTGCAAAAGCTAATAGGTTCTGTATTTGCTCTCGGCTTAGTTCTGCAACTTTCCAGTCATACCAATACTTTATTTGTGCTACTGTCATAAGCAGGAACTCGGATCATTAAATGGCCTCTGAACTGGGCATATGTTTAATCAATTTACACTGTTCAATCCATTTCACCAGCAGAAATCCTGACAGAGTATCTGCCCACACCCATCTGGTGCCATCAAACCACTCTAGACCACAGATCGCCCCAAGGTGTTAACCCTGTCAGGAGTTTCAGGCCGTGCTGAAAAGGGTTCCCACTTCTCACGAGTCTGAGGATGAAGGAGCAAAGGGAAAGTGAAGGAACTCCAAGGTTTATCTTTCATTCAAGAGCTGCTCGGTGGGTCTGGAGGAAACAGACACCCCACGTGTTCAGCTGAGTAGCAAAGAGCCACAGATGGATGGGAAGCTGACCTTCCGAAGCATCATCCAGCAGAGCTGAATTAGCACAAAGCTATAAATAACCAGCTATTAGCACTGCAGCAGAAGCAGCGATTCTGTCATACTGCAAGGCAAGACAATCACATTTTATTATTTGTGTGTAATCACAGTTGCCATGGGGTAGACAGGAGCAAAGAGAGAGACAAATAAATTATAACCTTTTTGCAGAAGTAAAATCAAAGCAGTTTTGGGAAAGCATTTAAAGCAATAAGAGCTCTTCCCTAATGGGGCTTCTCGCAGTCGTTTTGACACCAAGGGGATTTTTTTTCCGGATCGCATAAAAGCAAAAAAAAAAAAAAAGAAAGAAAGAAAAAAGAAAAAGTTTCTGTCATAGCTTAAGTCAGTAGTTTTCTCCTAGAAACGCGTTTACAGTTTGAGGCTCACCAGGGAGGCATGTTTTGCATGTAAATAGCAGGTGGTTATGGAGAGTTACTTTGACAGGGAATGTCTTGAGCTGCCTTGACATCGCTGGTCTAATAGAGTGGCTCTGCAGCAAGTGAACTTCCTGATGAAAGGCAACCAAATTAAGTGGAGTTTTTCATCTCAGTTCCTAGCTGGCTACACTGTGACCGTTCAAGGGGGAATGAAGAAATGATTAAAAAGAGATTGCACTCTGGCTCCGCTGGCAACTGACATAAATGAACTTGAAAAGACAAATAAGACTACACTAATTTTAAAGCCACGGTGGTTCTTCTCAGTCTGCATCGCTGGAAATCGCCTTGCTGAAAGCAGAGGTGGTCTGACTTGCCCAGGAAAAAAGCAAGCTCATGCTATGACAGAGGGGGAATGTCAAATGCACCCCAGAGAGAGAGGTAATTAAAGTCTTTGTCTTATTTATTCTTCTTTGTAGAGAATTAATAGCTACAGTGTTCATAATGTCTCCTGGCTCCTGTACTTAGGTTTAATTCACATTTTCTTTCTATTTCCTAAATTATAATCTCAAAATTACATTGCTGACCCCAGGAAGGTACATGAGTCTCAACAGCAATGTCTCTGTGCCACAGAACTGAGGAGTCCATCATTTTCCCATGCTGCAATCATGGGATCTTCCTCTCCAGACTGTGCACCTTCCCTTAGACAAACCTGTGACTTATGGATCCTGCGCTGCTGCTTGGGCAGGAGTGCAGTGCTCTCATCAGTCAAATGCACTCGAGAAGGGTTAGGAGACTCCCTGATCTACAGAGCTCTACACAACTCCATGGGATTTACAACCATAAAGGCACTTATTTATGTTTGGCTCGTATTTGCTGATTAGCACAAGGGGTTTCCAGGCATTTCGGCATTCACAGTCCAGCTACAAACCTTCTGACTGGATCTTTGTATCTCTGTGGCTTTAACATAACAAATTATGCTCTTCAACAGCACTGGAGGTGGGTTTGCTGCTAGAGCTGCCCAAGACGTATTTTAAACTAAAAGTATTTCCTTCCCAATATCCCATCCATCCCTGCCCTCTGGCAGTGGGAAGCCATTCCCTGTGTCCTGTCACTCCTTATGTCTCTCCAGCTCTCTTGGAGCCTCTTTAGGCACTGGAAGGAACTCTAAGGTCTCCCTGGAACCTTCTCTTCTCCAGCTGAGCACCCCCAGTTCTCCCAGTCTCCTTCTTGCTGCATTCCGCTGCTCCATGGGTAACCGCAAACCCAGTAGAGTTCAACTTATGAATAATAATCCAATAAAAAGCTCTGCTTTGCACATTGGGTTATGACACCATCAAGAACCAATACAAGCAAAAATCTGGCTGTAAAGCCATAAGACAGGAGAATTCCCTTAATATATATTTTTAAGCAAAATCCATTGCCATTTACTAATCGTGATTTAATTGGACGCAGCAATTGCTCTGCGTGGGCTCCGTGACAGTGAGAGATGTTGATAACAAAATGTGAATGGAGCTGCTGGCCCACGAGGCCTGGAGCAAGGAGCCCTTCAGCTGTGCTGGTTGTAACCTCCTGTACAGACCCAGGCAGGGTCCCTTTCACTCATTATTGCCCATGTGTGCAGCAGCCACACAGTGGGACTCCAGTGCCAGCTGGGGGCTTCCTCTGCTCCCAGATCCATAAAATATGTGATTAACAATACACACTAGAGCAACATCAGTGCTTGACAAAAAAATGGAAAATACACTCCTGGAGAATAAGCACGTCCTTTACAATAATCCTACTTAACAGTCCTCTTCTCTTCTCACTTATAAACAACAGCAACAGGACAAAAGATGGAAATTTTAATTCTAAAGCAGCTTAATAATTTTATAAAGGAAGCCGTACTCCTGCTGTACATCACTGCTTAATGAATTCCTTTTGAAATGGGAGAAGGAAGGAATAATCCCAGCAGCTCTATCAGATAAGATGAAATGCCATCCTAATGCAGTCTGCAACTTGTTCCCACCACGGTAAGCAGCTATCCTCTGTTTAGTGCATTGAACACTGCATTGTTCCCAATAACCGGAACCAGCATGGACAGGGAAGAATCTGCTTACGTGGGAATAATATTTATGTAATTATTAATGAAGTTGTTTATTGTTCACAATGTCTGTGCCCACCGTGAATGGCTATATTGGACATTCAGCAGAACTTAATACAAACCATTAGCCTGATCTGAACAGAGGGAAGGGATCAAAGAGATCAGAACAGAGTTTCAGCAGCTTTCTGAGTTTTACTTTAATTCAGTGGAGTCCAACCTACAAATCTCAGGTGATTTGACAGACTGCAAGTCTCTTATACTTATGTATCTCTATCTGACTTCATAAATCCTTCATATGTTTCTGCCCTAAAGTTTGAGACTTACACTTTAGTGACTGCCTCTGGATGAAAGTTATTTATGGCTGTCAGTATTCAAAAAGCAGAATCAGTATGAAAAAAAGACTTTAGTTTCAATCTCTAAGCAAGTGCTTTGTGAACCTACACTTCTTCTATTCCAGGAAAAGTTCCATGGTTTGGGCAACCCTTTTTTTACTACTGAGACTTCCTCTACGAGTCTGAATGAGCTCAGAGTTCTGGTGAAGGTTTTATCCCTGTTGGACCCATCTGAGAGCAGGTGTTGGCAGACACAAACCCCAGCCCTCTCCAAACGAGCTGCCATCGGAACACTCAGCTTCAGTCACTTGGAATGCACCAGTTTAGAACGTGTAGGTTATGAAAACAAATTCACCCCTCTGCTTCGCAGTGGCCGTAATTTCCCAAATTGTCTCCAAGCAGCCAGCTCCAAGTTCCCTTCTGGAACAAGCAGTGCCAGTTCAGTGGCCCTGTCCCGTGTCCCACTGGTCTGGGAGCTCAGAGCAAGCTGCAAACCCAGCCTCGATGAAGGATCATTTCCCCGTGCTCAGGGCTTTGCTCCCTGGGCCAAGATTCCTCTTGGCACCTACAGAAAATATTCCTAGTCCATGCTAAACTCCATTTCCAGTCAGTGATGCCTTCACTTTCTTGGGAGTGAGGGACCACAGAGAGGGATTAAGTAGCCAAACACAGAGGTTAAAAGTCTGGAATCCACCTGACAAAATTTCACATTTATGGTGCTCATAGTTGCTCATTTGTTAGTTCATTCATTAATTTTCACCACACATTATTTTAAAAACCAGCACTAAAGAGATTACTGGTTTGCAGTATGATAAAAGAACCAAAAATAATATGCCTCTCTGGTTTTAATGCTTAATTTCCATTACCTCAAAAGCACAAACTTTGTTAAAATTAGCTTTTGAGGTATTTAAGCATTAAAAAATTAAGCATTAAAATAATATGCCTCTCTGGTTTTAATGCTTAATTTCCATTAAAATGCTTAATTTTAATGCTTAATTTTTTAATGCTTAAATACCTCAAAAGCACAAACTTTGTTAAAATTAGCTTTTACTGGCTATTTTAACCTTAGTTTTAATTGCAAATAGTTCCCAAGTGACACAATTATCTTTGTATTTTCCTTACTTTTGAGGCAAAAATTATCTGTACGTTACTGGATAAACCAGAACTTCCATTTAGATCTCAAACAATAGATAATTTAATATTTGAAATTCCTTCAAGGGAAACAACTCCAAGCAAATAATATATTTTTCACCTTTAAATGTATTTTCAATATTTTTGTGCTTTATTTGCTCTCTCCACATGATTCCTTCTGTTTCCTATTTTCTATTGCTCCTTTTCCTGACATGTAATTTCCTACTTGCTTTCATTTTACGCATTCTACTGGTTTTTTTTCATTATTTTTTCTATTATTTCATCTTCCTTTCTGTTTGTCAATTTTATGCAGGGTTTTTTTTTTGGTGTGGCTTAGTGTTTTGACATGCCTTTATTGTTGCATTTATTTTTATTTACTTTTTTGCTTTCATTGTTCTATAGATGAGACATTATGCCAAGCCAAATCCCTTTTCAAATTTTCTTTGAATAAAAGATGAGCTGCTCTGGAATCATTCCAGATGGAGCTGCCAAAATGAACTGGTCCAGCACAGCTTTCTTTGGATTATATTCCATGATAGTTTCGCTACCACTGTAGCTGTGAGAGGAATGCAAGAACTTTCACAATGAATCTCTTTTTTTGTCATTTTTGCTACCTTTGATTACTTTAGTCTATTGAATTTCAAACTCACAACTAAGTAAAAAAAAAAAAAAAAGACTTTCTTGTGCTGACTTTTGACAAATACCTACTGATGGAGAACTTCAAACAACAGTTTCTGTGTGAAGAGCAAAACTGAAAATGACTGAATTCTTACAGCTCCTGTCTATTGGGATTCTCTCTTGCCTGCTGCTTTGGGTGTTTTGGGGTGTTGGTTTTTTGCTTGTTTATTGCCTTTTAGTTTAGTTTGTTTGGGTTTGGTTTTGGTTTTTGTTTTTTTTTTCTTTGTAGCATTGTTGCTTCCAGTTTATACAACTTGAATATTTTTGTATTTCTTCCATCAAACCTGTTGAAAATGTGCCAACAGGTTCCAAAGTTTTACTTCAATGCCCTTCTCACCTTATCCACTGCTTCAGACAACAGCTGATATACTGAACGTGTAAAATTCTAAGATTATTTTCAGCCCTGGATGAAAAATCAGTTACTCCATTTCAATTTTTTATTATAACCAGAGTAATCTTTCTGCTCATGTTAAAAATACACATGCTTGGACCAAAACAATTAAAAAAAAAAAAATATGGAAAAGGTCAGATCTGTACCTAAGCATTTTGTTTAGTGGTTACAAACTAGCTGAGAAACCTTATGGCACACCTGAATGAAAACACAACAATTAACTGCTTATTATTGGAAATGGAATGATTAAACTAAATAAAGCCACCACAAGTACAAGATTTTCAGGGTTACCATGGGTTTCTGAACGTCTGCCACGCTGATGGATCCCTCCACGTGTACCTAAGCTTTGATATCTGCACAAACCCTGGATGTATTTACTGCCTGTGCACAGATACATTTAAAAATTCCCTTAACTCCACTTCTTTTATCACTGGATCGAAGCGATGGGCCAAGCACTCTCTCAGAAGATGTCTCAGCACCATGAAGCCTGGTGCCGGTGTCTGACCCGGCACGAAGCCAACGCAACAGCACTGACCCAAGGAAGACACGTTGAACACATCAGTGAGCGCTTCAGCTGCCTGTCTGGGCACGGGGGGGAGCCCCACACTCCCAAGGAGGTGTTCAGCTGATTTTCACTTCTGCACAGAGGACAACACTGCACAAGTGCCAGGATTGCTCGGTGTGTGCACAGCAGTCGCATAATTATGCCACGTGTCATTCAGGCAAATGGTTGTTCCAGGAATTCGAGGCTAAAATGTGTTAGTTTACACAAACAAGTCTGATTTGGTCTCATAATCGTGGAATCACAGAATCATCAAGCTTGGAAGAGACCTTTGAGGTCTTCTAGTCCAACCATTAACCCAGCAGCCCCACAATCACCCTTAAACCACAGCATCTTCTGACACAAAACAGGTACGTGGACAGGAATCGCTGGAACACTGTGTGGACACCTCAGCATCACTCCTGTGTAGCCCCAGAAGCACAGCTCAGAAATAAAGAAATTTTTGGAACTAGTCTCTTATCTTACCTGAAGTGATAACTGACTTTTTAGGAAAAAAAACCAAACTCAAACACAAGTAAAACATCAGAATCCTACGCTAATTCATTCGCCCCTCTGCTATGCTGTGCTTTAATACTACTGCAAGTCACCAGGAAAAATAATTGGTAATTTCCCATCAGGAAAGCACCAGGTGTGACAAACAGAACCAGGATAATGTCATTCCCAAGGTTCTTCAGGAAGATAACACCACAGCCAGTAGGCAGCAGAGCCAAATCTCCACAGTATTTGAAAACACTTATTTAGATTTGGCAAACGGCTTCTTGGAAAGAAAAACACAAACTGTACTAGCAGCTTGTACCTGGATGTTTCTGAATGTATTCATCCCCCTAGAATGAATAAAAGTGCCAATCACTGTATTTGTATGTCACTTTCTGAGAAGCAGAACGGAGAAGAAAACTGGACACAAGACAGCATTTTGCTTATGAAAGCAATTATCAAAGAACATTGATAAAGTAGAAGATGCATCAGGCATCAGCACATAGGACTGGCAGGTATAAATCTGCACACAGGGTACAATGTGATACAGAAATGAGTACAAACATGCAAATATGTCTGAAAAAAAGGGAAACAAATGCTGTCTCTGCATTTGACTTCCCACACTAAACCAAAACAAGGCCTATGTCTTCCTGACTTGAGGAAAAATACCTGCAAACTTGATTTTAGTCTGTTCTCCTACCACTTGTGCCTTCTTCTGCAATGGCACAGTCTCCAAGACCACAAAATCCTGCTCTAGCCTGCTCTAATCCTGAAAAATTTCTTCCCTTGGAAACAAAAAGTACTTCTTCAGTTTATTTTTTAAGAGCAGAGAAATTAGTTCATTGTCTCCAAGAAACATGAAAGAAAGAAAACTAGTTCATAGAGAAAAGTCATGTAGCACAACAAATTATGAGTAATTAATTGCTGTATTCGAAACTGCGATACTGAAAATTTTATTCTCAATGAAGCTTTTGTCAGGGGGAGCTCTGAAATAACCTCATTCATTTTTAATAAGTTCACTAAAGCTTCAGTACCAGAAATGTGCATTCCAGTGCTCCTGTGTTCCCAGTCCTGTCTGTGTTTGAAATTCATTGCTGTGAAGCGCGGCAGATGCTGCCAGGGCAGCAGAGAGCTCACTTGCAGCAGGAGGAGCAGGACAAACCCATGTTCTCCTCATCATTCTGCACAAGGAAGACAATTTTCAGCATGCAAATGGATCTGGGCTTCCATGTCCCAGATGCCTTTTTGGTTTCTTTGGATTCAAGACAACTGTTAAGCTTTTCCACAGCAGACAAGGAAGAAACCTTTATGATTTTACATCCTTCACATTTTCATGCTTCCCATCATACCCCTACCCAGGGAGCAGTCATGGATAATGCAGGTTAGCAGGCAAAGTTTATGTCTATCAAAATTATACTTTCCTAAAGCCACACTTCCACATCTTGTTCATTTATACAGTTCCCTAGATCACAAACAAACGCACTGGGACAGGATTTTCACTGGCACCTGACTCGACCCATTAGAAACACTAATGAAGAAGAAATATGCTACAGGATAAATGCAGTAATTTAACAGATTTCTTTCTACAAGCTAAGCATTGGAAGGATAGGTTGAGGGCTTTCCTACTTACAGAATTTGACTCGTGGGACTGTCACCTCCTGTGATATTACTGAAGAAAGAACATATAAAATGATCTAACAGATTTATGTGATTTTTTTGTAGTGACTCTGACCGTTATTGACATTCTTCAATTATCATTGACCTTTATGTTCTAGGACAAATACTATTCCCTGGAAGAGCCACTTAGAAGAAAATCTAATGTGCTGTGCCTGAACGTGTCATTTTTATGCTACTTTAAAGAAGAAACGCTGCTTAACCAGCTAATTGCAGAAACTCTGTGGTGTCTAATGATAGCTCCTCTCTCCAGGAAACCTGCAGGAAATTAGCACTGCACGTGGGATGGGGCAATTCCACTCTTTTCTGGTAGACTGCAAATGATAGATGTTCCTGGCACCTAGAAACCCTTTCACTTGTTTCCCCAAAGCTGTCAACTCATTAGCATCTCATCATATTCTTGAATGCAAAACCCCGCAGCCTGCACTGGACATCTGGGAAAAGCTGTAGAGGCAGATTAATCACTGCCTTTTTGTGATAGGGTGAGAGCACAAGAAGGATCTCCCTACTCCTGGCAGCTTTTTTTTTGCTCTATTCTACTTAATCTTTAATCCCTTTGTCTAGTCAAAATAATGTTAACAACCTGCCCAGTTTCTCTTGCAGGACACTCTGCAGGAGGAGGTGAATTCATCAGCAGATTTTGCAGGATGAGGAGGTGATTTCTGCCTTGGTCACTGCTGTGTCTGCAGTGAGTTTTTGCCAGACATGACCTGTCAGAAAAGGGCTTCTTTTGGTGTCACCAGCCTGGGCACAGGTCACCTTTCTTCAAGGAACACAGGGTGACCTTATTGAGCACAGGGAACTCACCTCCCTGCCACACCAGAACACAGCTCCTGGATGGGCTTTTATCCATCACCTTCCACTGCAAAAGGCACGAGGATCAGAGGATTTGATTAATGAGGAGTGCAAGGCAGAACCACAGCACAGGGGTGCACACATGTGTAATCACATCAAATAAAATTCTCCCTTTACTTATGCTTTCGAGGCTGTTAAATGATATATCTGCTACTAGTATTGGCTTTTAGTGGCTTTTCAAATGACACCACCAGTTATTAATGAAAAAATGTTCAAAATGACAAGGAGGAAGAAACTTTGTCTCCTTGACCCTGTCCACTGAGTTTTGGATCCATTTCTGTGTCATGTTCACAGAGTGTTCAGAGGAACATATTCCCTGTTCCACTCTGGGACTATATGCTGAAAACAGGTTAACATCTTTCATCTCAATACAGAATTTTCATCATCACATTATGCTCTAGATGACATTAAGAAATCACAAACTCATTTCTGTTATAAAAAGTCACAATATTTTCAAATGTTACTGGTAGGAACTGTGCATAAGAAGAAAAACCTGGTTACAAGGTATTTCAAAGCCTGCATTGTTATTTAAAACACGTCCTAAAATTCATGTAAATATATCTTTAAAGTGTATTTATCCAAGAGTGGAAAAAGCCCACCCAAAAATACTTGAAAGCTCTGGGCTGTGCCAAGTCAAGTTTCTGGGAGAGGTTTAAGAAGAGAAGTCAGAACACAGTAACAGTTCATGTACATAAACTGAGCCCACAGGGAATTCACACAGAGTGCAGTCATAGGGACCTGCACTTTGAGAAGCAAAGGCCTGAAATCTGCAAATTTCCTTAAAATTTCCTGAGAAATATTAAACAAAACAGATCACCAAATATTGTTTATCTAGTTCTTGCTTCCAAATGGCAACCACATAATTACTAAAAATGCAAGGAAAGCCTGATGGATAAGTAAGAATATTAAATGATCTGGAGGAAACACTAGACAGCCAGTAGCCCTATCTAATTTATGCTAAATAAAATTTTACCAGATCGCTGCTTCCTTCCAGTCAAAACAGTTCACAAAATTATCTCTTGGAGAAAGAAAAGACCCTCTCATTTTTTGACATGTTTATCTTTAAGACCTCAGCCTTAAATTCAGAAGACTTTAATTAAGTATCTAGAATTAGACTGAGCGGAACTTATAGCCCAGTTCCTCCCACACGCTGCTCCCCCTCGTTAACCACCAGCCTATTTCAGTTTATCTTCCCCCAAGGCAAACTTTCCAAAGGTATCCTGTGGTTACAACTGAGGCTCTACAGCCAGAGCAAACCAAAGCAAAGCTCCAAACCTCAGAAGCTGACACTGGTGGGGATCATCCCAGGATCATATGCTTTAGTTTCAAGAATTATCACGTTATTACCTGCAGAGCTGCACTCTCCAAAATACCTGAAAGAAAAAGCTAAGAACAATCTTTGATGCTGGACTTAGGTGTAGCACAAAAACTTCCTTTTGTTTTAAAACAAGAAAGGAAGAAGACATCCCAAAAGTTTCTATTCCACTGTGAAGAGAAAAGGTAGAACACATCTTCCCTCTCCTGAAAACCTCCTCATTAGTTAATATAACTTATTTACCTAAATGGTGAGCTGTTTCTAATTTTCACTTCATTATTAAATAATAGCAGAATTCATATTTCCTAAATCAAGTGGAGCATTCTTGGCCTTTTTTTCCTGCAGTAAAACAGAGGCTGCACATCTGATACGGTGCTGAAGCCCCCTGCTATCAGATCTCCCATGCCTGCCCCAATTATTTAAATTAGTCTTGCAATTTGAGGAGTTTTCTATGCCAGCACCAATTACAAAGAGCAAAAATGAGCCAGATCCATGTCTAACATACATTGAGATGTACCAATTTACACCAGATGACTATCTGACCTCAGAAAACTTTAAATCCCAAGCCCCTCTTTATATCTCGGAAAAATTGTGTAGATCCCTGTTTAATCATTAGTGTTATGCCCAGCAGATAATTTAAAAATAAAAATAACCACCTTTTTACCAGATAATTTCAAAGAAAAAAGAGCAGTGATCAAAGACATTCTCACTCAGTGTTGCCTTCACCTCTCCTTTCATACATGCAAATAAAAATACCAAATCAAACACACAAGTGTCTAATTTTTAAATAACTGAAGAGCAATTTCCTGCCATAAATAATTTTCAGACAGATTCTGATGAATAATTACTGCCATATTTCCACAATGGAATTCAAATCAATAATATTACTGGAACTAGAAGCCAGCGTGTTGCCCTCTGGACAGACTAAATGCAAGTTATTTTCCAAACTGCTGAAGTCAGAAGAACAAAGTTGTTCCGTTATTAAAAGAGCCTGGTTTTACTAAACAGGGAATGTAACAGCACCTGATTCTCGTGTGTGTCTTTTTGAAGTAGAGAACTCTGATCCTCCAACAAAGTAAGGGAGGCAGACACTGTAATCATCAATTACATCGTCAGAGAGAGCAAATTACAGATTAGCGACCGAGCCCAAACGAGCTGAGGAAAACTGACACTAAAAAGGGAACGGCTCCCTTCGCTTGCTTCCCCTGCTGCAGAGATAAAACAGGAATTGATCTTTCATAATTTAAATTGAAAGTAGGAAGAAGGGAAAATGCAAGACATTCTGGGAACGTTCTCCTCTGACTTGGATTATGCAAAGGATTTTACTCCCACATAAAATAGAGGTCACTCCTTATATGATGGAAATATTTCAGACGTTCAACACTTCATAAGCATGGAGAGGCAAGATTGAAATGAAATATAAACTGATGAAAAAAACAGAAGAAAGGAATATAATATATCCTTGCAGAGGGAAATACTGTGGTGCCTTTGCATTATATACTTTTTCCTTCCACTGCAGCCCTATTCCAACATTGGCTACATGAACTCGTGTGCCCAATGTCATCGTCAGCCCACGTTTTACCTGCTCTCATTTTAGCTCTGGGGTGGGTTGACCCCGGCTGGGTGCCCACCAAAGCCACTATCACTGCCCTCCTCAGCTGGACAGGGGACAGAAAATAAAACAAAAAGCTGGTGGGTGAAGGAGGGAGAGATCAGTCACCAGCTACCACCACGGGTAAAGCAGACTGGGCTGGCACCAGCTCTGTGGGACACGGGGGAAGCTCCCAGCAGCCTCCCACAGAAACCACCCCACTACCAAAACCCTGCCATGAAAATCCAATCCAGGCTGCTGGAAACAGAGGTGTTAGAATAAATGAAAATTATTTAAAGTGTGCATTTCTATGGACTTTGTATTCAGAGAGTTACACTAAGCATGTCAGAAGGAGGATGCTGGTCCACAAGTGCACCACAACAGAGATTTTGTTGTAAAATTCTATTACTGAACTCTGAAATATAAAAATTGACCTTTCCTCATTCCAAAACCTCCTAATATTTTTGCTTATAGATCATAGTGCAAGTATTAAACATAATGGCCATTATTTATTCTACATCCTTAATTACCTTGGAGCTCTTATTAATTAGTCTTGGAACTCTGAGCAGAAGTACCAGAACTTATATTTTATCATGCACTAAACCCATTCAAACAACAAATAACACTTGGCTGTTGCAATGTGCATCTCCTTTCTGTATCTCTGCAAATCAGCTGACACTGAGAAGTCTTCACGATGGCTTTTCAGAAACGTACAAATATATACAAGGTAGTTGAAATAAAAAGCACTTAGCCTACAGTTTATAAAAACATGGATTCATTTGGTGAGGAATTGTGCTATTTGCAAGCAGCTTGACTCACTGCATGGGTAAAATGGAGAGTCACTTGCTCTCTGCCTCAGAGAGTTTCTGTAAACAAAGCCTGATGTGTACAGGAGATGTTCCTGTCGCTGATTAAG
The DNA here is from genome assembly GCA_013397795.1 of Orthonyx spaldingii. NCBI lineage: Eukaryota > Metazoa > Chordata > Aves > Passeriformes > Orthonychidae > Orthonyx > Orthonyx spaldingii. The sequence continues at coordinate 135,752 of VZTJ01000523.1, read as the reverse complement.
CTCTGTCGACCTTTGGGGTTCTCTGAAATGTGAAAGAATGTGGAAAATGAGGAGCTAGACTTGAGTGTTGAGCCTCATATGCCCAGAAATCTCACGTTCTGTGCTGAGCTGAAGCTTCCAGACGTATCAAGAGAAGATGCTGGTCAGCACAAGGCCTTTCAAAGAATTCAAGCAGACTAAGCTGCCACATGCTCACAGCTACTGAGCAGCTCTTCTGGAGCTCAGACCGCAGCTCAGTAATGCTCAGACAATACCAGTTTGCAACTCTGCCAAAATGAAACTCAGCAGGGAAAAAAAAAATCCATTCCTTTTGCCAAACAAATGCTAAACGCATAAAATGCAAATATCCACAGCACTCACACCTGACACTCGGAGTCAGCTTCCCCAGTGTTACTTATCAGGCTGCTTGGAGAAGCTTATAAAGCTCATTCCTAAGGGGAAGATATTTTCTTAATGGGCAGCAAGTTTTGCCAGGCTTGTGCTGTTACCTCGTATTTTCCCTGGCTGTTTGTCAAAGAGAGGTTTTTAAGGCTTATGTTAAGAAATGATGTTTAGAATGATGCCAAGCCAGGCCATGAGCTGTTCTTAATCCTTCATATGTTTGCTGACTCCCGCAGAGCTGTGCTAATTCACACCAGCTGAGCAGCTGTCCTGCTCGAACAGCATTTTATCCCTAAATCTGAGAGAGGAGTTCTTCACCTAAAGCCATGTGGAGCCAGGCATGCGTCTGCCAGAAACGAGAAAGTTCAACCCAAGACCAGGAATTGAACCTTTTCTATTTCACTGCAGCACTGTCAGACTTGTATCCCAACTTACAGCTTTGACCACTGCTGAAATCACCACAACAGCATTTATCTGGGTATCAGAATCACACATTTAACACTTTCCTGGCAGTTAAACAGATGCTTGGCCGTTAATTTCAAATATTTGACATTTCAAGCATAGGATCAAGAGCTCCAGGCCCCATAGAGCCCAAAATCTGTGTCCAGTGTGCCTCATGGTCGCCCAGATCAGCTTGTCAGGTGAGAGATCCTCACCCGTGTACATGTGCCATAGTCACTGATGATTTTGCCACCTAGCTGAGACTGCGGGCTGGCTCCTATGGTTAAGGCCCAATTCTAGATGCCTCTGATAAATAAGGGTGACAAAAAAAGAAAAAATAATTAACTGAATTTATATTTCAAAGATTGGAAGTGTTTACTGGAAGCCACGGGGTCGAAAAACCTTTAATCCTTCTTTTCTAGGCTAAATATGAAAAAATTCTTGTTGTGAGCGCTGTCAAGTTATGGGGTGAAGTCAGTGGAAGGTTCTAATTGACTTCAGCTGTGGAATGCATAAGGGGTGACGAAGACACTCAAATGTTACAAAGAAAACTGATGAATTCTGCTTTACAGATTGCATGACAAAAGGGCTTTGTGAAAAACCCTCTCGCATCACTCTCTAAAAAAAAAAGAGAAAAGCTCTGAAAATATTCGTTCTCTTGGTAGCAGCTGAATACTTGGAGCAGTCAGGAAATGGATCTGACACATCAGATCCCAGTGACCTTGGGCACAAATCGCTTCACCCGTGTCAGGCCAGAAAGCCAACCCCACCTCTGAGGTGGGCTGGGAATGGAGGGGTTTGTGAGCTTTGAGGCTCCTGCACAAAAGCCACTGTAGGTGACACTTGATACTCATTTGATTAATGAGCTGCTGATCAGGAGTTTCCGGGCTCCCTGCAGCCGAGGCTCACTGGCCTGGGCACAGCCCTGCACGGAGGGGAATAACCTCACACACACATTGGTTTCTCTCCTCTCTTGGCTCCTCCACAGAGAGAACTGCTGTAGGAATTTAAAGTCACACTACAAACCTCATCTCTCTCCCTGCAAACCAAATTATTTTACTTTTGTTAAAAGAAGCAATGAAGGCATCACTTCAGTTTGTCTTTTTGCACCTGAACTGGCAGGATGGAACCTGAAATGTGAGTGCATAGCTCCATACACAGAAATATCCAGCATGCAGCCATGCGCTCAGAAATAACAGAAAGGAGAAGTCTGTGCCTTAAAATCATGATGGCTAGGACAGGGAAAATCCTGTTTTCCCATATGCCTACACTGAATATATTGGAGAAAGTTTTGCTGTAGCTAATGATGTTGAGTCACCTGGTCTAGTGGAAGGTATCCCTGCCCACAGCAGGGGGATTTTGGAACCAGACAATCTTTAAGGCTCCTTCCAACCCAAACCATCCTATAATTCTGTGTAGGATAATATCTATTCATTCAAATTACATGGCCCTTTTACAATTTTCCAATTATATTTTAAATATTCCAAATCAATATTTTCTTTTAAAATTGAAGAATATATTTTACTGAGCATTTTGGAGTTTTTTCTCCTCATAAAGTACTTGACATTAATAACACCTATCTAGAAAAACAGTAGAACATTTTGCCACATTTATTGTGATTGAATGTAAGAAAGTCTCCCGACAAAATCAATCCAGAATTTTCACAAAGAAATACCAGACCACAAATGTTTCTCATAAGGCAATGCCTCCTGCCTATGGAGAAAAGGAAATATCAGCTCCCAAAAGTCATGTCTTCACTTTTGATAACTACAATTGTTTAGAATTAAAGTAGCTGACCAGAGATTTCCTCTGTGAGTGTCTACATTGCTGCTGTTGTTTTTAAGCACTCAAGCCCACAGATGATTTGAGCCAATATTGACCTTTAAATATCAGTTATAGCACTTTGAGATAAATGAGTGTTGCTGCTTCAGAGCTGTGTGAGACACAGCGACCTGGGGAACGAGTGGCTGAGTTGCAGCACAATCAGGAGTGGCTCTGATTAATGAATAAATACAGATGGGACAAATGGGAAATACTTGAGCTTTCTTTTTTTTTTGAAATGTCTCAGTCTACAAAAAAACAAGGGGACAAGGCATGACATTTTTAGCCTCTCTTCCATTAACAGGAGTCACTGAGCAGTAGGCTCGGCCTGTCTGGTATTCAGGGCACAGCGAAGCAGTAATGAAGGTGATGGAGAGGATTTTACTGCTGTTATTTTCTCTATCTCATTCCATCACCACTGTTTTAGCTCTGGACACTGACAAGGGTTGCTGGTTGCCTTTGCTGCCTTCTCCTGGCTCTTGTGGCATTGACCCCACTGACGTGGGCAGCGTGGAAAATAACCAGAGCTGCTGGGAGAGCTGGGCATTGAGAGCTGTTCCCACTCAGTGCTGGTGGTGGCCCTGCTGCCAGGCCCTGCTCTTCAGCAGGAATTCAAGAACGTCCAGATTAAATAAACCACAGATTCTTTCAAATTTCTCAAAGCATGTAAGATCTTGGATTTTCAGCATGACTCTCTTCTATAGCTCTGCTGCCTACACATCTTAATCACCTTTTGTTCATTGCTTCGTGCATCTGATTTACCTGTCTGGACAAATTACTGAGGCAATTTCTAGAAAAGAATGCATTTTTAATATGAGAAGAGTTCTTCAATTCATAATGTACGAAATTAAGCACTGAATTCTTAGAACCCACAACACAGCACAACCATCAATCCCCAAAATATCTGAAGTTCCAATAACACTAAGTTTTACAATAATAGGGATTTTTTTTCTCCCCAATAAAATATCTACGGATGAAGTCTATGATTATACACGACATCATCAATCAGAAATGCATTTGAGGAGGAAATTTACCTTCTGAGCAACTAGGGAAAGAATTATTCACTTCAAAAATTTCTTGCAGTTTTCTTTAAAATCTCTGCTACTGGTTACTACCAAATGCAATACTGGATGAGGTTTATTCCACAGCTGCTCTAGCAAAAAAATTAATTTATTTTTTATATCTGTGTACTGCAGTGAAATATGGTGAAGTACAAAGGTGATCACAGGAATGCAATTAAGAAATAAAATCTTCCAGAGAAAAAAGAACTCTAAAAGATAATTGGATTTGTGAGTAGAACATATTACACATAAAGTACTCCTACTGCTATTCACACTTCTGTGTTTAAGGTCAAGTCATCTTTAATCTGCTGTGACACATGGGTAACATGCAAATTCTCTAATGCAATGTTACAAGGAAGCACATAAATATTTCAGTGTAAGTGGGAAGACAAACACAGTTCCTCTTGTCTAAACACACATTCTCCTTTCCCTGCATCATCCTCAGCAGTTAAAGACCATGATCTACTGTAGACATTTCCAAGACTATAAATCTTGCAGCATTTGCTAATGATTCTCTGGCAATGACAGAGAAAACCAGAAATCCAGCTTTTAAAAAAATTCTCTGAGTGAAATGCAAATTCTGCTTTCTTAAGAATCAAAAAAGTGCTTCAGAGACGTGCCTGGAAGAAACTCAAAAGACCAGTATGGGAGTAAGAGTGGAAATATTGTATTACTTATACCCCATTAATTACTATAATTGAATTGGGTGCCCATATCAGGTCCTGTGAGTCAGTTTTTGGACCAAAACTGTTCAGATAAATCCTTCCTCTGCCAGCTGTACCTCCCTCTCCAGGACCAGGCGTAGGAGAAGGGCACACGCTGACACCTCTGATAAGAAGGGTTTGTCCCAGTTCTCATCATCATTAAAAGACAAATCTTCACACGCTGAAGTACTGAAAATACTAAAAGATACATGCAGATTTCCTAATATTTACATTGGAGGTAAAACAGGAGCTATGGAAAATAATGGGCTTTATACTGCCGGTATTGGAAAATGCTCTTGGCCGTCAATATTCTGGATATGCTGGATGTGAATGTGCACCACTGAGAGTTGCAGATCTCTCCATTCCCTGACAGTTTCCAGGTAGATGAGGACAGTGCATGGAACTGAGCAGGCACAAGTATGTGTTAACATAGATTATTTACAGATATTTCCCAGGCAAACTCCCTCGCTGTGAAAACAATAAATTATATTGGGTAAATGTCAATCTACTTTAGATCTTGTATTTTCCTATACCATCCTTTCCAAGACAGGAAAAAAGAGAACAAAACTGTAAAATGAAATTAAGTGCAAGAATTCAACAGGACCCTGATTTATTAAGAGCAAAGATGCCATTCCCCTCACAGGGTGTGCATTCTACTGAATCCAGAAATTCAGCACATCCAACAAAATGGAGAGACTTCCTTGCACTGACCCATCACGAATGTTTGAACAAAATGAAGAATATTTAGCTCACATGAAAGTGCTTGATTTATGCCTGATAGAATTATTTTAAAGACAATCTATTTATCTCAAACCAGGATTACAATCTCTCAGAAACGATGCTTTTTTAAAGTATCTATTAGCAAGCACACGGCACGTTATGAATTCAGGGGCTGCAAATCTCTTGATACAAGATTCTCTCCAAGCAGGAGGGAACTCCACCAGACTCTGACAGTAACTAATGCTAATGTGAGGCGGAGGAGGACAAGATAAACTCTCTTACTGCCTTCCCAACTTTTCTTTCCTTTCTGTAAGAACTAATGTGACTGTCGCCTTCCCTGCTCCTCAGAAATGAGCACAGCCTCCATCAGCCGCAGCTGATTAGCACTCCAAAGATGGTTATTTCTTCTCTCTGTTTCAAAACAGAGCTTCTCTTTTAAGCTACACATGATGGAAGAGTGATGGGTTATCAAAACCCTCTACTTCAGCTGAGGCAGCAGCAGTGAATGGATGACAATAGGAAAGAGAGAAGTGCTTACATTTGGGGGCTCGAGTCAGGTATCTTCAGAATTCAGTTGTAAGTGAAGTACATTACAGATGTCAGACTGCAATTACTGCTCAGTGATCCTCTATTCTTTGTGTCTTTTATGAACACTGAGATGTGACTGCTGATATTCACATCATGGAACTCGTTACTGCTGACTGATTGGCAAAGGTAAGTTCATATAAATAAATACCTGCCCAAGCAATTTCCAGTAGAAGAGTAACTGCCATATTCATAGGGATTTGCTGGAGACTGGACAAAAACTCCCAACCATAAAAGGGATGGAATATCTTTTCTGGAATGAATTTCCAAGGTGGGTAGTGGGGAGGGGAGGAAGGGGGGGAATAAAAAATCAAAAAAAAACCCAAACTAAACAAACAAAAAGAAAGATTTTTTCATTTATAAAAGAATTTACATGGTGAAGGTATTTGCAATACACAAAATTGAACTTGACAGCCAGAAGGTTCCAGGTCCTGTCATGCGTGTTCATCTCGTCATTCAAAACATACTAAAGCTAAAACTAGACACAAATTACAAACAATTCACCAAAAGTTCTATATTTGTGTTTTCCTCCCAAGAAAATACTTCCTATGAGTTATATATCCTATATAAATTTTCCTGTACATTATCTCTCAGGTATGTGGCAGAGAACAGCTGCAGAGAAGGTACTTCAAAGCCTCAAGTCACACTGAAATGAAAGAAATCTATTCCCTGTATTCCTTGCCATTCCAGCAAATCTCATCATTCCATGATCACTTTCTTTCCACCAATAATCTGAAAAGCCAACAATCAAAACATAGGAGCCACACACAAATAAGGAAAGGAACCACCTAGACCAAACCAATGCCAGTATTTGAAAATCTAGGTGGACAAATTGTGTCTATTAACAAAATCAAGGCATTAGCTAGAAATTTATATTGAAGAGGTGATGTGGCTCCATATGGCTTAAAATGACCACTCTTAAATAATCAAAGGGTTTGTAATTGTGCTGATTGGGGTTTAACATGCTCCAGCAGATTCTGTAACCAGCACCACTCAGATGAGCAGAGTCATCTTTCTGCTATCTAATGGTTTCTTTCCCTTTCCTGTTTGCATTTCACTTTTTCAGCTCTTCCTTCTACTGTGCTTCTGTTTTTCTGGTTTGATTACATTCATCAGAGCTATAAATAAATAAACAAAGCACAATAGTCACTGATTGCTATTTTATATGCTGCAATTCTAAGACACAAAATTTCTGAGACAGAAAAAAGAGTCTGATCTCCAGGATAGTACATGTTCTATTTCTGGAGTAACCACCAATAGAAAAAATCACATTAGAATAACAAAAGCCCCGAGTTTTTTTCCAATGATGGCGAAGAAAGAAATATTCAAGCTCTTCTTAACAAAAAGTTTTCTTAAACTCCCAGTTCTCTATGATATTGCTGAAGAAATTCTGTGCAGAGTCTCCAAGGAGTACTAATATTTCTAGAGAAAGTACAGACAGACCAGAAAACAGGATCACACTGGTTCACCTTCCTCTGTGAACCCAATAAAGCCCAAAAGTTTCTTGGCATTTTCACCTTTTCTCTTAACTATAACAAAAAAATTGCTCTGTTTGGCCTCTCAGCCAACATCCTGCAGGAAAGACGGGTGCAGTTCTAACATATTCCTCTGATTTCATGATTTCCTGGCTGTTTTTAACTGGAGTGGTCACTGCTGCTCAGTTGCTCCCAACATCCAGACCTTGCTCGAGCATTAACTGTGATACAGCAGGTCAGGATCCTCTCCCAGGGGAGACACAACTCTGCAGTGTAGGGATGGAGCTAAAATTTGTCATTGCTTCTCTTAATACATCCAAAAGAGCAGGGCAGAGAATAATTTTACACTTGCACGCAACTGAAGAATGGAGAAACCAAACAAAACTATGCAAAATATACCTTAAAAGAGATAACAAGGCAAACTTTAGAGCTCAAAAAGAGTTTCAAGTGGGTGAGTTCTCATGGGGACCTCTAAGCTGTTCATCTGAAATCCTTTTTACAAGGGGAAGTCATTGTTGGGTAAACTGCTGGAAACCTTAGGAAAGCTTGGGAAACTCAGGAACAACCAAAACAACATCATGGTGGTGACGTTTTCAGTGGCAGCCATGGAAGTTATGTGATAAAGGCTGAGTGCAGTGGAATTCTGCCTCTATACAGAGCAGCCATGAGATCACAGCTATCATCTGACAATTGTGATGCTTTCACAAGTTTATAATGAGCAAAAGCCCTGAAAGCAGACCCTAATTTCAGGTCTGTGGTTAAGCAAACTTCTAAAATATTCAGATGCAAAACCGAGGCATTTTTGAAAACCCTGTGATTTAAATACCAGGTGTTTTCTTTCTGTTTTGTTCATTACAAATGGTCCATGTTCAGCCCTTGATTTTGTTTCAGGGCTTTGTCTCTGGACTTTCTGACTTTCCAAACAGAGACTCTGCTCATGACACCTCAGAAGGTAACTTGGATTCAGGTCAAAATGACAAAAAATTTAGAAAGTCTGAAAGGAAAACAAACTCTCAAAAAAAAAAATAAAAAAATTAATGGCCTGTTTGTAACAGTATTAAAAATGGAATTCCTTGGCCTCTGCTGGTGTTGTTTGGCTGTGTCACAGGCTGTTACATCAGTCATGTTCTGTTATGTTAATTTGCTGAGATGAATCACAGCAAAGCCACAGCAGCCAAGAGATGTCAAACACCAACACCTTGACACAAAGTGAGAAACAGCCCTTATGTGTGCTCAGGCCTTTGCCTCACCAGCTTACATTCCACAAAAACACACAACCCCAGTCCATGCACTTACTGGAAAGAGAAAATGAAGACATTTTTTCCCATCAGATGGGTTTTGCTTTAATGAAAATAACCCTATAAGTTGAAATACCATAAGGATTCATCTTCTCAAACCATCACCTTCCCATTTTACAGGCAGATATATTTATTCACTCTGTTGTCATGACAAAGAAAGTGACCAAAGTCTGCAGGAAGGAATGATGGAAAGTCACTGAGAAAACACAATCATGACTTATTTCTGTGATGTGACACAAAGGTTGTTACCTCCAACCAGGTAACAAAATAAAAACAGTGTGGAATTCTCCCTTCTATTATTCCCCATGAATTATCAGCAATAGAGAAACCAAAGAAGAAATTATTTGAAGTAACATACTTAAATTTAGGTGACAAATGCATCTGTGATTTTGACACCATGTCAGGTCACCAGTGGAGTTTTAACTTAGAAAAATTGGCCAAAAAACCCCACAAACAAGTGGGTATTGCCTTGAGGGTTTGATTTGGATGGTTGGTTGATTTTCTTTTTTTAAAAAAAGGAAGTTAGACTGCCAAAGCAGACAGGCTTGTGATTAAATTCAGTGACTACTGTTGTCTTTCAGTACCTAGCAACCCTGCTCAACACGATGCTTCCTGATCCTGCAGCAATCCTATGTGCTGCACTGACACCACTGCTAATTTACATAACATCTGACAGAAGGCCTTTTTGGGATCAGTTTTTCAGACATTTACATCTCTAGTCAAACCCTCTCTTCGTTTTCCCTGTTAGAAGATTAATACATTGATCTGTATTTTTACTTCTTTTTTTTTAGTAGCCCTGAAGCTCAGTTTCCCTTGTTCAGTGTAATCATGCAGCCAAGTAAATGTTATCCCTCCTCTTGTAGCACATCTTCCAGGGAACAGACCAGTGAGGAGTCCATGGAAGAGCGTGCAATAGCAACTTCATGCACTCCTTAAATTATTCCACTGCAAGTGCTAACCTCCCACTGCATTTGCATTTGGAAAGTTGGTCTTCCTGAACTCACTCCAGGCATTATAGAGACTCAGAGGATTTAATAAAAACAACTTGGTCAGAGTAGCTTAAATTTATACAAGTACAAAGGGAAGCCATTAGAGATGCAGTTCACATAAAAGCCATGCATTTATGCATTTCGATTCTGCCCCTTTTTCTACTTTAGCAGAAGGTACATGAGAAGAAGAAAAAGGAAGATCAAAAGCTATGGAAGTTTTGCAAGAAGCCAAGTTAGTTCATGAGACCATGTAACAAAGTAATGTTATTTTCTAAGTCAGTGTGGCTTTAAGTGTCTTAAATACGCCTGGAGCTTGCTGGAGGCAAACATCTCCTGCAGACCATCCTACTTCTTGTCTACTTTTTGTTCATTCATTAGGAAGAGTTTTCCTTCTCATGTCTTACCTACCTCAGTCTTCCTCCTGCTCTGAAAGCACTTGAGTTATTTTGAGAGCACATTTTCGAAATGTGCTCTGACTCACCCTCTGCCCTCCTCCCTGTGCACATCTACACCTGGACACCTTCCCTGGGCAGAAACGGAGTTTGTTTCATCTTTCCCTGAAAACACTGTTGCTGTGGTATCCTCTGCCTGTAGGTTTGCTATGCTTAACAGGATTACCAGCTGTCACGAAATTCATGTGCTGTTCACAAATCTAACTGAATTCTTTGGACAGCTGTTCATCTGGGCATAAACACGTTAATTCTAATAGCCACGTTAGTTCTACAAGTTTATTTGTTTGGTTGTGATTTTTTTAGCTTTCACTCAGTATAATTACTTCTGACACCCTCCCATCAAATAAGTTTTTGTTGTTGGGAGTTTTTGTACTTTTGTTTGTTTTAAGCCAAACCACTACAGATTTTTTTCACAGCAGATGCTGCAGCACGATGGACAGGCTGTCATAAACAGATGGACTTGCTCTAAATCCAACCTCAAAAAAAACATCCCATCAAGGATGAAGGGCTGATCTCCTGGGAGAATCAGTCAGTACTCAGCACACCTTCCCCAGTGTTTACTCAGCACATCTCCTGGGCAAATTCCAAACAAGAAACTGTGGAGGTGCCAATAAGGAAGGGAAACAGAGGCAAAATTTTACCCAAAATACAGCAATATGCTCCTCTTCATGCATAAATTATCCGTGTGGTGGGATATTGATTTGGTAACAGAAGCAGCAAGGAGACAGAGGTGGGATAACGGGAAGGAGGGAGCAGGTGAGGATTTGGATCACGAGTCAGAGGATGGCTCAGTAAAGGATCACAGAGCCAGGGAGACTTTCTCTGTCTCTACAAATCCGAAGCCAGCAAGACGTGGTAATCTGTATTCTGTGCACAGAACACTTCCCTTGTGCTCAGGGAAATGGGGCAGATTTCGGTTTTATTGACTCACGAGCATTTGAATGATCTCCTGAAGCAGTTCCCTTCCCCTTCTCGCTGAGGGCTGCGGTGTTTCGTGGCTCACCAGACCAAGAATGACTGCCTGGTACCATCCCAGGCACACAGCACAACTGCTGACCACAGCAGAGCTAAACAACCTCCTTGTTCTGCCTGAAAAGCCACTGATATTTGATTCCTTGAGATTCCAGCAACTTGACTATAAAGCATCCACATGTTCCTTCATTTCTCTGGAGTTATGAGTACCCTGAACATCTCTAAATCTGATGTACTTTAACAGAAGTATCTGAAATAAATTGCTGTGTGCTTAAATGTGGTTAACTTCTCTGTGATTATTTATCCCCTTCTATAAAATATACTACAAGTCCATAAAGTTCAAAAAAAGAAACATCGTTAACTAAATTCGGACATGTGATCATCAGCTTGCCTCTGGATGTCACTGTTCTGTGAGAGCTGAAAACATTTTGGGGAAGAAAAAGGTAAAAAACCCACAAGACTGAAAAAACCCCACCTATTTTCTACAGAGTTAAAATGTAGAACATTCCAAACTCGTAGATTAAAAAGTATTTGTTACATTCTTCCTTTTCGTTCCACTTCCAGAAAGGTTCTTTTTAGAGGGTGGATATCTGAAAAGAACTCAGCAAATTGCTTGCATAAAGCCAAGCAAACAGCTGCACTGTAAAAACATTCCTCAGGAATTTCACAGGCATTATCCGAAAGAGATGGCACAGAACAGAGCAAGTGGATTTTCCATTATTCCATTGCATTTACTGTGTTCTGATGGACTGTTGTGATAAGGAAAGGAGGCACAAATCAATTTGGATTTTACATTCCATTTAATTGCATACACATCGCAGTGTGCCGGGGCCTTGGGTGCAATCTGGGAGCTGTCAGCAGCACAATGAAGCTGCTTGTATCACTTGTACCACCACAACCAATTCCATAAATCTTTGCATCTGGGAATCAGAACAGAATTCTTGGTTGAAGATTGCTAGGCTTGAATCAAGATCCACTAAAGCCTTTTTTTCTAATCCGCCAGAATGAAATGCCTTAAAGCAGGCAGGAATTTTCCCATCTAACTCCTCTCGTTAATGCAGAGATGAAGTAAATATACTGCATCAGAGCAGAATAAATTTTACAGTACTCCAGGCTTGCCTGCCACTCCAGTTATGCTTTGTTTTACTCTCCAGGAAGCAAAGCACTGCAGAATCTCCCGTTTTCCAGTGAGGGATCTGGCAGCCATCTGCAGTTCCAGAGCAGGAATGACTCATCCATGAGAGATACATAATTCAGGAGGTGTTCCAGGGCTGTTCTATTCTCTTGTGCAAGAGGTGCAAAGCTGTGTCAGCAAGAGGGGCTGCTCAGGGAACTGAGTTCTCTGGAAAGGGACATTCAACAGGGATGTGTGTCCCAACAGGGCCAGGGGAATGCAGCACTCAGGGCTCAGCTCCACAGGGAGCTTAAAGAATTGTCATCTTTTGCTCTAAGCTCTTCCTAGAGCGCTCCTTACCATCTCTGTGTTTGAGGTGTAACACTCCTGGGAGTTTCTGGCTGGTTTATGGTGTTTGTGGAGTCAAGATTCATCACTAACACTGCAGATCACTGCAAATTTACAATTGAATTTCAGAGGCAGGCAGTGCCAAGAATCATACTGGCTGTTCCTAGACACTCTTTTAGGTGTCTCAACAGGATAAAATGCAGAATAGAGTGACTGTGTTCCAAAAATATGAGTTATTCATACATGGCAAAAGATGCAGTGAATTCAGAAAAGCCACGGGAGGGAATTCTGGAAAGCCTCCACTTGGAAGGTGAGAGAGGCAGGAACTGGGAATATTGTCACTGAGAGCTGCTGGAGCTTCCAGAAGTAGCTGCAGCCCTCACTGACTCCAGTTCCCCACCAGGACTGCAGCAGAGGTGAGGCAGCTGTAATTATTTTGCTGTTGTCAGCCCAGAGTCTCATAATTCCTATTTTAAACTGACATTTCATGTTCCAGCTCCTGAGAACATAATTTTCTAACTCTCATCAGCTCACAAATCTTCTACAGCAGAAGAACCTTCCCTTCAATTCCACCATGGCAGTACTCTCAAATATCCCTGGGTGACTGATTTTGTCAAGTCTAATCATCCTGGCTATGACAGCTGAGATTTCAATTTGCTCAGGTGTGAGCTCCCACCACTCCAGAACACTGTTTATAAGGGCATTGTGTTGACTGCAAAGGCTTGGTGATTAAAACACCTTTTTCAAGACAATTTTCAACTTGGCCAGGGAGACTCCCTAACCAGTGACCCATATAATTACTTTTCCACGTAGATTGAATTTGAGAACTGTTCATTAATGCTCCAAACACAGGGATATCAGTGTTTAAATACCCACAATCATAAATATTGCCAGGAGCAAAATTTCCCGATAGGTTTTGGTTGGATATAGCAGCGTCAAAGATGCAGAAATATAAAGACATTATAAGTTAGAAGACTCCTCTGCAACTCAGAGGAAAAATTGGTGGGGGTTGGTACAGTGTTTGATTTCTGCTGGGGGTCTTAGAGGTGAAGACACCCCAACAGACCCCCAAATGAGTGCTCTGATCACTGGAATTTTGTTTGTTCTTGTTTCAGTGTTTTCCAAGGAAAGCAAAATTTTGTAACCTATAAAAAGTAGAATACTAAAACAATTCCAGAACAAAAATATATAAATATAAGAAAGTCAACAACACAAAAATCTAAAGCCTCCAAGACAGTTTTTTTCTCCTTGGGCAGATAATTTTAATTTCAGCTCCCTCTGCTGAGCCCTGGAGACAGAATGGTCAATGTGAGAGGCCAAAGTGACAGGCCACAGCACTCTGCCTTTCAGTTCAGGTCACTGCTTCTGAAAACCCAAACACGTTCTTGTGTCGATAGGAAATAACATAAAAATGTTAAAAGCTTTATGAGAGATGTGTCTCTTTTATGCATTTTGTTTTCTAACTTAGCATCTCAGTAAAAGAAAGAGCAAGTGCACAAAACAACTGTAAACTTCTCAGCACTGCTGAAACACCTGATGATTACATTTGTCCATTTTTACCACCCAAATAACTCTTTCACCCCTGGGGCCAGTATTCATTTTTATCTGTACCTAAACAAGATTTTAATTTGGGAAATAAAAGCCTCTGCCTCGGATTGCTCACGCTGTGCAAGATTATCAACTGCTAATCATTTTTTTTTAATGCAGTGGGGACCTCACCCCACATATCACTCAAAGCTCAGTCTGAGACCATTTCCATGTCTGATGTGGTCTCCAGATGAAATGATGGGATTCCAGCACTCCAAATGTTCTAATATTGCTCAGCTCCCAGGCGTTGAAACAGAGCACACAGAAAGCACATTCCCAAAGGATCAAACCACATTGGCTCTGGCCACAAGAACAGTGGAGACAGGATTGTGCACCCAGCTGATGAACTGCACCTCCCAGGTCCCCACAGCAGCTCAGGGATATCATCAGGACACTAAAAATCCCCCGAGCACACCTGCCTGACACGGGGTGAAGCCTGAGGAGCTTCAGCAGAACCATTGTTTAAGCTTATTGGCTTGGACTTCCAGCTTTTATGTGTACAAAGCAATAAGACAATGCCATCAAGAGCAGCTCTAATATGCCTTGCAATTATGGTACCAAGCACTAATTACGCTGTTATTGCTCATTTTTATGATGAGAATTTCACTTTTCTTTTTTTTTTCCCCCTCTTCTTTTTAGTTCATGGGAATAGGAAACCTCACAGAAAACCATGGTTGTAAATTTTAATTGCTAAGCCTTAATCACAAAAAATAGTGAGAGAGGGAATTAGTCAAATAGCAGAAAAAAAATTACTTCTATCTATGCAGTTTGCCATAATGACATCTGGGACTGACAAGATTGGCTGTTGAGACTCTACAGGATGAAACTTTGAAAAACATCTACATTCTTTAACTTGAACTAAGCTTAATAAATTTTCTGTGCTTCCAGTTCTCAATGCAGAAATCTTTGCAGGAGGTGGTAAGAGAAAATAATCCTCCCCCCAACAACATTAAAACTTTAGATGGTGAGAGTTCTCACTCCATTAATTTAATAGATAACACAGAACAATCAGGATCAGCCCCATAAGAATCAGTCCCAACCATCAAACATGGATTTTACCACATAATGTTGGTCTAAATTTGACATTCAAAATGGGAAGCAACTGAGATATTTTGGTATTCATAGAAGAAAGCATATTTTTACAAGAAATGGTTCAATTTGCCAGAGTTTTAATTCATTTGATAACACTTATAAAAACCATTTTTATTTTTTCTATTTCTAATTTAGTGAGCTGCTTTCTGTGAACACCCAAACCTGAATTCAATTGTAGTTACAGAAATGTAGGTCTGTACCCACTATTTCTATGTCACTTCATCCTTTTTCCCTGTTATATACTGGACTATACCAAAATTCATTTTAGAACCATGCACAATTTTAAGCAATATTTTTAAGCCCTAACAGCTGACAAGAGCAATTTAATTTCATTTTTTTGCATCTTCTAAAAATGCCAGAGATATTTTAATTTAAAGTACGTGTCCTGCAAACTATCAATTTCCTTTTCTCACAAGGATGTTTTCTATGAGTAATCTCCTCAGTAATGTTGAAAATTTCCCGTTTTCAAGGAATTCTTTAATTCAGAGCAGATTGCAAACTTCAAGAGGAAATAACCCAACAACAACAAAAACCAATGAAGATACCCCACAGTAAAGATAAGGAGGAAACAATAAAACAGAGCCAAAAAGGTGTGAAGTCAAATATCACAGAAATTCCTGAAGTTCCTACAGGAGAGAAGCTCTCCAGATGTTTGCACTGAAGGCAGTGCAGGACTATTGAATGCATTTTCTGCTCCTTCCAGAGGAGCAATCCAGCGTTTCCCCGTTTCCAGCACAGCTCCCAGCCCAGGACACAAACATCTCTGTCTGCTCTCCCTGGGGCTCCCTCCCACCCTCCCCACACAGCAAATTCACCTTCAGAACCTCCAGCCACTCACTGACTCATCAAACACCCTGTCAAGCCTTATAAGTCTCACTGGAAGCAAACTGCTTCCTTAGTACTCATTCAACCTTTATTGCACAGTCGGGTTTTTTTCTTTTCTTTAATGACCTGGATTTGGAGACACAGAAAGTCTTGCTGCTGTAGCAGACTTTGTTTTGCTAAAACATTCTACGGATAAGGTGTGATTAACAGCTGGAACAGTTCTACATAAAACTGCTAAAGAATTGCAACCAAATATTAGTGTTATAACCATGATATTCACGACAAAAATGCCTTAAGGAATTCTTTTCGTTAATTGCTTCACAAAATGACTGGATTTTTTTAAAATATTCTTATACTGTAAAAGAAAAAAAAAAAAGAAAGACTTATGCATCCAAATGTTTTTCGCTATTAAAATCCTAGAGAGGTATGTTGATTTTATTAGTAGAATCACAGAATGGGTTGGAAGGGACCTTAAAATTTATCCCATTCCACCCCTGCCATGGCAGGGACACCTCCCACTGTCCCAGGCTGCTCCAAGCCCCAATGTCCAGCCTGGCCTTGGACACTTCCAGGGATCCAGGGGCAGCCACAGCTTCCCTGGGCACCCTGTGCCAGGGCCTGCCCATGCAGTGAACTTTGGCCCCTTTCAAAGACTAGAAATACAGGAGTGTCCATGAAATTTCTTTTTATTATCCTATGGTATGTAAATATAGGGGATATTTGTTACTTCCTTGTCCTAACATTCTACACGTGAAAAACAAATACGAGAAGGACAACCAGGGGGTCAGGGATGAGACAGCAGCACTTCCTGGTGAAGTCTGAGCTGGAAATCTTTGTCTGGGCTGCTGCTGTGTGGGATTTCTCCTGTGTACCTGGAATACTTTACTCTTCCTTACTGTATGTTCTACACATTTATTCATTACAACTACTTCACTGCAAAAAGTCACTGAGGCTGAAGTCTCGTGTCTCTTGCAGACACTGCAATCTATTACATACAATCTTTTGTAATGCTTGAAGTTTACTCATGAGACAAAGTCTTGATGTGAGCTGGTAAACAACCCTAAAATGAAATCTATTTTCAGCTGCTCATATGAGGGATGAATTGAAATCCAGATGTACTAAAGCTGAACTTTGCTAGGCAAAATTATCAAAGATTTCTTTTTATTCATTCCTGGATAACTTTCCTGATCTTTCTAACCCAACTCAGTACTATTTTTTTTTACCCTTTAGCCCATAAGAAGACTGTACAATAATAAAAAATATATTAAGCTGGAATAGGATCTACTTCAAGCTTTTATTTAACTTTCTGCATTTCTTCTACTTCTTCATTGTGCAAATCTAAGAGTAAGCCAAAAGCTCAGTTTCAAAGTCGTTAGTCTCCTAATTCTGTATCACAGCATGACAGAAATCACACAAAGATCAGAAGAAAACCTCAAAAGAACTGATCTGAAGGAACAGAGTTTCCCAGCCAAGCAGTATTTTACATTACAAGACAGGACATTAATAATGTGTCACAGGTGAGGTGCAGGTGACGAATTCAGGTTGGAAGGTTAATAACATCATTTCCACACCAGATTAGGCAACCTCAGCCAACTTCAGCTGGGCTTGTGCAGCCATGAGAGGTCAAGAATTTTAGTTCTTACAAAGAATGAAACACCTCCCAAACATTGCTCTTTCCTCCTCTGCATGGGAAATCACAACTGAGAGGGTGAAGGAATTCCTATGGATAACTGGGATAATGTGAAAATACCAAGCTGCATCAAATATTTCCTTTTCTCTCACAGCCAATACACTTCTGAGCAAAGGCCTTTGCATCTAAAGACATATTTCCTTGTACTACAAGCTCTTAGGAAAAACACAGTCTGTCCTGTCCTACACCTTTCAAGGCATCCAGAGAAGGTCTGAAAACATTTTGGAATGCCATTGTTGGGAAACCGGCCACAAAGGGGCACCTTCCACATACAAAAACAGATTCCACTGCACGTGAGGGTGTTACACCATTCTGTTTAACTGAGAAGGACAAGACTTGGAGAACTGGGTTTAGTTTTGGCAGTCTGGTATAGAATAGATACAAGAAATTCTCTATATTCTTGTGTAGAACACCAGCTCTCTTCAGGGGCCAGAGGCACCCACACACACCTCACCTCCCGTGTGAGCCCTGCCAAAAACCATCACCTGAAACCTCCTCTGGCTGTGCTGCAGCCCTCCCACCTGGAGGACAGGAACAACACTACATAATCCACCATACAAAATGCCACATTACCAAATTACTGCATCAAAATCTCAGCATCAAAATAAAACTAATCTCACTGCTAACTTGTGTATTACTGCTTTCAGCCTGATTTTTAAAGCCTGCAGGGTCAGACTGGGAGAAGTTCTATCTTCCTTCTCTGCAGAGAACATGGAGCTTTAGCTCCTACTAATTTCCAGATATTTACACTGCATTAAACCAAAACAAAACCAAAACATGCAATAAGTGTCTGGGCTTCAAGAGACCACAGCCAAATATCAAGCTCTATGAATCTCAGCACAGTCTCTATCTACTTTAATTCAGAATGATTCTATTGGGTCAGTGGAATTCCAGTCATTTACATCAACTGTAAAATGCTTGGGGGGCAAAACTGGGGAAGAGCTGTAAGAACCTTCAGGCCAGGAGCTGGAGCTCAATGATCCTTGTGGGTCCCTCCCAGCTCAGGATATTCTAAGCAAGCAAACACAGCAAGCCAAGCACGTTACACGGCCTCACTGCATTTTGACAAGAAAGAGGAGAAGTTCAGTCATTTTAACATTCTTACTCTTTACTGTAGTAAAATAATGTGATGGATCACATGAGAAATTGTTGGATAAAAAAACCTAAATTGAAATAATCCCTTTCCATCACCTTTACTCTAACATGGCACTCAGAGAATCAAAACACAGTGAAATACTGGATATAAAAAGTGGGGCAAATGTAAAATAGTTCTTCAATCCAAATAAACCAGTGCTGTTGTTTTGCTGAACAACTCCAGCAGTCATGGTGGGTTCTCCTGTTATCTGATGCCATAGCAACAATAATCCATTTTAAAACTTGTAGTAAGGTAATACATTATCATGACAGCTGCGTTAGACTGCCTCTCCTGTGTTATGCTCTTGACTTTACACAACAATGTTAAGATGTTTTTTAACCAAGTTTTCAAGTTGAAAATAACATGGTGTCAAAATATTTTTTCCGAACCAATCAGCACTATTGAAAAACATCAGTGAGCTCTGCATTTCCATGACAACTCCTCTCAAATGTTACAAAGCTGCACCAAATTTCCTTACAAAGAAGGGTTCTTACACAAAAAATGGGTTCATGTAACTTTCTTTACCTTACAAACCTACACACGCTTTGTATGCTCACGACAAAACCCGATTGGTGATGTTTACATTTTCCAGGTTTACATTTCTTGCAGGAACTTTCTCTGTTTTAATAAAATGTAGATTCATCTGTGAGGTGTTGATTACAAAGCAGATGCAAAAACTATAAACACAAAAATGTGAAAATTGAGAAATTATTTCCACCAAACAGAGCAGGGGCAATTTTGACTTGAACTGACAGCTATGCAGTTAAAATGGGGAAAAAAAAAAAATCCCCCAAAACAAAATCACCAAAAAACTTGTATAGTTTCCCTGTGTTTTCTCCCTGGGGAACCACCATCAACAGCTGACAAACTCAAAATCCTGGCTTCTTCTAAGACAGCTCGTCCTGTGATTCCAATGATTTGTGTTTAAGGAAAATAATCCCCTTAATATACTGGCAGAGATGTCTTATCAAACACAGCCTGCAATGGGATTAACAATTTATTATCAAATCTGAAATCACTCAGATTAGTGACACAGTGTGATTAGTGGACTAAACATCACAAAGTATTATAAACCTACAGCTAAATTTCATTTGTAGTGGATTTTCAAACAACCAATTACAATTTACAATCCATTTACAACGGATTACTGTGTACTTTAAGGAGGTTTTTTATTAACAGTTGGATGGGGGGAAAATATTGGCTTTCCAATACTACTTTACTTACCCTGCTATTGCAAACTCTTAAAGCACACAGTAAAATGATAATAACAATGCTTAAATTAGATATCCTTTGACAATTAAACTTCTAACAGAGCAGTACTGTCCTTTTCCAGTAACTCTGCTACCTGCGTGGCCAGGGACTGTGGGAAGTACAAAAGGAATCAGAAAAACCTGTATGGAATGAAGCGGAAAGTCAAGGATTTAGAATAATGATTAACTTTTATATGGTTATAGAATATTCTTCTAACTCACCTTTCCACGGATGTGGCTTTCTTTTGATTAAAAAAGAAAGAATTTTGATGTCACTGACAAATGGGTTCAAAGTCGGACACAATCTCAGTTTTAATTGGTTGACATAACCCAAGCTGGTACTTCATTACAATATAGAGATCAAATCAAAAATAGATGTCAAAGATTTGCTACATATTTGATTCCTTATTAATAAACTTGATTATATCTGTCATTTTTGTGACCTCCACTATAAACATTAAAGAAGAGTATTTTTCATTACTAAAATAGAATGAGAAAGCGCTGAATTTGTGAGCTTTATCCAGAGGTTCATTTCATGAGTGATATTGCTTTGAGTACAAGCAATCAATCTTTCAGAGAGTGCCTCTAGAAAATGATGGTTACATTTCACTCTGGCTGGGGAGAACACTCTGGGAAAGACTGCTGAAAACCCTGCTAACAAGCCCAAATGATTTCTGTGTAAATCACTAAATGAAGAGAGATTCCCAAACCCCCACATTTTCAAGTGATTTGACAAGCTCCAGTGAAAGACAATTCTGTGGCACAGAACAGGACTCCATGAAGCCCACTGTGATCAATCTAAATAAAGTACAAAACGTAAAATGCCTCTCTGCATTGATTTCACTACATCTGGCAATAATCATTCCAGGCTCCTCGACAGACTCTGGAAATTACAGCACCCATTTTTCAGAGGGCCACGTCTGTACCATCACACCAGTGCTGGCACAAAGCCCTTGGTATTAACATCTTTCAGAAAGTGACGTTAAACCCTCATAAAAAATGACCACACGAGACATATTCAGGTTCTATCTGGGTGAGAGAAAACAGCAACAACCCCCACAGAGAATGAGGAATTCTGAGGAAATGAGATTGTTTTCTAGGGATAAAAGGAAGAATGTGCTGTTGTGCCTTGGCCTGGCATTAGCCTGGCTGCTGCATCGGCCTCTCTGGCAGGTGAGCACCAGGTACTCGCTCCTGGCAAAACCCTGACGTGCTTATTAAGAAATGGTATTAATTCCCTTCTATTTAAGACTTATGGTCCACAACCAGTTCATTATTGAAGAAGTGATGAACCACCAAAGCAGTGAGTTAGCTCACTATAACCAGATGTGCTCCACAGATGGAAGAAACGGGCAAAGAAACTCCAGCCCACTTTTTCACTCAGTGGCAGCGCCCCAGAACAGTGAACTTCAATAGTCCCAAAGCTGAAAGAATCACAGTGGCAACAATTTGAAAGTTTTGCCTTTTTTCCTCCCTCTTGCCCAAGCCCACTGAGCATGGCTTGTCACTGTTGAGATGCAAAAGCAACCACGTCCACTCCTACACACAAGAAATCAACCAAGTGTCAGCAGCGACCTTCCAGGAGGGTTTCCAGTGTCACTCACATAATATTGGCACAGTTTTCGTTTTGAGGTTTAAAAGGATAACCAATAGCTTCTAAAAAATGTTTTAAGAAATCACAGGATCTTAGGATTTAAAAAAACAAAACAAATAAAATATCTCTGATACTGCAGCAAGCTTTTCATTCCAAAAGCTGATCATAAGTTAAAAAAACAAAAAAATTAATTTTCTGATACCTCCCAACATTTGAGATTCTTTTGGGGCATTTTCTCTCTTTTGAGAATTGAGCTAAAGTTCTCCCAACACGTTTTAATCCCTTAATTCGTTTTACCAGGTTAATGATTTCAACAACAAAAATGTCATCCTCCCAAACCTCCTATGGCAACGTGGCACCTTCTCTCTGCCTGTGCTGCCAAGAACAAATGTGGTGTTGGGTTTGTTAATGTTACCTGAAGCAATCTGTTGGCCTCACTGCCTCCAGCAAGTGGGCATGCCAAATTCACAAGAGTAATAATTATTTTAATGTATTCCCTTGTTTGGATCTCCATTTCAGTAACTGCCTCCCCTCGAAATCTAATAGAATAATTTAACTCCCTTACTAGCTGAATATCACAAAGAGAAATAAAATTAATTAAAAGAAGACCAATTCCTACAGTTCTTTCTCAACCTTTTCAGCAATTTACAGAAGCAAACAACAAACTTTATTAAACCTCTTTTAAATGCAGGTCATTAAACTACTCCATTCTTGAAATGACTTCGCCCCATCTCTACCCTTGCCAAGCCACTAAGACAAATTAAAGAGGGAGGTACACATTTTCTAGGAGACACTTTAATATATTCTCATGTTTGCCCTATATAAGACTTTTACCACCTTCTCACAATTACTCTTTGGGAGAAAGCAGGAGCAGAAGGAAGGTTGGGATTCGGTTTTTGGGTTTTTTTTCTCCACAAAGAGCATTGTAGACTTTTTTCATCAGTTTGGCCAGACAGCCTGGTCTCTACCCACCAGTACCCTGGTTTATATTTCTAATATAATAATTAATTGCCAAATTTAAAACCACACAGACATAAAATAGAAAGTCAAACACCCCCCTAAAATTTTTATACAGGGTTGCATTCGCTGTTGCCTCTATTCAGGATTTTGCAAAGAGCTTGGAAGGAATGCCCACCCCAGGGCCTGCCCAACGCCATCACCTCAGAGCTGCCTCTGAAACTTTTGGAGCACAGATGGAATTCTGCAGAGACAGGGAGGCACACATGGAATAAGCTGAAATGAGCTTAATGCAGAAACAAATGTTTGGCAGTGCAAGATAATGACTGTGTAGCTTTTTGTGCAAATTAAGCACTTCTCAGGGTTGATTAGGGCTGCATTTGTACAGAATTCATAAAGACATTCATGAATAAAAATCACTTGCTGGACTTTGGTCTAGGCTAATCACTGTCTCTCTGGAGAAACAGCAGTAGAGGCAGGAAAACTTCTGCAGTATCATATGTTAAGCATCTTCAGCAATTTAAACTCAAAATATTCTTAATCCCATGTGCAGAATCAGACCCACGCTAAAGCCACTCTTCTTCTGCCTTCCTTGGGCCTTCAAATATGGCCAAGCAATTGAGAGAAAACAGCTTCAATTAGAGCAATTTTTATTGGTGAGTTATAAATCTCTGAAACCAGGAGTTTATAATCACAACACTGACACAACTGTGACACAGCTCCACAAGGATAAATCAGTGGCTTGTCCCATAAGTCACATTCTATAAATCAGAAATTTGGAATGTAAATCCCAGCACTTATGCATAAATCAGCAAAGCTGATCAATGCTAGGAATAATATTTTGATAGTAAATCAGGTTTGGTAAAGATAACCCCTGTGTTAGTTTGCTTTAAAGTTTTTTTAAGGTTGTACTTGGGGGGTTCTCCCTGTGAGCCCCCTAAAGCAGAGCAGCTGGTGGTTGTGCACAGCCAAGATCCAGGTGCCTCCCTGCAGGGGGAGAGAGCTCTGCCTGCCCCGGGGAGGGCTCTGAGGATGGTTGTGTTGCTGGTATTGGTGTCACAGTTAGAACCCAAAATAAATGTCTGAAAACTTGATTGATACCCCAGGTTCCTGCACATTCTGCACGCCTGCTCCAAACTCCAGGGCTCTGCTGAGCAGACAGGCACAGGATATATGGGGTGGGTGAGGTAATGCATGAAAGAGGGTAAAAGAAGGAGGCTGAAAGACAGAAGCTTTCTGCTCCTGGGTTTCTCTCAGTAGTTACCACCCAGCCCAGTGCAACACCACCTCTTCGTTAAAAACTGCAATTTTCAAGTACATGCCAAAAGTTTTGCTTTAAAAGGAAGGAAACTGAATGAATGCAAGAAGTATTCTGGCTTATTTTCTGGGTTGCCTGTGCAAATTTGCCAATGGTTTTCTTCAAAACAAACAATCAGGAGAAAAATCTCTGAGAAATTGAATTTCCGACTTGCAAACCCTTCCTAGGACAGTGAGAATGGCACTTTCTAGATAACACTTCTCCCTGGCACACACATTTAATGTGGCGTGTGTTTCTGAGTGAAAGCTGTTTATCTCTTCAGAGCAATCAGTAAACAAACACATGCACATGTTCATTTAGAGCATTTTAATAATGTTCTCTGTTTACTGAACTCAGAAAGGGTCATCTGGGTTCAGGCTTAACTTCTCTTCCCTCCAGCCTTGAAAAAATGAGGGAAAAGCTATTTGTTTTCCCTTCCTAATGTTCAAGAAATTATTACTGAAAAATACCTCTCAGCCTCAATAAATAGGAAATGCAGAATGAAATAAGTTTCTTTCCTCAGTAGAATTATTTATTGCCTCTAAGCAAACCAGGGCAATCACAGAGTGGGACTAACTGTGCTCACCTTCCTGAACTACACCTATTCTACAGTTTCTGTGGGTGTGAGATGGAGATTTCACCTGTGGAAATGTCACTTCCAAAAGAGTTGACACCACTGGAGGAAACGATGCACCAGAATAAATAATTTCTATTTTTAACACTGCTGTTCCTCCAGTGCAAAGGGACAGCAGGCACGGGCTGAGGGGACAAGGGAACCAAGTCACAAACACAGCTCATCTTCTCTCCACCTCTCGTGGCTAAAATGAAAAGAGAGGAATGCCATTAAGACACCCCTGCAGCTCTCCCCGGAGCTCTGTGCACGTAGGGTGGGACTCCAGCAATGACAGAATGTTTGCCCTTGAAGTGAACACTCCACTGCCTGTCCCAGGGCACGGCAGAGGGAGCTAAATGAGCAAATAAAGGGCAGGGGGGGGGCTGTGGGGACATTAATCTCAATAATGTGGGCTCGTGCAGCCAGCCCCAGCTGGGCAGGGCTGACAGATTCCTTTTTTCCCCAATACCTTCCTCAGAGGCCCCTGCACAAGCACGCGTTGGCCGAGATATCCCCCAGCAGTTATCAGAAATGAGGAACTTGGACTGTGTGTTGCAGCTCCCCGCCCCAAACCAGTGCAGGTTCATGCTCTGGAGGCTGCAGAATAATATTTCTCTAGGATCATGGACTATGAATTACAGGACTGACTTAACCAGAAAATTAATGCACAAAATAGATAAAGATAAATTAAGTAGAGTATCATGCAGAGTCCTTGTGTAATTACAAGTTCAGATAGCAAGAACTGATATCAAGTCCCTAGCTATGCAGTATTTTCATATTGGATTTTTCAGCAGTGAGTTAACTTAGTTTTACAAAATCCTTTTTGGTTTTTTTTTTCCTAGTAACATTCAAAGATGTGAATGACATTCTAGTATTTGGGATGTAACTGTCTTACAGAACATTATGTAAAAGGTTATGCCTGAGTCATTCTACCTTCATAAATAACTGAAAAAGGGAGTCATAAATGGAAACATTAAGCAAAATTAGTGTAAAACTCACCATGCTTTACTGAAGAAATTAAATATCTATAGTTTGCCTTCACAATAATCAACTTCAACCACAAAGTTTGTGATCTAACAGGTGCCTATTCATTGTCAAGAAATAGTTATAATTTTACTTTGCTGGAATATCTTCTAGGCTCTACTCTATGCAGATGGAGAGATGTGGAAGAGAAGCAAGCCCTGTAGCCAAGAAAATCTTAATAGCTCAGGTTAATACAAAATTTTATGGCAAGTTATGCTCATGTCTTTGAAACACTTAGAATTATTTTGAAATGTTATTAAAATCTCTGCCCAAAACATACACCTTAAAGATTCACACAGTCTGACAAGCAGCAAAAAAAGTATTGCTGAGAATAACTTTTAATTCCAAAGGGAATTTCTAACTTGCAAAAGAAACAAAGTCTTTAGTAGTTATTTGCTAATAATTATGTCCAGACTTGTGAAGGATGTTAATGGCATGGTGTAATGTAAACTATTTCTGCCACATAGGTATTCCCAAAGAATTTATCCAGGATTCTTGGCCAGTCTCCAGTAACTGAAAAGACTATAAAAATTGCTTCTAGAGTACAACTGGAAACTGCTAAATGGAACTGTGAACAGGCCAGATATTTCCTTTTCAAGCTCATTTCTCTAACGAGGATGGGATTGCTCCAGTGTCTGGTACCTTTTGTTCTCCACAGGTCACTTTTTAAATACAGCATCGAATAAACCAAAGTCTTCACGGGTGTGAAGGACAGAATAAGTGGATAATAAAAATGAACTCACTTTTTTTCACACTATTTTTGCTGAGTTATTCATCTAGCAGGTTAAAGAAATTAAATACAATTTTTAGAAGAAAGGAAAACAAAGCATAGAGCAACTAGAGTTTTCTGGAAATCAGATATTCACTTTTCTCCCCCATCTCTCCATGGCTTTGCTGTGCAGGATGCATAAAGCTTTTGAAACATAATCCACATAAACAGACAAGAATTGGTGAGTTCCATTCTGAAAGTTCAATACTAAATTATAAATAAAACTCTGAGGCAGATGCAACTCATCTTCTCTGAATGTAAAGTGGGATAGACAAACACTGGTAAATGTTATGTATTTCAAAACACACAAAGTTTAATCAAATTAAAGCTCTGTTTCACATTCTTTGGCTTTTCTTCTAAGGAAATGTTCCTATTCTAACTAGCTGTATATTTATTTTAATATACAACACTGCAAAATATCATCTTACTTCTGTTATTTGCCTGAAGGAAATTCATTTCAAATATGAAACTTTTACACAATATTTACTGTTCAAGTATTGCAGCTTTTATTAAATGGGGCCAGACAGGATGCCAAGGGATTTAAAGAGAGAATTAATAACAACCATTGCTAATTTAGGCTTATGCACTATATTGCAAAAGCAAGAACGAGGATAGGAAACCAGGGATAATCCGATTGATACTAAACATTTTGAACCTATTAACTACATTTGAACAAAACATTTTTAAAAAGAAGGCTGCAGAGCTAAAATAAGACACGTAATCCATCAGAGATGGCATCGAAAATTAATCTTTTCCTTTTTAATTTGTGCAAATTTGCAGTAACAGTGTACAGATCTACCTTCCTCAGCTTCACGTGATCTGCACTGATTTCAGTGGGATCACAAACGAAAGGACAACTGCAATTCACAGAAGCTCAAAAACCAGATTGCAATTAACAAATCTCACTAAGTAAGAACACAGAAACAAAACCAGGGCCATGGGATAATTCAGGTTGGAAGGGACCTGAGGAAATCATCCAGTCCAAGCTCTTGCTCAAAGCAGAGCCACGCTCAGATCCAGTGGCTCAGAGTTTATCCAGTCCAGGTTTGAAACCTCCAAGAAAGGAAATGGCACAACCTCTCTTGCCAACTGCTCCTCTGTTTGATTGTCCTCATCAGAGGAGAGTTTCCCTTAAATCCAGTCAGAGACACAAGGACTGTAACACAGAAATTCAGAATTTTTGAAATTCTGAATTTCTGAAACAAGCTACAACTCATTTACACAATCAGGGCGAGAAATGAGCTTGGTTTCATTTCCCAGTTTAATGCACTCATCTGCTATTACAAAACTTCTGTAGAGAAAAGGTGAAGAGAAACCCTAAATTATTGGAAATCCATATCATTAAGGACTTTATTTCTCAGCCGACAGGGTGGACACACTTTTTAATTCAACATGTACATTCTGAATTCAATACCAACTCTATTGACTTCATACAGTGATCACTCTGACTTAACTTATTCTTTCCCCAGAGTTACCAATAATTGGTTAAGTGAAAAAACAATTTTGTTTCGGTGACCACCACAGACCATTTCATTCAAAACCAAGAGAGATCAATAGATTAATCTAAGGATCTCAAAAAGAAATATGTGACTCAGTCCATGTCAGGAGGAAAAAAGAATCATTTGCACCATATAAGTTTCAGCAGTGTTCTTTAATACAGACATGATGCAGCAATAAAATTTCTGTATGCAAATAAGCAGAAGAATGTTATGTAAAATTGATTTAACAGACTTGAACTTTTCATGTTTCATACCTGATTATTGTCCTTGTTCTTCAGTCTGCCTGTAAAATCCAAATTTCGAAATAGAAATCCAAAGCAAAAACAGACGAAGAAGAAGAGACAGAGCCTAACTGAAGCTTTCAAAAGGAAAAAAAAAAATCTCCATGAGTTTTCCTAATTTTAAAAAGTTAATATTTAATGTAAAACCTTCACAGCCACCTGCAATGGATACCTTCAGTAACTGCCAGGACACAGGCACTTCTTGGCACAGGTCACATTATCAGCTAAGGTGACAGGCCCACTTCCACTGGCATCATTTCTAACACCTGTGACATCTTCCACAAACAATTCTGAGTACAAACACATGTTCCATGTACACCTTCCAAGCATCTTCCAGCCTATGTTAACTAATTAAACTTGGAGAATCAAGCACTTAAACACTAGTGTGTGACAGCATTACATCCTTACTGCAGACTGAAAAGTCCAATTCCACAACCACACTGAATTTTTCCCCACAAGATCCCTGCCCCTCTGAACACAGAGTTACTGAATATTTACTTTCAGCTCACCACACGATTCATGCTCTCATTTGTGATGAATTCCATGCTATCAAAAAACTCCACCTAAAAACAAGACACAGTTTCTCTTGTAAAGTTATCTGGAATATTCATCAATGTAGTATCTGAGTGGTTCACAAATAATTGGTTAATTCACCTTCAGATCACTCCTCAGAAGTACCTATCAAAGCATCCTCAAATATCTTAGACAAAAACTCTTTAAAGTGGTGATTCCTAACTCACTATGGAAACTAAGAAGAATATAGCAATTAAAATTTTCTCCTTTTATTCTGTACAAGGCTTTTCTTGTGATGAAAAAATGGTTAAATTCCTTCAAGAACTTAAACCCAACCCTCTACAGCACAGCCACTGCCATCAAAAGTCTTCAGTGTGAATTCTAAACTCAGCAAACATGGAAACCTCTCACAGAGACTGTAAGGGAATCTTCACAGCAAATGGAGTTACAGCTCCTTTAAAGCAGCACATATGCACTGCTTAATTAGTATTAATACTAATTATGCATCTGTTCTTTGCTATTTATAATAGCAAATATATAGCATAATTTAATGCAAAAATACACAGAAGAAATACAAACATCCCTGCATTAAATAATGTAATGATTACTGTCATCATAAGTCTACACAACGTTGAAGAGAGCATTGAGGCAGCTTTGTGTTAAAATTCTTTATGGGAAAGATAAATTTTGTGTATTGAAAACCAGAACTGTGAGTTTCCTGAGAAAACTGTGTAAAACTAACTACGATAGATGAGCACGAACTATGTTAATTTTTATTGGTTCAAATGACCATTAGCTGAAATTATGTTTGAAGCATTAATGAAGGAGTAAAAGACACCCCAAGCTCAGACACCTCTGCTTAGAAAGTTTTGTATGAGCTGCTCTGTGCTTAATTTACAAAGAGTTACAAGGTGCTACAACCAGTCATTGTCTTGGCACAAAATCTGTTATTTAAGAGCTCAAACCTGTAAAATCTCAGTTCCTACACTGGTTCAAAGAATCTGTTTTTATTACATAAAAGGCAGGTCGTTCACATCTCCTATAAAACACGCTGTCCTTGCCGTTCATATTTAAAATACTTTGAAGGATCTCAAGCTCTCCAATGAAAGTTGGTAGACGTCCAGTCAAAAGAACAACCTCAGCTTTTCTAAATTTGAGTTGTCACTGTTCCTCAAAGCTTCCCCAAACCCTTTGGTGCTCACTGTGCTTTCTGTCAGGGCTCTCCCTAACCTGTTCCACACACCCACAGCACAAACACATGGTTTTTACCACTCCATTCTCTCACCGTTTGCAGGACCCCACTGACATTTCCTCCATGACACTAAATATAAACTTATCTCCACTCTGAGTCTTTCAGAATAGGAATAATTCTCCAACAGTAAGAAGCCCGCTAAAATGGGGAATATTAAGGAGGATAAAATTATCCTCACCGTGCTGCTCCATGGAGAGGCCAAGTTACAGCAGAAATATCACTTTTTACACAGAGGGATCACTGACCTTTCAAAGATCTGCACATTCTCTCGTTTTTCCTTCCTCTTGATTAAATGGCAGGAAGGCAATTTTTTTCTTTTTTTTTAATAAGAACAAAAAAAAAAAATCATATTAATGCATGAAAGCACATAAAAATGCAGTAGAAGCAGGTAGTTCTCTGCTATAATGTAGGGAGAAAAGCCAGACCTAAAACAAACAAATAAATACCCAACACCAAACAGATCAGAGTCTACCCAGTAACTGATAGCTCCAAATACTGCAGAAAATTTAAAAAGTAAAATTATAAAAAGTTAAGCAATACTGTGATCACCATCACAGGGACTGCAGGGTCCCTTTGCTGTCCTTTATCCCATTTTGTGATCCTCAGACCGAGAATTTTCCCACGTGTTTATGTAGTTCCCCATGCTAAGAAATTTTGCAGATATTCCCATAATCAAACATACCAAAGCTGAAATGATTAACACCAATTAGAAACCTTTTCTCTCACCTTGTCGCCCTCATTCCACAGCCTCACTTTGGGTTTGTGGCTTTTATTTTTTTCCTAATTAGACTGAAAACAATTCAGTTAAAACTGATCTACTGTACCAGCACCCCTATCACATAGTCTGCTTCTGCTTTCCTCAAGAAAAAAGTCAAAACTTAGGATGATCAGACATTTTCCACTAAAAATGTCATTGTGCTCAGTGTTTGCTTTTCTTCAAAAAGCTTCACTGATAAATTTTAAGTTAAAACAATCTGAGAACACAAATGAAGACATTCAGTGAAGATTGTGTCAGTTTTGACCATATCAGCACTAACAACCACATAAGAAATTTGTATTTCCACAAAAATACAAAATACAAGTCCTTTGCTTTTTCTGATTAAAATGTTTCAGGCAGCAGTTTTTACAAGCATAAACTTTCTTTGATGATCCTCCAGTCTGCTACCATGTACAGATGGCAAGTTATAATGGGGGGGGTCATATACTAATTTGAGACATTTCCAGCTCAGATCATGAATCAAAGAGCTGGCACTCTATAATGAGAGATCGATAGTGTTTTTGTAGAAAGACCCTATAGAATTCTATAAATAATGAGTGTTTAGTGGGATGTGCAGGCAGCAGAGAACAAATTACAATTTCTCCAGAGGGGTCTTTAAAACCACACCTCAAATGTGATAAATGTAGTGTGATGGAAAAGACTGCAAATGTTGAAACGCCGTGCAGCATAATGTGTTCAGAAATTAGAAACCAGTGCATTTACTTTCTTCTGTTTAATGGTTAAGCAATCCTTTCATCAAGACTTTTTCTCTTGTTACAGTAGCAGTGGGTCATAGCCAGCATTTCTCAAGATTTCATAGATGGCAGCTGAATCATTTCTTTATTTGCAAAGGATCAGGGTACTTCAATGTGCAGTTTGTTGCAATGCACTGCATGTGAGACACGTAAATACCTT
This sequence comes from Orthonyx spaldingii, assembly GCA_013397795.1. NCBI lineage: Eukaryota > Metazoa > Chordata > Aves > Passeriformes > Orthonychidae > Orthonyx > Orthonyx spaldingii. The sequence goes on along the minus strand of VZTJ01000523.1, from coordinate 104,342 downwards.
CACCAACTCATTACACCTCACTCCTAGGTAATGAGGTAATAGTCTTCAGCGAAGGCACCAGCTGGGAGTCCCAGAAATAGCTTTAATTCCTGAGCTGGGCTCCCTGCTGTCGGGCAGCAGGGCGGGCACCGCGCGGGCTCTCGGCCCGCTGGGCAGGGGCCGGGCAGCGCCTGCAGGACCACGGACAGAGCCCGGGGCCGGGCAGCGCCCCCAGCTCCACGGGCAGAGCCCGGGGCCGGGCAGCGCCCCCAGCTCCACGGGCAGAGCCCGGGGCCGGGCAGCGCCCCCAGCTCCACGGGCAGAGCCCGGGGCCGGGCAGCGCCCCCAGCTCCACGGGCAGAGCCCGGGGCCGGGCAGCGCCCCCAGCTCCACGGGCAGAGCCCGGGGCCGGGCAGCGCCCCCAGCTCCACGGGCAGAGCCCGGGGCCGGGCAGCGCCCCCAGCTCCACGGGCAGAGCCCGGGGCCGGGCAGCGCCCGCAGCTCCACGGGCAGAGCCCGGGGCCGGGCAGCGCCCCCAGCTCCACGGGCAGAGCCCGGGGCCGGGCAGCGCCTCCAGCCCCGCAGCCGGGAGGTGTTTGGGGTGAGCACGCACAGACTGCGGAAAGCTCCTCCTGCCTTCTACCTCACAGACCTCACCTCCCTCTGCTGCAGCAGAACAACTAAGCCTTCACCTCGCTTTGGTCCCTTTTGCCTCCTCTCGCTAATGCAATATTCCAGCAAGGCAGAAGGAGACAGAACGAAGAACAGAACTCAGAATTAGAGGCAGAAGCAACAACTCAATTACTTCTTCACAGAGAGAAAGTCCAAGTAGCAGTTATTCATTAATCTTGAAATAATCGCTTAAATTACATACACTGTGAAAAGCCTGAGAGAACACCCAGGTATAACCCAGAACTAGAAAACAAAGTCTAATCCTCCAACGTGGGAAGCAATTCCTGGTTTAAGGATTTTTTTCTTTAGTGTCTCCCATACAGACATCCCAACATACCAGTAAAACTCACTCACATCTCTTAGATCTTGCTCTTGGATCCCAAAAACTTATGTATTCAAGCAGGAAGGGAACATGTGAGAAATAAAAAAAGCTTTTCTAGCTTTTCAGTGTTTGATTCAAAAACTCTCAGTTTTAAGTTTAAAGACTTCATCTTATTCTCTTCCCTACACTCTCTTACTCTAGAAATGGCAGTGTCTGTTAAAAGGGACAGGTCACTGGCCTGAGATCTCTGTTTGCTGCTTTCCTGGCCCCCGTGAATCAAAGCCAAGCTTGTTATAGCTGTGCACAAATTAACACCAGACCACTGACCTCCAGGACAGGCTTTACAAGCTCACATTTTCAGATGGCCTTTGGAAAGAACCTGCTGTTCTCTTTGAGGAGAATTTTATTGGAGAAAGTTTCAGTGGGTTGTAAGAACCTTGCAGGCTCGCTGGAGTTTCTTTGCAGAGCTGTGCTGTCACTCCAGGCTGCAGGGCCTCACAATTTTAAATGCTGTCAAGGAGCTTCAGAGTAAATAATGGGTGCCTTTCTATGCCACTATCAATCAAGGCAAATAATGAATAAAAATAATGTTCTGCTTCATAGGGGTGAAGTTCTTTATTCTCTTCTAATCAGCTGTAACTCAGAAAAATATGAATGCAAAGACCAACTCTGTGTCTAATGCCTCCACAAGATTTAAGTGGGGAAAAGAACAGTGGTAACCAATAAACAAGATTTACCTGCTGGCTGTATGGCACTGTTATTTAATGCACATCTGTGTTCAGAAGCAGGGAGGAACATGGCATCCTTTTCCTGCTTCTGTCAAGGTTGTTACAGCCATTATGCTCTAGACAGCAGTGGCCCAAAGTCGTGCAGTTAGTTTTAAGTTATTGCAAAGCATTGATGCTAATTCATCTAAACGAACACCCATTCATTTTGATTTATTTCTGGAAGGGACTTAGTCAACTTGGAGGCTACAGTAAGTCAATAAATTTCATCAGCAGTTATAATCTCTTGGCATGGACTGAAAAGAAAAGATGAACTGACAAAACAGAGTCAGTAATGTGACGGTGCTAAGTCAGTGTTACAAATCCACCCATCCCCACCTGCCTCAGATAAAAAGAGACACATGCTCACTGCAGCAGTTAGGGATTGTGGTATCTTTGCTTTGCTAGGCACAGGAACTCATGGGACCTTCTACTCTCCTTACATTTCTGAAAACACAGCAAACCAGATGCAAAATTCAGGAAGTTGATGAATTTTAAAATCACCTAACTCTCAAATCAGTGTTTCATATCTTTATATCTATAGCTCTCTATGTGTGTTTACACAGGAAGGTAGAAATAGATGTAAGCACATACACTTAGCAATGAAAATATTTAAATGAATAGTTTTAGTTTGCTCTTATCAAGTCCCAAGCTTTGCTTTTTTCTTATAGAATAAATTAAATTTTACACAAGGCAAATTAAACATTTACTTGGGAGTTTCTGGCCACATCTTGGCAAATGCAGATTTTTTGTTTTTCCTTTCTGACTTTGCTTTAACAATTGCTGTTTGTCAGTCCCGCGTTTCCAATCTAAGGACTAAAAGTCTCTTATTGTGAGTGGCCATGAGCTGAACACTCTGGTTGCTTATTAAAGTATTTTACTCAGTCATGGCTCAGCCTGCTCCATCTGTTTTGTTCAGGATCTGAGTCGAGGCCTCACATGATCCCCCACCAAACAGCCAATTACAATTTCTCAAGCTGGCAAAGTGCTCAGAGCTATTCTGTGATGATCATGAAACCCAAACGTTTATGATATTCTCCTGTTATAGCAAAGAAAATAGAAAGATTTCTTCTCAAGGTCCCAAACCCTTTGAATTCTGACTATTCCAATGAGAAAGATTCTTCTATTTGCCAAGCAAACAGCACAGCTTTCTGCAACGCTGAAGGTGAAATTGTAATGGAGAAATCCATAAAAAGACAACGCTAGATATTGATCATTTCAGCTGTTGCAGTATTATGTTTGTCCGTGTGCTGTGACAGAAAAAAATGGACTTTACTGTTCCTTAAGCACAGATTGTCTAATAATGGTTTTGATTATTAAAATACTAATGCTTAAACAGGCACCATGTGGAAATGTTGGACAGCTTAGCGGAAGTGGAGGCAGATCCTCCAAGAGACGATGTCTCTGTATTTATGATATAAAAATGCTGTTCTTCAGGAGTGTCATCCTCAGCAAAACGGCAAACCACATTTGTTTAGAGGGAAAGGAGCAGTAAAGGCCACAGGAAAGCAGTAGGGGAGTGTCTTTATTAATGCTGCAATTACCACAACAGTACTCAAAAGAATTTGGGGAATTTATTTCATTATGTCCTGAGCAATTCAGTTTAGAAGAACATGCTCACAAGCACACATGCACACAAATACCCACCAGTACATATTTTTTAGCAGAAGCAACATGAACTAAATAATGCACAGGACATTCTTATCATTGTTATTACATCGATTTTGATATTTGGAATTTATTTTTTCATTCTGGAGAGCCTGCAGGACAGAACCACATAGGAAAGGGCAGAACGGAAATTAAACAGTTACGCTGATGGGCAATAAAATTCCATGTGGGGGACTAAAATTCCATTATTACACAGAACAAAGATGTTGTTTAACCTAAAAAACAACAACAGCCCTTGCATATCTCATCTCTTCAATATAATTCAGGTCTAAAAGACCTTCACATTCTGTCCTCAATACAAGGGCCAGATCCTTTGACAGCTTAGAGCACTTCACATCTAATTTAATCACTGTGTACTGCTAAGTACCTTTGTATTTCTAACCAACAGCAATCAAATTAAGGAAAAAAAAAAAACCCACAACCTACAATGAAAAACAACTTACTGAGATTGCTAATTCACTGTATCTGTTCCAACTTGCTAAGGTTGGGAAAGACAGTTGCAAATAAATGAAAGTTTACACATTTTTGTAAAGATCAGAGGTTATTGTACTCAGTACACAAATCTGGAATTATACCTCTACTAACCCCAGAGATATTTTATCAATTAAAGATGAGAGACAAAAATGTAAAGACATTTTAGTATGTGGAAGGAACAGATGTATAGCATGGACATGACATCCAGAAGAGTTAATACACAGTGACTGTTATATTCAGACATTAAAAAATTATCTGCTTGGAACAGGTAACTAACCCAGTAATTATACATACATATTTAGGTTGGACATTTAGCTTTCAAGTTAATTACCAGCAAAAAAAACTAACCTGGGGTGTCAGCAGGAAATTAAAAAAAAAATCTTGATGTGTTAGAAACACAAAGTAGAGCAGCCTGCTTCGAGGCTCAGATCAATTTAATTTGTTAATCGCTGTCTCACACATCCATTCTATTATTCATACCCCTAATATATTCATCCCCAGATGCACCTGTGGAACTGCTAGATACTGAAATGTTGGTGTGCTAGCTTTGGAAGAGGCAGGGTATATTTACTTCGGAAGGTGTGTGGTAAATAAATCACTGAGCAGTTTGTCTGCCCTGGTTTGGACGGAGCACAGCTCTGTGCCCTCACTGCCCGGGTTTGCGTGGCTGCACCACTGCAGAACTTACACACTCCAGTCAATTCCTCCTGCACTGGAGCTGGTTCTGAACACACTCAAATTTGCTGAGCATTGTCTCCAAAGCTCCTGAAATTAAAAGTTTTTATCTGTCTTTGAATCAATTCCTGCAATCCATAAACATCCATTTTATCTGTCTCTGTCTCACTCACAGTCCCTCCACCCCTCTCACTCCAGGTCACTGTGGGACAGTGCCCTGCCTCCTATTTATTGGATACAGCATAAACTGCATAAATTCTGGGGACGTGAACGTCTCTACCCTGTGAGTTTGCTCCAATTCCTTTGTTTTCCTATCTGTGTTTGGGAAAAGACAGCTGAGATGTATCTCACAGTCCTCTCGTTTTCCAAAGGCATTAGGATTTGAAATCCAGGCCATCAGATGTTTCAATGAAGCAGAAAGACAGGTTCATTAGACCTTTGACCCAAACCAACCTGCTAAAAGTGACATTTCCTTTTAGTCCTGAAATTCTCGTGCAATTCCTCTATGCAGCAATCACCTCCTCCTCTCCTCTCTCCCCGCTTATATTCCGAATTCTTCAAGTCACGCCATTGTAGACTTTATTTTGGATTCTCAGATGTGCTCTGAGAGGAGTCTTACAAAACTCATGCTGAGGAAAGAAAAATGCTAAAAAGGGGCTTTTCCACAGTTTATCAAGAATAGATTTTGATGCAGATCAAGATTATGATCTTTTCTTTATTTGCCACAGAAGTGGGAGATAAAAGACTTCTACCTCGCACAAGCACTCACCCCCTCATCCACTACAAAACAGTTTAAGCTTTTGCAATGTCTTTTTTCTACAATTCTTTCTCTAAAATCTTCTGCAGAAAAAAACTATGATGTGTTTATAGTTTAAATATAATACTCTTCATACAGATTGTAAATGAAGGCTTGAAAATTGTCTGATTTGCTCAGTACAGCAAACAGATCCATCTAAAATGTGAATTAGGAATTCTGAGACTCTAATCTGCTCACAAAAATTTTTGATCTCCCAAAGGGGACGCAACTAAAAGCTTGGAGCAATTTGAAAATTAGGAGACATAAATGTAGTTAATGAAGTCTGGAAAAAAATTATTTTAATTACCACATCTTATGTTTTGTCATTCATTAATCATGTCAATTAAGTGAACCAAATTACATTTTTATTTGATATTAAAATATTTTGGTGCTTATGCAGTTCCATTGCAGGTGATTATTTAAAGAATTCACCAAACAGCCAAGAGACAGACTAGCAATGACGTGAACAGCTTCAGTATTTTTCCTTCAAAAAGCAATGAGCAGTCATCTTTCTCTGGAATCTGACTGCTACTCAGGGTTCTGGCAGAATATTCTGCCAAAATTTAAAATCTTTGATCTGCAAGCCCTCTAGCTATGGCCATTTTGAAAGAAAAGTCACAGAAGTTTAAGAATTTTGCATCAAGTCCTGTTCAGTCCCGTTCTCTTGTCCCCTTTCAAAGGCCTTCATGTAAATACAGATACCTGTGCCTTGCCTGTGTGGTGGCCAGCTCTGCAAACCCTCCCCTGGGGAAAGGATAACACAGAAATAAAAGCTGAGGTGTTTTTTCACTGACTGACAGCGCTGGGAGGTTACCCAGAGGACATTAAGGCCCAGAACCTGAACAACAGATGCAGAGTGGAGACCCCACCAGCCCCTTCCCTTTGCACGAGTCCACATCTCTCTCAAAACCAAAGACCGAAAGGCAAAACTCTGGCCAGAGGCTGCTCAGCCATTATTCATCCTCCCAAGCCCTGTCACACCTGCCACTTAGAGCACTTACTTTTAAAATTTCATCTTTCAACAGAGTATTTCCTGAAACTGCAGCGACAGATCTGGATTCTGCATCCCCCTTCCATTGGTTCTGGGTCTGTTTGGGTTTTTCTAAGGGGAGGCACTACACTGCAATTTTAGATTACAATTTCATAACCCTGAAATGCATATTCAAGAGTCCACAGGTTTCTCACAGGTGTATCGTGTGTGCACTGCTCTCACAGCCAGGGTCAAGGACAGTTCAAGACACACCAGGAGTTCTTGTCCCACCTGCTCACCTTTGAGTGCTTTTTTTAAATATCAGATTTGTTACTCCCTGGATTCTTTTTATTTCATAACAGCAAACCTTTCCAACAACCAAGGGGCTGAATCATTCCCTACACAACCAAATGTGACACAGAGCAAATTCTTCTGCCCATATGGCAGTGGATAGCCATAGGTCATGCTGAGGTGAAGGCTCAATATTCCTTTATAACAAAATAACGCCAACACTTGCTATGCCCTTCCATCTCAGAGAGTTTTAGGAACAATTATTAATCTTCATACTTTGCTATGAACCTGCTTGGACTAAGTGAATAAATTCAGTATTTCTTCCCTTTTGAATTTCATTGTCTTAGAATTAACTTAAAAATGGTATTACTCTGGTGGAGAAGCAGAGACTGTGAACTAATAATGGGAGTTATTTTTACAGATATTTTGGGTCTTGCAGCTTTTAAGGCAACACTACTGGAAGGCCAGAGAAACCCTAAGTTATAAACTGTGTTCTGTGTCATTTTCAGCTGTCACATAATTTTTGATATTAAATACTGATTTATAAGAAAAGTAATTATGAAAATACCAGTATGGAAAATAGTTCAATAACCCAGTAAAGAAGGGAAATAAAAAAACCTGCAAAGACAAATTCTTATTTTAATATATAGATATTATTTTGTATCATTCAAGAATTAGAAGACAGGTAGAAATATTAAATAGCAAGGATTGTTTCTATGAGATTTCAAAGATAATTCCACATTTTGAGAATAACAAACTGAATTTTCTCTAAATGATAGAACAAGCAACAGTAGTTTAATTTCCCTGAAACAGACAGACACACAAACCCCAAGCATCATATTTCAAAGAATTTTAATTAAATCCATATAACAAAAAAGAAATGTTTCACATCTTAATTGAAAAATCACCAGCTAGAGAACTGAGCCAGTGAAACCAGTGGTAAGCCCTGAGATATAATTGAAGAAAAGAAGAGATGAGAATATTTCAAATGGTCTCACTAATCAGCAACCAGTGTAAATAATGCAAATTCAAATAACGACATTTTGGTGATTAAAAGAACTAATTTCTATTCTATTGCTCCTTTGCTTGGAGAATTACACCTCATCCTTGAGAACCCCTGACTGAACACAGAACCCCTGACGGAACACACAACTCCCTGACGGAACACACAACTCCCTGACGGAACACACAACTCCCTGACGGAACACACAACTCCCTGACGGAAGCACGAGGCTCACTGTTGGCACAAGCACTTCCTCAGAGAGCAGCCCACGCTCGGGGTGGGATAAGCAGGAATTTCCCATCACTTGTGCAGCTTTTATCCGCACTACAGAACCCTCCATCTCTTCAAGGGCCTTTCACAAGCACATGGGAAGGCAGGGAGAGGGCTGGTGTTTGTGCAGTTACACCATCCGCTGCTGCAAGAGCAAGGCAGGGGCTGAGCTGGAGCCCGCGATGCGAAATGAAGCGGGGGAGGTTTTAAGATCCTGACATGGGAAACACGCCAAGGCCAGATGGAAATCTCAGCTGTCACACTCAGAGGTCAATCCGACCTTCCCAGCTCAAGGTGTTGTGGAAATCCTGTGTACTACTCACACAGCTTTATCGTACCTGTCCTTTTCAATTGGGAGCTAAAATAATTTATTTGGTTTATATGATTTTCATGTTATTCATTGTCTTGTGTTTGTTTGGTTCTACTTTTAATTACAGAAGTCCAGCAGAGATGCCCCTGAAGTAGTGATGGTAATCTGGGCTTAAATTTGTAAGGAATTTGTTTAAGAGCAGCTTGGATAAGCCTTAAGGAATCTTCGATAAGCCTTTATTCTTTTAAATTATTTTATCATAAAACGTTTTCAGAAAGGACAATTCTTGCAGGATGGAGGAAAGTTTTATTGATGAGACTTTTCTAGTGGAGTGTTAATAGAACTGCTTATAAAATATTTTTACATGGTCTATTTAACCTTCTGAAACTATCTATAATCAGCTCTAATTATCATATATGCTTAATGTTGATGATGTTGCCCACCAGAGAAGCCAACACAAATACCTCTCATATAGCTAAACATGACAGAGGGGTTTATACCCCTCCTTATTTTTATTTTTTTTTTGTATATTTCAAATTCTTTGAGTGCTGCTGAAGATAAAGGTAGGAAGAAAATTTTAAACAATACCAGCATAGTACATGAAAGAGTGGATCTAAAGAACAGCAAAAAAATGTGACCAAAAACATTAGAAAAAAATAATTCTATTAGAAATAACTAAGTAGAAATTGCATCTAATTTAGATCTCCTGAACAGATTAAATACACAACTGCCGTGGAGCCACATCCCTGAGATGAAGCATTCACAAAAGGCTGCCCAGGCAGCTCTGCAGATGGAGGAGGAGGGTTCCATGATTTCCCTGCATGGAAATCAACTGGGGAGGGCAGGAAAGCGAGGCTGGGAGCTTTCGAATGAAGGGAGAACAGCGGGGAGGTGGTGGCAGTTGAGCTGGGCCCACAAATCTTTTGCAGGTTGGAAGAGGTGGGTGGGAGTGGCTGTTCTCTCCCCTTTAGAACAGAACTGAGAAGGCTTCAGAAGGTGGCAGCACCTGCTTGGAGCCAAAAGATAATTAAAATAAAAGGGGGTGGGTACAAAGAAAGGGACCTTGTTCACACAAGAGCTCTGGTACTTGTGTGCTGGAGGACACTGCAGATGCTGCAGTTCCACACACGCTCAAACAGCCTAACTCTGCTTTTCATGGAGTGAATTAAATACAGCAATTAACTCAAGTTCAAAGTTAGTGAGGTGGAATCAGCTGTATGAGGGTTGCTCACAGGTGGATAAATCACATGCTTGCCCTGTCTTCCCTTTTTCCTAGAATTTTTCCATCTCTTTCAGAGACTGGGTACTGATGTATCCAGTATATACAATGACCTATGGTGACATTCCTATATTCTCAGGTTTACTTAAAATATTTTTGTGTAAATTACTCCTCTAACTTGAGTAGGATTTTTGTTATTTCACTTTTAGCACATAAAATCTGCAATTATAGTTCAACTACTATAAAGAACTCAAGCCCTGAAAACACCATACAGGGACTACTTCTAGAGTAAGTTCCAGCACTGGGATGACACAGTTAAAGTAAAGCCCATCCGAATCCATCAAATATTTCCTACTCCTGCCACCAATGGTCATGTAATTTTTCTCAGTTTTTACTAAAAGTGTTTTAAACTGCACTAAAGCTCCTTTGCAAATTATTGTGTATTTACTTAAAATTTTAGAGATCACTGTACATAGAAAGAATGCTTTTAATAGATCCCTTGGATTCTGTCAAAAATATGAGGAAAACAAAACTGATCTCAAACTTCATTACTTGAGACCTGAAAAGTTGTCATAATTCAATATAAATGACAGGAAATAAATTTCCTGTTAAGAAATTCATTATTTGCTGGTCACTGATGGCAATATATTTCTCTGATGCCTGAACATCTGCATGTGGATTCACAGTGTCTCCCCTTGCAGGGGTAAAGAAACACAAAACAAAATTCTCCCCATGTCCTGCTGTCTCACAGGTGAAAGTGAAGACAATGGCTTTGAAAACCCACTGGGTCAAAGGGAAAAAGACAATTTATCTACATTAACATCTCCTGTCTGCCACACAGCCAGTGACACAACAGCATGTCACTAATTGAGCACCAGGTAAGTCCTCACATCCTTATGAGAGCAGGAGAAGGAAAAGTACTTCGGACAAGTTTATAAGTGAAAATCATATGTTCCTCGATTTTTAAGCATTTTTTCACCTTCCTTCTTCACAATCCTGTATCTCCACCTCAGCTGGTGAGGACACTGCATGCTTAAGTACCTGACCTGATCTCTTAATGTTTGTGCCAACAAATTTAATTTCTTTTTTCAAAGGCACTGCAAGGTTTGGAGCAAACTGTCCTCCACCTCCTACCAAGAGCAAAGGGAAATGACCTGGGTGCAAAACCTTCTATTAGTGTGAAATTCACTGACAAACACTTCGTGTACTGAAACCCACCTTGTGTCAGTTTGAATGTGCCTGGTGGGCAGGGGTGAGGAAAGATCAGAAACTCTGCCCATGACCAGAGCTGTCCCATCAGAGTCACCATAAGGGATTGAACTGGAATCACATCAGCTTGTGCTTAGTGCAAGGCTAATATTTTATCCAATGTTAGTTCTATAGCTACCCTTTCTCCTTTCCTTCCTATATGAACAAACATCTATTGGCATTTAAGCAACATAATAATCTGCTTTTTATGGCATTTCTATGTTGAAAAAAAGGAAAATGAAGAAGTTGCAGACTAAGAGAGTGTAACGTTCTGCAGAGGGCACCCTCGGTACAGTCAGAGCTGATCACCTCCTCCCACTGCATCCCTCCTCCATAGCTTTAACTACATAATATCACACTCACAATTGTCAGGAACACACAATAGGAAAAGGCTTTCCCTGATGGCAGCAGAACAATGTCTGATGTAGACCTGTGAAAGAGAGCAAAGTATACCTACACAGAGTACAGGCACTTTGCTTTTCAAATATCAGAAATGCTTTTGGGCTTAATAACTTCTCATGAATTAATTTACTGTCAAGAACTATATGCTCATAAAAAAGACAGTGTCTATCTGCTATTATTATTATTATTATTCCATTTTCTCCTGTATTGTTCCTTTGAAGGCTTATTCAGAGATAGAGAAAATTCTACATGAAGAGAAAGGAGGATTGCAAGCAAACATGGTTATAGCAGCACATATCTGATATGGCATAATATTAAGACTTTTCACTGTTTTAACACTGAGTTCTCATAAACAAGACAGGAGATACTGTCTGCATTGGATGGGTGAGAAAAGGCTCATTTCAATATTATCAAAAAGCAAATTCTCTCTGCATTTTAGTGCTCAAACTGTGCATACCCCGTGCTCTGTGCTTTCTGCTGACACAGCTGCTTCTTGTCCAGCTACTGCTAACATGACCTTCTCTCTTTTTTTATCCCTCCCACCTCCTTCAGAACCATTTCTGGGCAGTTTCACAAGAATTTTGATTGCTGTTGTAAAGTTTAGATCACTGCCATCTGACAGCTCTTTGCTGGCCTTGGTGAAATGAGTTGATGGTCTCAGTTAATTTCCTCACAGGTAGGTGTTCACAACTTAAAACATCACCTCTGCTGCCACAAGGACTCGCAGCCAACAAAAATATAAGTGTGGGCTCACCACCGGGTGAAATACACACTTAAAGGGAAACACATTCTGAAGTGCTCTTGGAGGGAAGGCTGAGCTTTGCAGAGAGATTGAAAATTAACAGAAAATGAACTCTGGTAAATAGTTCTGTTAGAAAAGATCTGAATGATACTGGTGGAGGACCCAACTTGATACAGAGAAGCCACAGGAAAAGCGGAGACCAAGTTGTGCTGATTGAGTTATTTTTGTATCTTTATCAATATCTTTATCAATACCCATACAGGAAGACTGCTTGTGAGCTGGGGAGAGGAACATACACAGAAGAACCAGAGTTTGAATACTCAATGTTGGCAACCCTTCCCTTCCTTGCTACTCCAAAATTAAAATATATTCCATAACAAAGCAATCCATTAGGCTGTAACATTTTCCCCCCCTCTGTTTTCTGTAGTGGCCAGACCCTTGGAGAAAATGAGAAATTGGTAGTTAAATTCCTGAAATTCACTGTGATGGGGCACTTTACAGATGGGCACATTAGAATTATTTGCCATCAGGAACTTTCTAACCAACAAACAACACGTGGCGAGTATGAGATAAGGAATTTGAGAACATTGCAATTGGAATCTTTGAATCCAATTAAAACCTGACATCTCTTCCAGAAATGGTCAGGAGCAGCATTTAATACCCCTATAAAACTACCAGGATATGTGAATTCAGATGACTAACAGAACTTCCTCAGGAGATAAAACCATCACCATTGCATCCCTGACTCCATTTTATTGGAAAATGAAAGCAGCTTCACACTGACTGCAGAGCATTCTTCTGAGAGTAACTACTGCTACTTAATTTTATTTCCAGTGTATTTTTCTCAGACTCAAGGAAAATTGCTTGCTCTTTGTTGATTAAATCGTGTCAGCAAGTGTTTTAATTTATGTGTTTTAGATAGCAAAGCAGAACAATTTTCATTCTTAGGCAAGGATAATCATAATTAAAAACACATTAGCTGATTATACCAAACATCCATCCTAACAAAAAAATATTCTATATCATGATTTATAAATTATGATTTGTTGACTAACACATTTTGAAGTGATACAACTTCATAAGCTGATGAATGGTTTTGGTACTACCCCAGCTCCTGGGCTTGGAGCCACCTGGTCTGCTGGAAGGTGACCCTGCCCGTGGCAGGGGGGTTGGAACAAAGATGGATTTTAATGTCCCTTCCAGCCCAAACCATTCTGTGAAGCCTATTTCAAATAACAATTTCTAAAATAAAGACTGAAATACTTTGGAGCTCGGGTGTTGCTTTGCCATCCGAGGATGGAGGAATCTCCTCTGAAGCAGGTTTGGTATTTCCTATTTCTGCTTGGTAAAAACATCTTCCTGCTATAATGAGCTTAATACTTCCTCACCAATCTTCTCATTTGATCTCATGTTCAAGTTTTTGACACCTTCCACAAGCAGTCATATCCCATACAGGATGTGTTGCTTTAACAGGTATTCATTTTACTGAGCTCCACTATAATTTCTAAGTCTTACATGATGCCTCAAGATGTTTCACACATTCTGAAAGGAAAGCTAAAAGGGAATAATTTGCATATATTACTTCAGTTGTACATGCTGCAAATATTGATCTGCTGATAGAGATTAAAGAGAAAAAGTTTTTTTAAAAATTAGCACTTGTATTTCTATAGTTTTTAAGAATATTTTCCAGGTTAAACTTGGAGAAGAGACCACAGTGCTGCCCACCCCTGCAGCTGGAGGCTGTTTGACACTCCAGTCCATGACATTCAGTGGCAATTTACAGATGATGGAACTCTGTATTTTTACTCAATTCAGCACAAACTGTTCAAACCTCAACTGCTGCTGTCTGTGTTATGCAGAGAGCGGAGCTGCATTTCCCAGCTCTGACCTATTATTGTAGCCAACTCTCCCTGACCCTCAAGGATGATGCACAGATACTCTTGGGAAATGTTCTGAGTAACTTTCAAGCTTTTTCCTCCCCTCAGAAGTGAGAAGCTGTAATTTATCCAACATCTGAGAACAAAAAGAAATAAACAGCTCTTCATCCCACCTTCACACCAACCTCCACCACCCATTTGGGAAAGGTTCTGGTAAAGGACTGCAAATCTCAGTGAAAAGGAATAAGCATAAACAAAATTCAGCTAGAGAAGGGATCACAGGATAAATTAGTTCAGACTGAAATATTGATCATTTAAAACTCCTTCTGTCAGATATGACAATTCCCTGAGGCCTGGGAGCTCAGGTCCTTCCCCTTTCACCAGCACAGGGCAGGTGCCACAGTCGAGGCCGGAGCACCACTCCGGTTACCACTGGTAATTTTATCACCAGAAAAACGTACCAGGCATTCCACACCCTGCTCACACTCCATCAGCATCTTAATCACAATGCACAGAATGAAGAGGTGAAAAAATACTCCTTAAATGGCAGCCTACACTGAACTCACCAACACCTTCACACCTCTCGTTTCCTCATTCTCTTCTTTCCCTAATTCTCTCTCTCCTGGAACAGGCAGCTGCACAGCATAGAAGAAATGCCTCCTAGCTACCACCAGAAGAAAGTTATTTAATTTTTAATTTAAATTCAAAATTTTTAAATGGTACTAAAATTCCAATCATAACCACCTTTGGCAGGGCCATACAAATAAATCAACCCCCAAAACTCTAAGGACAACTGGGTGCCATTTCAGAAGCCAGGAAAGGGCCCCACTGTCCTGAACCTAAGAGATACTAAGGGTCCCTTAGAACAGCAACGTCACCACACAGGAATTCTCTACACAGACGGCCCTGGAGAGGATTCTCACCTTCCTGGCATCCCTGGTGCCTGAGGTAAGGTGGGATTCTGTGTCCCTCATCCCTTTTAAGCACCTCAACTCCACGCCAGGGCTGGGCAGCAGTTGCTGGGTTTGTTTTCAATTTTGTTCATAACTCAGTGACTCTCTGCTGAAAACATCCAATGTCCTATCTCGCATTATAACAGAACAAAACACTTCCTGCTACCAGAGAATACTGTGGGGCCCAATTTTTCATAGCTTGGATTTCTGTTTTTAAGGTTTTTCCACCCAAGCAAATGCTTTTGCTCTGACAGCATTTAATAACAAGTTTGACCTTGGAGTGTGTAAGTGTAAATGATTTCAGAGAACGCTGCAGCAGAAAATCGGGGGCCAGGGATTCTTTTCCTTATTTGAATTTTATTATTTTGGGAGAAGGGGGAATCCCTTGCTTCACAGAGGAAATTACTTGTGAGCCACAGTGTGAAGACTTTTTGCATGAGCAGATGAAGGGCCACAACTTTTTCTGCTTCCTGCAGTTGATACAGAGCTGTCACCGTGGCCAAAGCAACTTGGCTGCTTCCCCCTGGGAATATCCCTGAAAACACAGTAAAGAGGGCTGAGAACTGGTGTGGTGTGTGCTGGAAAAGGAATGTTATCCTGGGAGTCAGGACACCTTGAGGATCACCATCCCTCCCTGGCAGCCCTGGGGGCTCTGCACGTTACAGGAGCTTTGGGAGGCTGAAAGCAGCCCTGGATTTTTCCAGTGGATTCATGTCCAGCATTCCCAACCTCGTTATCAAACACCATTCCCCAGGAAGATACAGCTTGTACAGAAGAGCCATCACTGACTACAGTTTCCTGTATTTTATGTCTGGATTAAAACATATGCATTTCTTTATATCTGAAGGACCAAACATGCAAGTATTTAAGGTAGATGATAAAACTCCCCAAACTGACTTCATTCACATATTTTGAGATGGTTTTTTTTCATCTCTCAATTTCCTAGAAACACCCCACAAACTTTGAAAATTACTGAAGACACACACAGTGCAGCTGCTTTATTTTAATGCTAAGCAAGAATAAAAATTAACTTTTGTTGCTCAACAGAAAAAAGATCCTGCGGTGAAAAAAAATACTGTTTGTCTGGGTTATTACATAATTCAAAGATTAAATTACCTTTGGCTAGAGCTGTATCAGTCTTTTTTCCCCTTAAAATAATAATATCCTGAGTACAACTGTGTAGGCACAACAGTGGGACACAGCCCCTGACAGTCTAATCATTGGTTCATCTAACAACAGTCACGGGGAGTCCAAATGCTGCTGTTAAATCACTGCCCTGCCCTATTCTAAAAAGCCACCAGGTGAGCTGTTTCAGTGCTAACAGCAATGGAAAGCACCACAAAAGAATTTATTGTCAACAGATCCATGCAGAAAAGCAACGCTTCAGAAACAACATTGATTGCTGCAGGGGAAAAAAAATTCAGATATACTCTGCATTACACTTACACAAACACTCTTGTGTAACGTGGAATAAGGTTACATGTCATGGAAATTCATCCTCTTGATAAAATTCTCTCTAAATCTATGTGTTATTAATTTCCTGTGCTGATGTACAACAATTTGAATCCATATAACATGTTCACCATAAGAACTATTATACAAAGGACTTTGATCTCCATAGAGGATCCCCTTTTTTCATACGTGAACACAAATTCCACAGAAAATTCTCTTTCCATCGTGCAAACTCATAAATAGGAGAAAAAGGAGTGGAGAAAAATGAAAATAAAGCCAAAGACAAATTAAGTAATTTTATCTTTTTGTTTTCTCTCTTGGAAAATAGAGAAGATGAAAGAAATTATGACCCTTTCACTGTTCATAACTCATCTTCTATTTGATATGAGATCTCACATTCCACCCTCAATAATTGTGATTTATATCCAGAGTTACAGTTTAACTGCCATTTATAGGTGTCATTAGCAAAAACATCAAATTTATAGTGACCATCACTAGAGGTATCCATTTCTAGTAAAAGTGTTGCCTAAAAAAACATCAGAAGCTTGTGCATTTAAAAATATTTCCATAATTACAAATAAAAAGCTATAGATGAAGCAAAAAGTATCCAAAGCATTGCATTTAAAAATATTTTGTAAATTGTTTAAGACAGTTCTTGCAAAAACCATTAGAATCCGTATCTGACAACTATCAGACCTTCTTTGAGTCTCAAAAAAAAAAAAAGCTCACAAGGGCAGTCATAGCACAGATTTCCACATCCTGTCCTTTCTTAATGTGTCTGGGGAGTCTCTTATATTTTGGTTGAACCTCTGTAACTCTGTCGCACCCTCCCTCCCAGGACACACAGACCACATCCAAGTCTGACAGGAATGGCATTCCTCTCATGGACAAGCCTTTCATCAAACAAGTATTACTTTCTGCCATGGAGATAATTTATTCTTTATGTATAATTGATTTGTGCCTGCACTTAAAAATGTCTTTTGAAATCCATATTATAACTAATACTGTCATGTAATAAAAAGCAACACTTTTAATTTAAAGTTAATTATTTTCCATTATTCAACATTAGTAGACAAGGCAAGAACTCTAGCTTGGTGCCAGAACATAAAAGAAGTTATTCTGAACTTATAATACATGGGTTTAACAGCTTAATGTCAAGAAGCAATACTGTAAATTAAAAACTGAGTAAAAGGATTATGGTAGCTCATATTTAGAAATTTCACACGACTACAGATAATTAAGGCAAGTGAAATATTTTTGCAGCATTGTCCTGAAATCTGCAGTTATAAAGGAAGTATTTTTATAGCAATAGCACAATATTCTGTAATAACAATTCAGACATAACGTCACGGTGGCATCTGAGGATTACTGCAATACACGGCTGCATTTTTCAAGGGCTTGTAGGAGGGATTTCTATTTCTTGCTTCCTTTTATCGTTACTACAAGACAGCTCATTTCACCTACCTTATCCAAACCCCGGCTGGAATGGGGAATCACAGGTATGACAGAGGAAGGGAACCTCAAACACTGCAGGTATGCAAAGGTGCTACTTTCAAGGCCTCTTTTAAGCGGCTCTTTCAGAAACAGAAACCACATGTGAGCAACACGTGACTCCTTGCAGCTACATCAAGTCTGAACAACAAAAACACTTCATAAGCCATGTGAAATAATTTCAGTGTTGACTTTCTGCAAGCATAAAAAGTTTTCAAAATGAACCAAACACCTGGAAATGAGCATTAGCTCGTTCTGTAGGTATTTATCCTCCAAAGAAAAATCATCCTCACAGTAGGCTAGAACACAACTAATATATTACTAAATTTTAGAGATGGAGAATTGTAATCCCTTATGGAGATTTTGGAAGGAATTTCGAAGACCGTTTGTGTATTCCTTATGCCTCAGATTATGGTTATTCAGAAATCTCTGTCAAGAAAGTTGCCCTCAGGGAAGAGCTCTTCCTGGAACGATTCCATCAGAGAATACAATCAGAAGTACTCCACAATCTGCATTCTTGAGTCAATTTGGATGTGAATTTATCATTTATTTTCCTCTTCAGCTTGGAAAATATTGGCTTTTATGGCTGGTCGTCCTTTTGAAGTCCAAACCCCCTTAACATCCCCACCTCCTCCAAGAAGTGTTCCATTGTCCACTTAACTCCTTGTCAGGAAACTCTCTTAATGGGAAAGAAAACCTCATTTCACTGACGTAATTATGTGAGTGTGTCCTTGTTAGACTGAGACAGATTTCCAGCCATAACCCCTTTTCTCAGTGAGATGTGTGGCACTGCTGCATCCCCTTGGCTCCCTCCTGGCACATTCCACTGCATCCCAGTGCCCTCCCAGAGCTCCAGCACTAAAGACATCCACGTGGGCTTAATTCCACACACCCCTCGCTGCTGGCTCTGCTCTGCTTTGGGTGCCTGGCTGCAGAGCTCGCGGTGCTCTCAGGGATATTTCAAGAACCCAGCTCACATTTACTCCTGCCAAAGCACAAGCCTGCAAGTCCACGAGCCCCATGACACAAATCTCTACATTTGTGGCATATGGTTGCTTTTTTTGACAGAATGTGTTCAGATTTTTCAGCCAGTCAATCGATTCTCCCTTCACAAATTGTAATCATTTCATGCTCTCATATTCCACATCCAATACACCATCACCACTGATTAAAACAGCCAACTACAAAAGGTTCTAAATCTTATTTTAAGAGTTGACACACACACTACACACACGCTGGAACAGACCACTGGCAATATGCTTAACGAACTTTCAATCACATTAATTAACACCAAATAAGCAGTGCAGCTCTGTGCCCACAGAAGCCTTGGTATCGCTGCCTACAGACAGATGAACCATCACATCTGAGTTCCTTCAGCAGGCACAGGAAGTTCTCAAAATAATTGCCCTTTAGTCATTACAAGACTACTTTTATTTTAATAGATGCTGGTGTGTGAAGGAGAATATAGAAGAAAATTTTATTTCTGAGATGTCTGTATCAATAAAGGTACCTAATTAAGGTATTCATTGAAATATACAAAGTTAACAGGAAAAATCTACAAAATATTATTACATTTCCCCATTAAACTAATTTAATTTGGTTATAACGCAAATTCTAATAGGATGATATTATTAACTAGTTCAATTTCAAAATGTCTTCTTGTGTTTATTTTTATTATGTTACTAAACAGAGCAGCAATTGACCTAATTTATTTTATTAAATAACATTTCTCAATCTGTTTATAAAGGGGCAGTGGCCTACTTCTGTCCACAGGCCCTGAGCATGCTGCCATTTCAAAAATTACAGGAGAGTTGAAATTTGCACCAATTTCACATACCAGCATTCAAAACTATGTATACTTTATTACTCAAATCAGTAAATTCACCTGCAGTTATACAATTTGTGAGAGTTCATATCTACAGTCCCTTGCAAACAGGAAACAAGGGTCTATTTCAGTTGGGCCCCGCTCAGTTGAGTATTTTTGGTTATTCTTTCCTTCCCATTTCTACAAACAGACAAAATAGACATTTCCATTAGGATTTAAAATAATTATTGATGAAAAACTACAAAGCTATGTTTAACAGCCTCCCAAAAAGGAAACAGAAGAACTTTCACAAATCAAAGTAATTTCTGACTTTCTTCCATGACATTCTGCCCAGACCACAGGAAATATGATATATATATATATATATATATATATATATATATGGTCCCAGTGGCAAATTCACAGCATCCTTGCCTACACCTGGACACAGCTGGCTGGCATGAACCACTTATGGAAAGTTATGCACAGTTTGCTAATTCTGGGCTTCTGCATTTATCCCCAGCAGTCCTCACACATTCCACGTGTGCCACCAGCAGTGCAGGACACAGCATCCAAACAGAGACCCACGGAGACATCATCTTCTGTATGGGAAGGAACAAGAATTTCCACAACCACTGCCAGCTGCACGAGCTGGTCAAGGGGTTTTTAACCTTGTCTGAACACTCTGGGGCAGGAGTTCAACACAGAGCCCAAGAAGGAACATGCAAAGGGTTGTAATCCCTGCAAACTGTGCAAAATAACTCCTGAACACCACCCTGTCTCCTGGCAGAGTTAATTATCACCTCTGAGTCCTCGCAGCTTCTCCCTGCACCCCTCCCCTCTCAGCCTGGACCAGCTCCGTGTTCCCTGCACTGGGTCTCCTCTGATCTGCTCAGCTCGGAGCTGTTTAATGCAGGGTGTGCATTACAAAACTCAATGCTGACAAATTGTGCAGTCCAACCCACAGATGAGGTGCAAACCCCACAATGTTAGCAAGAAGGTTTATTCAGCACCAAACTAGGATGTAACCTGGTGAAATACCAAGTTACTTCTGTGAGTAATTCACAAAAAATTCTCCGCCTGAGACTTTAGAAAAACAAAACAAATAAAGATTTTCTAATACATAATATAAACATAACTTCTTGTTAAAAAAAACTAAAACAAATATTAAAAATATTTTAAAAATACATAAAGCTAAGTATTTGCATAAGACAAGGTTGCCCACTATTCATACATTTTCTTTTAGTTCAGTGCAGAAGATCTCAAAACGAAACATTTTGGTCACAGAGGTCATATCAGTTTAAAAGCTTCCATCTGCTCTGCCACATTGATTTTCTAATGCATAAAACATGTTAAAATGAGTATGGTCAATAGTTCAGCAGACCATACAAATCAGAGGCCAGAAATGCTGCACAGATTATCCTGATGCCTCACCAATCACAAGCATGGCCTAATGTCAGGAGAATAGAGGGATTTAATTCAATGTCAAGGGATTAAGTTTTATACTTTACTACAAGTAAAAAATATTACATAAGCAATTACAATAAGTGGAATATGCCAGGAAATACATACAGCTATTAATTCTGAAGACAATGGTATTTCACTTGGAAGGTGGGTATCAACAATTAAAATCTTAGGCAATCACACCTGAACTTCCTCTGATGTGAAATACAGGTGGGGAAAAGGCTGACAACAAGAATGATAAAGAATAAAACTTGCAATAAAAGTCCTCACAAATCTCTTCATGAGCCAAGCACACTATTTTTTAATAATCTGGTCCATTTACTGCGGCTTAAATACACCAATTGTTTGTTGCCAGAGTCCAGTTCTAAAGAAAAATGTAGAAGCAAACATTACAAATTTGTTCAAGCTCAAAGTCTCAACAAACACCTTCTGCTACAAAATTAACTGCTAATTTTAAATCTAAATAGAAGTGTTGCTCAAAACAAGAATTGCTTTGCTTGTTTGGAGGCAGAAGGGTGTCAGGACCGGTGTTTGTGAAAATTACACCTCAGAGTTTGCCTGGCACTGAGCCAGGAAGCTCCAGCACCCATTCTGAAAGTGAGCACTGTGCTCAGCAGGCTCCATCAGCGTCACTGCACAAAAATCAGATTATTTGCATATAAGAATAAGAGATTTCATACTGTACTTATGATTTTTTTTCCAGCTATGAGAAATATTATTTTTTTCCTAATGGAAGTTATTCCAGGTGTCTTTCCCCTGCTGTCACCTAGCTCAGAACAAGAACTAGAACATTATTGTGGTTTTCTGATTACACAAACTTCTTCTCATAGTCTTCTTTAAGCAAAGACTCCAAAGCAGCAACGTACCAGAACCTATGAAACAAATTATTTGACTTCCAAAACACTGAATCAGGTTTTGCTATTAATTAACTTAATGACTCTTACAGCATCCTCCTGCATTGCTTCTCATGTATCAATGTATGAGAAGGTAATGAGAGAAATTTGCTTGTTGATGCATTTATCTAACAGTTCATTATCATCATCAGGGGTCAAAATATTCATCACCCTCATGTAACAGGGAAGGAAAAAACCACTTGTAGCACCAAATAACTGCTGGCAATTAGCAGCACAAAGATGAAGCACCTGGATATAGAGTGAAACAATCCTTGTTCCACTGCCACACGTGTGCAGGTACCATAAACCACAGCCCAGTTACTGAACTCAGAATAAAGAACAGCATCAATGATACCAAGTTTGAAACTGGAAGTGTAATTACCTGAGAGCAGCTTCTGTTATGTCTGTGCTGACTGCATGGATCTGCAGCTCAAACGTTTGTCTTCAAGGCAACGCTTCTGACCTCTGCCCTGCTGCTCTGCCCTGTGGTCACTTCAGCTCCTACTCATTTGTTTCAGCTCTTTTGCCCCAACAGGTGAGTGGGTCCAAAATTGGAATTTACTCCAGAAATGGATATTATCTATCTGAATACATAAAGTGAATAACTTGCTCTTTTACTTTGCTGTTGTTAAGCCAGTGCCAGAGCAACTGTTCACCTCTGTGTACCGCATGAGAAGGACTTGTTAAGAAAATACAAACTTATCATGGATGATCAAAACTCCAATTAATTTCACTGATGGGATCTCCATGCTCGTTTCCAGGAGTGGCAAAGTGAAAAATTTACTCACAAAAATTCACTTGTGTGAGCCTGTCATGGACAACACACATCCATCAGAATTAGGTATTTAAAAAGTCAGAAACAAACAGCAGAGCCTGGAAAACGCTACATCAAAACACTGAAAAATGTAAATGCTGGAATACTGCAAAAGTTGATTTACTTCCACAGAAGGAGAATTCAACACGGAATGTAATTCATGAAGAAAATTAATGTGAATTTTCCAAAACACACAATATACTGAAAAAAATTGGGATCAGTAGTGTCTCTTAACCAGAAGGGTTCAGAAATATTGGTTCTACCTTGATCCCTGCTCCAAACTCCAAGTAACATTGGCAGAGGTGCTGTTTACATCCCAAAGATTCTGTGCCTGGATGAGCAGCAGACATCACCCAGGAAAGAGGAGGGGCCAGGGAGTGGCTGGAGGAGAGGGAGGCTATCACACAATGAAGCAGCAATTACAATAATGAACTAATAATGACCACACTTGTCTAAGCTTCCCTAGAAACCTCTGCTAATTGGATGCTGTGGATCCAGTGCCAGTTCTGGAGGTACTGCTGTGACTCCAACCTTTTTTTTATGTGGCAGAACACAAATGCAGTTTATACCAGCACCAGATCCCATCTGTTTACAAAGGTTGTTCAGTGCCTTCCCTGCTCACTGATAAATGAATGCTCAGATCTGCAAGGCCAGCAGATGCCTTGGTGACTGGTCCTGTACAAGCTGCATGGCAATTCCACTTTCTTTCTGAAGTATTTTAACCTTTCAGTTAAAGTAAATTGTAATATGCAGTTGGGTTTTTTGCCCACAAAATATCTACTGCCTACAGAGCTGCTACATTTTTTTCCTAAATGTTTTATCTCAAAGTGAAAAGAAGCCCACAGAAATGGGTTTGCTTACAATTGAGAAGCAGTGATCAAAATATCTTTCCTTCAATATTCTCCCTCCAATTTTGCCCTGCCTCTGTAAGTATTGAGAAAAAGTGCTTGAAACTAGTAACAGCAGGGACTTTTTGTTGTTGACAAAACTGTCAGGATTTCTTAATTAAAAAAAAAGAAATATTTTTTTCAAAACAAAACCTATCTTTAACAAAGCTTTCTACATTGAAAACTCACTTCTTACCCTTTAGTGAACAATTTGTTATGGAGACTTCATGTTCCTGTCTTCTAATTGACACATTTTTTTATATCCAGAGTGTTTTTCTCTTTCTTTGAATATATCCTGTCAGGCAGGACTTACATACAAAACAAAATTAATTTGGTTGAAACCCTAATTTGATTCTGTTGATAAAAGAAAAATATTCTGTCAAATGATTCAAACCATTCTGTCAACAAAACTTCCCTGGCTACTTTCAGATCTTTTCTGCAGATGCAATTTGCAAAAGAATGTCTTTGCCTGAAAAATAATTCATGATTTTAAAATGGGTGTAGGAGCCTTCTCTGCTGAAGCGCTGAATGCCTTTGTGAGCACCTTCAACTCCCTCTGAAGGCCCAAAGTTGGGCATTTTGCAGATTTATGTCCTCAGCCATCACATGAATTACAATGTGCTCTATCATGCCTTGTCTCTGGCATTTCTAGTTTTTATTGCTCTATATCCTAGAGAAAGGTTTATCAGACAAAATAGACTCTGGTTATCTATTGGTGGCTTTAAAATAAAAGCCACATTTACAAATGAGATAACGTTATCTATCTTCCTGATTTTTGTAAGAACTCATCATTCTTGTAAAATTTCATAGCGCCCTTTAGCTTCTCCAGCAAATTGCTGTTCAGGAGAATTAGCTCTGGGCAAAGCAGAAACTCTTGGGTATTTCAATATGGTGACATAATTTCACAAAATTGTACTTGCAACATATTTGGGGGGAGCATTATTTATTTATTATTCACATTGCTTTCATTTCTGTGTCAAACTCGTATTTGAGAGAGGAAATGACAGCAGAGACCAATGTTGTGGTCATTTCACAAAGCCTGATTGGATTATTGGAAATAATAATATTCAGAGGAAGAGTCTGAAAAATGAAGCAGATTCCCATCCACTGAGACACAGCAACAGTGGCCGTTCAAAACTCTCATTCAGAGACATTTTCCTTCTTTTTAATTTTGAATGCTAGAAGGGATAAGTTTGAAGGAAATCTGAATATGGATATTGATTGCACAGTGCATTGAAAATCTCTGCCAACACTTGTAAGGGCTCCAAGGTTCTTGAACTTTATGTCTAGAGCATTTTTCTGGCACAACCCTATAGGATACATATGTACCTTACACAGCTTCTAGACTCTTGCTCAGTTTTTAGAGTTATGGGTGAATGTCCTGATATTTTTTACTGTTCCTTCTTTAGCTCAAAGTATGGCAGACACAGCTTAATTCTGGCATTGAGAGGAAACACCAACTATAGCAATTTAACTCTTAAATTTAATGCAGTCAACAAGGGCACCATGGTCTTCATACCTGCCTATCACAGGACTCCGCACTTCATGTTAGTGACCAAAACTCGTGGTTTTTCTTTTAAATGAATGTCTTTTTTATTCTTTAAATATTTGTTGCAGTTCCCAGATGATTAGAAACATAAATGCCATGGACTTCAATGAGACTTCCACTCCTGAACCTGTGGACTTATGGAATGCAACTGCCTGTACAGACCACATTAAAAGTAACTATCACTCTCTTATAAAGCTACTTTCTGCCAGTACAATGGACCCTTCAATTAAAAAAAAAAAAAAACAAACCTAAAACAAAAAGAGCAAAGAACCCCAAAACAAGCCTACAAATGAGTCAAAAGACAAAAATGAAGCTGCTGAGATAACAGCACTGTGCAAATCAAAGCAGTTCTGACGAATTCAGTGGAGCAAAGCCAACCCAGAGAAGCTAAAGATCTGTCCGACTGTATTGAGGAAATCAATCAAAATTGAGTGCTGCTGTTTTCTCACACATCATAATAATATGATTTTAAGATCAGCTGACCTTATGCACTAAATTAATGCACAAAACCTGTTTACACTGGGGAGAGGGGGACAATGCTATTGATCACGAGGCACTGAGACAGTGCCAGTTTGTCA
This sequence comes from Orthonyx spaldingii, assembly GCA_013397795.1. Taxonomy (NCBI): domain Eukaryota; kingdom Metazoa; phylum Chordata; class Aves; order Passeriformes; family Orthonychidae; genus Orthonyx; species Orthonyx spaldingii. Next base: position 78,775 of record VZTJ01000523.1, on the reverse strand, counting down.
CTTGAGGCAGAATTCTGAAGGCCAGGCTATATTCTCCCAGTTCCACAGTGTGATACAGATATCCCCCTCACTTCAGAAGTTTCCTTCAGGGCTTTGTCAAATCCCAGATCCCCCACATGTCTTTATAGAAGATGTTAAGACTTGGAAGACGAATACACACCTCCCTTCTCAAAGAAAACATTTACTTTTGTGTTCTGCCTGCCAGGAGAAATAGTGGAAAATAAATGTTCTGTGGAAGACAGTTGTGCTGTCCTCTTCATCCTCATCAGGAGTTAGAAAGAAGACAATGCATAATAACGCATGGGAAATCTGCCAGGAGCTCTCTAAGGTGGGATTGTGGCCTAAGATAAAGTCTCACACAACTCAAACCAACCTCTGGCTCCTGGCCTGGTTCCGAGCAGCTCGATGACCGCTGTGACATTGTCTGTGACATTAGAGGTGAAAGGTAACAAAAACAAACTGGGAGATTTTTCTTTCACCTCACCTGTTGAATTGATCTAATTTCTGTTTTTCATCTAAAATTTCTAAAAATTCATCTAAAAATTTCTGTTTTATTTCAGAATACCCTAGGGAATTTTGTCACTGCTTTATAATTTAACAAATCTAGAATTAGTTGGTCCACAGTAATTGTTGCAATTCTCATCTCTTCAGTCCACTTCTAAAAACATTCACCAAGATCATATTAAAAACACTCTTTATTTTAACCAGGCTTTGAGTTCTCTGCCTTGTCTTTTTCCTCCCCTGTGTTTGAACTATCATTACCAACTACATTAATAATGGATCATCAGACATCACCCGATTTGCAGGATTCTGTAGATTTAGTGCCAGGGCTGTGCTCTAAGTCACTCCTTGCACAACAGCCACATTTATAACTGTGACACTTTTGTCACAGACCAAGGACTGCACTCAGGAGGATTTACACTCACACCTTCAAATGGCTCCATTTAAAGATAAGGGATCAAAAGTGGCAAGCATTGCAGTGAGGGAATCACAAAATACACATCAAGGTTGCTCATGTTCCTTGAATTTACGGCTTGAGGTTGATTTTTCTCTCAATTCAGGTATGCAGAGAAGGGCAAGAAAAAGTAACCTCGCTATTCCTGTGGAAAACTTTTCACAAAACAGAAACAGCTTCAAGGGTTAGGGCAGAGTTCAAGAGCCTGAAGTGCAGCCCAAGGAAATATCACTGGGTTTACAGCTTTAGATTTCATGACCACACTGTGTTACCCTGACCTAGAGAAGATGATCTCACTTGTAAGAGACTGAAAACAGAGGAGAAAAGTCTACCTTGGGAAAAAAAAAAAAAAAAAAAGAAAAACCAAAACAAACCAAACCCACAAAAAATGAAGTCTTCACTTACCATGCAAACAAAATTACTTTTACTGAACTGAGTTATGGAAATAGAACTATTTATTTACAGTGGGGGATAAAATAGGCACAAGTGTTTTGCCTTTCCAAGACACCAAAACTCTGGACATCATTTATTTTTGTCCAAGGTGGCTTTGAAACACCCGTCATTACCATCACTGGATAACAAAGTGCAGAGAGAATAGCGTTTTCCATATTTTAATTATGAAAATAACTTAAATACTGAGATATAAAGTCTTAATTAAAAAAGAAAAAAAGACCTATAAAGGCAAAAAAAAGGAAAGGCAAAAGCAATGAGAAAGGAAACTCAAAAGAAACACTGAGTTCATTTTACACTGTATCAAATCTTTACTTATTATAATGATTAGCTGGATGCAACTCTAAGTCACTTTTTAATCCAGAATACCAGAGCCATACAATTTAATATAATTTGTAGCCATGCAGTGACTTTGTATCATATACAGTAAGATATTTCATGCTCTGTAGAGTAAAAAATGTAGGTCAGGACCCACAGGCTATAGTCAAGCTATGCTGCTGTGAGTTGAACATATTATTCTTTTGGGAAAATAATGAAACAATTTATTTTACCCACACAAGCCAATGATCTTCAAACATTTCATTTTGCTAAGAGTAAAAGGAGACCAACACCTGATTGGTGTGAAAGTCACCCTACCAGATGCAAAAAGTTTTCAGTGGGAAAGAAAGGGGAAAATGCTGAAGTTTTGCCTCGCTTGTAAATGAAATATTAAAGTGGGTCCAAAAAAATTGCAATTGATGCTAAGAGCTGACATCAGTTCATCCACCTGTGTTTTGTGGTTTGCCTTCATTTACCAAATCAAAGATTTGTAGTCAAAAGAGAATTCTAGAATGGATTGGGTTGGGAGGGACCCCATGAAACAGCAATCAGCAAAAAGATGGGACATTAAGAAAATTTTCATTACAGACACCATGTGCAGATCCTGATTCATATTCCTCACCTGAATCAAGCAGATGTGCTGCAATCTAGAGAAGCCCTCTCGGTGAATGCTCAATTTAATCATCAAGCTACTCATTGGTGAGAAAATCCTCCTCAAAAGACCTTACACTGGCTTTAATTTCTAAAGGAAAAATTAACAAAGGAACTGAGGTGTGCAGGGTGAACCTTATGAAAAAGATCTGTTTGAATACACAGATTTAAAAAGTTAGGTAGCTTCTTTGTGGTGATAGCCATTTAAAAAATATAACAGAAAACAGAAATCTGTGTAAATAATGGAAAACACTTGAGTTCAGCATTTCACTATCAATGATAGGATATTGTATTTGTCTTTTCTTTTTACTCACTAGAGATGAGCATAAACCAACCGTGGTGCAGATTATTACTGGAAAAGATAAGTGAGAGACTGTAAATGTAAGAAAGGAACTGATCACACAGACAGTAGAAAAAAATTCATCCTATACTTGATTCACAAGAGGATTTATGATTCAAATAATTCCTAATGTTTATAAGAAATCCCATAAAGTATAGGAGAAGGGAAAAATGTTCCAAAAACCAGATGGTTACATGTCCTCTTTTTCTCCAGTAATGGTTAAATTCAGAGACCTTCGGGATTCAAAACTTTTGGGCACAGACTTCTCAGACAGCATGGGCTGGCTGCTTCTGAGACCTTGCCACATGAAATATAAAAGGTTTTCCTTCAGGTGTTTCAGCCAAACATTGCAGCACATCCTGGCCATCAGATGAAGTCAAGCACGTTGCTCTTTGGCCATTAAAATGAGCAAGCTTCCCAATCTATCCACTCAGTAATTTAAAGCCACTTCATTACAACAATGCCTTTCAAAAAGTAATAATATTATGAGTGCTTCTAGTTAAACCATTAGGTTTGTCTCTTCTTCCAATTAAATTTACTCACTTATAGAGAAGACATAAGCACATCTGAAACCGAAATTATCCTCGTCCTAGGAACATTTATACAGTTCCTTTTCTGAGGATGTATTTTAACACTTCAACAAGAAAATCTGCTCATGTGAAGATCAAATTCAACACCAGAGCAGCATGAACATGTGCAAGGTCACTGTTCCTCTGTGATTCAGTCAGAGCACTGCAAATTATTTGTCTAATGTGCAAAATGCTGAGTTGCTAATGGCAAGATTCTTAACACTTTCAAGCAGAGCAAAAGTAGATCTCCAGCTCCTTAGTCTATGAGCCACAAACTGCAGGCAGATCACTGTCAGGTACCCTTAAATGTCACTAACAGACATCAGTTCTCAGGACACAAAGGTTTTGATCGTTTTCTGAATGTATAAATTTTAAGAAAGTTTAAAGCCAACTAAGAATAAAACACACCAAAAAAAAAAAAGGCAGGGAAAAAAAAAAGAGAGATAAAAGGACTGCCTGAGGTGCTGGTTTCATTCTGAAAGATTGAGACTGAGCACCTTACAATGCTTTAGCAAGTAAGGTGTACAGATATCAATCCCATTTCATAGATCTCTGCAATCCACAGAAGGCACTGGAAAGAATATCTGATTCCATCCCCACTGCTATGGGCAGGGACACCTTCCCCTGTCCCAGGGTGTTCTATCCAGCCTGGCCTTGGACACTTCCAGGGATCCAGGAGCAGCCTCAGCTCCTCTGGGCACCCTGTGCCAGGGCCTCCCCACCCTCACAGGGAAGGATTTCTTCCCAATACCTAATCCAAATCAACCCTTCGCCAGTTTTTGTTCCAAGTCCCTCTCCAGCTCTCCTGCAGCCCCTTTAGGCCCTGCAAGGGGCTCTGAGCTCTCCCTGGAGCCTTCTCCTCTCCAGGTGAGCACTCCCAGCTCTCCCAGTCTGTCTCCACAAGAGGTGCTCCAGCCTTCTGAGCATCTTTGTGGCCTCCTCTGGACTCACTCCAGCAGCTCCACCTCCTTCTTATGTTGGGGGATTTTAAATTTCTAGGTCTTTTTCTGCTGTTTATTGGAATAAAAGTACCATAAAAAACAAATATATCTGAAGGAAAAGCTTTATTTCCTGTACTTGTAATAGTTTTTCCTCCTGTCTTATTAAATTATGTCAACCTCAAGTGCTTTTTTTAGATTTAAGAATGTTACTTTATCCCATTTCCTTCCTAATACAGGTGGGTTTTGCACCACACATTGTGCTCAACACTTGGACATCAACGCATTTGTTAAAAATACATCAATTCTGTCTATGTATAGGTATTTATTTTACATGTCAAACACACTTAAATCCACAGAATAATTTGCTAAAAGGATAATCACATGAGATCTCAAAAAATTAATGGTTACTATCTAAGACCTGACAGCATAAATAGAGAAAGCTGCTCTCAGGAATGTAAGTATCTTTTTAATGATGACTTAGAGTGCCAGAGGAACTCCATACGTGCTCAAATGGAAAGAATTTTTCTTCCAGGATTTTTCAAAGCAGGATTAACTTCATTTTACAACAAAAGATGCTGATGTGGAGGACATTATATGACCCAGAAAATTTCTCAGCACTAGTCAAAGTAGTAACTGGTAACAAAGATGGAAACAGAATCCACTTTTTCTGTACTTTGAGCCCCCATTCCAAATAGCCATTTATCCCTTGTGAACATTAAGGGGGGGGGGGGGAAGGGAATTTAAAAGTCAAGCATTAAAAATGTAGGCAATAATAAATAGCAGAATTCAGAATTTTCAAGTAGCAAAAACCTCCTGTCTTGACTGATGACAGAATTTCATTCAATGTGTTTGATTTATAACACACAGAACTTTGCCTACACCCATACATAAACACCATATTTTATAGTGTTTTTCCAGAACTGATGGATTTGCACCAACACATGGAACTCAAAGAGTCAAACACACAAAACCAAGCGAGCCCTGGCCTTTGGTCCTGAGCTTTGGACAAAACTGAAGCCCTGGACTTCAGGCAGTCTACAGAAATGATTCTTAGATAGAACTCATTATCTCAAGTCCTAAAGCACTACCAACAATTGTTAAGTTATTATATATTAAATTTCTTTCTGGACACATTAGAATTAAAATATTGGGGAGGTGGAGGTGACTCATCTACAGAAAATTGACTTTGGTGTAGCCTGAAAGTCAACAACCGAGTCAGCTGTTGGTACAAGCACGGAGGATCTGCTGACTGCAGCGCAGTCTGGGCTATGTTCATTATTTGGCTGTGTAATTATGGCCTAACACCACACAAATGCCTATTTTTATAAGCAGAATCTGGGATTCTCCCATCTCCATTACTCTGTGATTTATAAGACCCAGTTATTTTACCTAGGAAATAAAAAAACTAGTTTGTTCCAAGCTGTTCCAATTACAGAACTGCTTGACTTCGGGCATGAATAGTTAGAACATTGTCATAAATAAAATTAAGCAGTTGACTTTTGCTTCTTCAAGTTCTCATTATAAGGTTAATAAAGTTTTTCAAAGTTCCCAGTTAATTATTGAAAGGTTTAGTGGTTAAGAGGAATAAATATTAAAGGTTGTACTTGTTGTAATGTGTTTCTCAGTTCCCTAACAATGATTTAAGTTATGTTTTTTTGATTCTCTCTTTGAATAAGTTGAAAATGATAATTGTTTTGTACTTTCCCTGTATACCAGTGTTCTTTTTGGTTGGAAGATGTATTTTTGTACTGATTTAAGGTGTTAAATGTATGTTTTTAATGTGTTTTACTTCGGAAAAGGGGTTTGGGGCTCCCCAGGTAATTGAGATCCCTAACTGCCAGTTTCTAAAAATAGTAACTCCACTGTCCTTCTGTCACTGAACTCCATGGTAACCTTGAATGCTAATGAGGCTCCTTCCCGCCAGAAAACTAACCCCTAGACAACGGCTCAGCCCTTGGTGGGCAGGAGTGACCTCACCATTTAAAACTCGCCAGTTGTCAAGGGCCATGGGGGCTGGACAGGGGGCAGGCAGGGGCGTTCCTGGGCAGGGTTAGCAGGCCATAAAAAGCCCTGTCTCAGGACAGGAGCTGCCATTTTCTCTGTGGACTAGCCTGGGGAAAGCCCGGTGTTGGAGGAAGGCCTCTAATTTTCCATCTAAAGCACAGCTCCAACACTGCAGTCTTCTGCCACTGGGGCCTATGCCAATCTTGGTCACCTGGATCTCCAATCTTGGTAACCTGGTTTTTCTTTTTTGGACAAAATTTTTTGTTGTTAATAAACCTGATTTTGCTTCCGATCCTGGACTGAAGGTTGTCCTTATTTCTGACAAACGTGATATAAGAAAAGTGCTGGAATGGAAAGAGCTGTTGACAGGCTCCCACTTACGGGGAATAGCAGACATATCTACTGTTCTAGGGTATTGTTATCAAACAGCCACTCGAGTCTCCAGAGTCTTTTTCAGGATTCCAGGGAAATATTGGAAGGCTCAAACTTTCCTTTCTCCAGGGTTTTTATTAGAAGGCATCCATTCAAATTCAAACACTCCAATAAACAAGCAGGCAAGCAGAGTTACTTACAAGTCCTCAAGGTGCTACAAATCACGGGAGTGCTTAGTATCTCAAAACTATTAAACTCAGCACAGAGCCAATCTGCAGTGTAATGTAATGCTTAATTACCCTCTTTTTTTTTTGTTTCCATGTTATAAATACCTCTAAAGACAAATTTCTTTGTACAATAATCATTATCAACCACTTTTCATTAAACACCTCTCTGGTTACCCAACAGGAACTTTTCCTGTATCCCTTTACACCATTTATTACTACACACAGTTGCAACCAACATTGATTTAAACATTTATGTATAAACAGGTATCTTCAAACACATTTTAACAGAAACTTTAATTCAATATTAAGCATGTTTGAGATCAAAGCATCCACATTTTAAAGAAATGGGGATACAAGTTAAAATACCCAGAAATAAACCACTGAAACAGGCAGTAAGAGAACTGATTTTTAACCAGTAAGGTACTTCATTAATAAATAAATATGTTTACTGTCCCACTGATTATAAAGTAGCTCTGCTGATGTTTTTCTCAGTTGTTTATTTTTTACTTTATGATTGCACAATGCCTGGCATGAGGGGGTTCTGATCTCAGCTGGGGCCTCTCAGCACCATCATCACACAACCTCAACAGTGGTGGCACAACTGCTCTCGGGATCAGTGAAAGCAGACATTTTTGTGTGTATACAGATATATTTTCCTTGACCTTGGTGACCTCCTCACCTTGATTTCCTGAAAAGACAGCATCTTAAATGCGCTTTGGTGTCAACAAAATAATAAATATTATTTATACTTAAGAAACTTCTACCCAAGAGTCTCCAAGTAGAAGAAAATGACCCTTCCAGTGCATCAATGGAGCACACGAGGAAAGAACCACTGAGCTGCCTGGCAGGCGGATGAACCTGACCAGAATAGCCTTCCAAATATAATCAATAGGACAGAAGAAATCATGAGACTGTTTCTATTTTTGAAACAAAACATGTAGAGGTTGTATTTTTATCTCATATCTATCATAAGATTTCTGATTTAATGTTTTGTATTTATAGCTTTTATGAAAGATTGTTTAAAATTATTCAACTCTATTATTTCAATGAGTTCTTCACTAAAAAATTGCATTGACAAAATGAATTCATAAGGGTAAAAGTGAATTACAGTTCTGTTGGTTTTGGCCAGGATACATAAAACCATCAAGCCAGAGAAAGCAGAAAGTGTTTTTAAACAAGATAAAAAGGTTAAAATGTTCTTTAAAATGACTGCTTCTAAATTTTGGGTATGAGCATCATAGTGAGGCTCTCATTGCCTCAAAATCCTGATGTTAAATGTTAATATCAATGCTTAAGCCAAAGGGATTTGACAACAATCCAGAGGAAGTTTTGCAATTTTGTTGATGGCAGTTTCAGCACCTGCATTCCAGGTGTCTCTTACAACAACACATTGGATACCATCACTGCCAGAGGAAATTTGTACACAACTCACTTTTCTATTGGAAGAAAAAATGCATTCTGTCTGCCATAAAAGTCCTTTGACTACTAATTTTAAACATATGTTAAAATGATTTTTTATCTCATGTCTGAAGCTTTATGTTGATAATGTTAATCACACTTTCTCCATTTCTTTCACACAATTTCACAATGAGTTTGAAACAGTTAAATAATAAATCAAAAAAAAAGTCTGTTGCAGAGAAAGAAATATCAGGTAAAATATTTGTAATATATTTTTAACTTTCTATTATCTGTATTGATTTATGTATTTACTGTGATTTATTTACTTGGGCAACAAAGGACTTACTGATAAATTTGCTATGCAACTTTGAAGAGCAAGTCAAGAAATTAACTTCTATTGTCTTAACTTAAACACTAACTTTAAGATCCTTTTCTTCTTATATAAACTTCTGAAAACCATTATAAGATAAAAAGATAAATTCAGGATAAATTGAGAAATCACAGATCTAAATACATACACCTCGTTGGGAATAATCTTCAGAATTCATTCTGAGTTGTCAGGGCTCACACAAACACCTTGATATCTTTCATAAAGAAGCAACTTCGGTCTCCATTTCTAGATGTGCTATTCAGTCCTGACTGCCTCATGCTTTCCTAGGGTGGGTTAGCAAAAGATTTCCTGCCAAGAACTTCCTGAAATCCTACAGAAAGACCAATGTGCACACAAGTTTGCAGGCTACATTAGCATATGGTAGGAACAGCTAATAGAAGGATGAGGAAAAAATGCAAATAAGAAATATGTAATAAGATTGGGTATGAATATTGAGTAATTCTTGTGAAACACTGAGAGCACTACAGAAAACAGACATAAATAACTCTTGTCTTTCCACCCTAAAGTGAGACTTCATTTCATTAGGTCACCAATGATGTATATTATAACTGCGTTTCGTACCACTACCAAAATGCTTTCAATCTAAAACAGCTTTCTGGTCATAAATTAATAGTTTTTGCAAAACAGAAATGGCATTACGCTTAGAATTAGAGAGAAACTTGAAAAAAGACATGCTGGACTTTCCAAAAAGTCCTTCCAGCCACTCCACAAGGCAGCAAGACAAGCACGTTTTTCCACTTAAAGTAGAAATAAAAACTGCAAGACTCATTTTAAAAGTCACTTGAGTACAACTACTGCACAGAGACATTTTACCTTCAGATTTTCCTCCCATGGCCACCACACACTCAGACTGCAGCCAGCTGTCTGACATCCTTCTTTGTGATAGCTCCTCGTGAGGCAGCCCTGGAAGGGGAACTCTCCCACTGTTACAAGCCATCTTTATCTCCCTTCACTTGGTTATAATGCACTGGTGGATCACAGGAGCTGCCAAGGCACTAAAGGAGCCTTCTGGAATAAAGCAGAACTCCCATGGGCTTGTTTATGGATGAACATTGGGTTGGAATAACTCAAGATGTGAATTTAAACCATGGAATCAAAGGTAGCCAAGTACAATCAAGTTATTTTCTTATTTCACTGAGAGCTGCCTATTAAAAAAGATTTACCTGCAGAAAAGGAGGAGGTGTCAGACAAAAATCAGTGTATTCATTCAAAACACTCACTGCAACACTACAGGTGGGTGGTAACTACACAGGGGAAGTGGCAAAAGGAGGGCACTGCTCGTTCAGACGGATTTGGGCAGGCTGGAGAACCAGGCTGCTTGGGAAGCTCCTGGAGCTCAACACAGGTGAGAGCAGAGCACTGGATGTGGGCTGGAGCAGCCTCATGCAGCAGCACAGGCTGGGCAGTGACCTGGTGAACAGCAGGGCACTCCTTCTCTCCTCATTGCTCTGCAGTTCCACACAACATCTGGTTTCTCTCTGCTGGACACTGTCCCTGCTCGCTTTGTCACCTCTAAAACTGGTTCTATTCTGCTCTCCGGGGCGTTCTCCCTTAACAACCACTCACTGACAAAGCACTTGAGTCATTTATAGCCCTGGGGCCTCTGGTATCATCCTGTGCTTGATCATGGGCAGCCCAGAGAACAGCGAGGTGGAGGTGACACCATGTTCTCAGATAACCACACAGCAGAAAGGAATCCACCAACCTACAATTTCACTAATTTCACTAACTTAAAATGAAGCTTTTTTTGGAGCACCTCTGAACTCAGCCTTAAGCTATCAAGGTACATTCATCCACTACAGAAAGTTTTCCAGCCCAGGAAATTAACTTACTCTGGCATCATATTTGAGGTGATGCTATAATCACTCTCTTCCTTGCATAATGTGTGGCTGATTACAAAATTCTGATTACGAGGCTGAGCAAGAACTGAGGGCACTGCCTATCCTCAGGTGCCACAGCCTAAAAAGATCTCTAACCATGAGAATATATCAATATTTTAATGTCAAGCAATGGATGAATCTGGCTACATTAGATGTAACAAGGACAAAATTTACCTAAATCTACTTCCTGAAAGATATTTACAAGAACAAAACATTGCTTGGGAAAGAAATAAAAAAGGAACACAGGAATGTTGGAAAAAAACCCAGAATTTCAAAATCTAATTTCTAGTGTGAAAAAGAGGTGAGGGGGTTTTTTTTTGTTGTTTTGTTTTCTCCACTTTTACCCAAAACTGAGGGTCCAAAACAGATAAACTGTTCCTGTAAGAAACTTGAACAGTAAACAGTATTTTGTTGTAGGTGATGTCATCTGTAAGATTTTCTGCCATCTACTTTGGAATGGAAAATTCTGTCAAGACTTGTGTAGTGACTCAGGATCTCAGTTTGATACAGTGCACTCTAGGGACATTAAAGATTGGGCTGGTTTTCCATATGCAAGGAGAAATTCCATACAAGTTTTAAGCTGCTTTAAGGTCTTGAAGTATCACAAAGGTTTTTTTAGTCCTGCTTTAACACAACACAGCTGACATGAGCAGTGTTATGATGGGGAAAATGCAAACAGGCACATCTGTATATACAGAACTCACTGTCTCAATTTCAGCCCCAACCAAATTTCATAACTTATAAACGTTAACTGACGGTTTTCTTGCATGTGAAGGGAGAACCAGCTACCTCTGATCTGCTTCTCATGCCAGAGCTGTCTATCACCACAAAAAAATCATATTAGTCCAGTAAATTATTTACCTCCTAGAAACTACAATCAAGAACTTGACTTCAACAAGAAATTAATTCCTCAAGAAACTTCTCTCACCTGAAACTGTAAAATAGAGGATTTTGTTTAAAAAATCTGGTTTTCAGAGAGTTTTTAAGAACTCACAAAAACTTTCTTTTTTTTCCCCCTCTCTGTGTGACACAGCCACAAAATAGAAGAGCCTAATGTGTACTTAGCAAAAGAAGAGTCAGGAAAAACCACTCCATGGAAACAAGTAGTATTTCTTTTTTAAAATATGGGATTTTTTTTTTTTTTTTTTTTTTTTAAGCAGGCAGAACACAGAGCAAAGTGTGCTGTAGAGCTTTTGTCAGTGCTTATTTCAAATCACCTGAATAGCTCATCACAGCTCTGGCAGTCTGAGGCAGCAGAACTGTTCCAACAGTTTGCTCCCCCCCTTTGTAGCAGGCAGCACTTGCATGCATTTTGTATAGTCCACTCTCCACAAGTGCAGTGAGTGGATAATAACTGCAGCTGGGTGGAGGTAACAATGCCTTTTCCCCACCGTGCCTATGAAGATAACAATCACACCCGGCCAAATTAGGAACTCTGCCATAAATAGCCCACGAGTCTCACTATTCCAGCTCTTCGGTGTACTGGGTTGCTTTAATAAATTCAGAAGTTTCCCACCATTTGTGTCAAATGCAATATTTCAAAGGAGCCCCGCACTACAGAGCAAAGCTCCTAAAGGAAAATACACTTCCCTGTGCAGAGAGGAAACCCAGCCTGCCTGATACAGCCTGAGCTGTCCTTTGATGCAGCTTTATGCACTCCTCTCTTTCATTTACCCGAAGTTAACCAACTGATAAACAGAAAAAATGTATCCAGGAAACCAAAGATTATTCTCCAGGGAGAACAAATTACAAAACTGTTCTTCATGCCTGGTAATCACTTAAATCACAAACCATTAGCAGCAATCACATTGATCACAGAAAACAACTCTCAGCCCCAAGAAGGAGCCACTGTAATCCCTCAGAATGCAGACTATTAGCAGGTGGACGATTTAGTACTGCTAATAAATAATGATTTTAAATGGCTACTTAAAAAGAATATTGATAGCCACTTTACTGGTCAGTAGTCAAAGCTTCACAAAGGGGGATTTTGACTAAACCATGGCAGTGAAGCTCCACAGATAATAAAGGTGTGATAAGAATTTGATGTAGGGACTTAGAAGAAGTTTTATTGAGAGATAAAAACATTCAACTGCAATTTGTGAGTTAATTGTTCCACCTGAACATCACAAAGTGCTGATGATCAAATCAGTGTTTAATAAACTGCCAAGATGCACAAACATCCACATGTGAAATTGCACGTTCACTTCAGAAGCTCAAAAAGCCAGAAGACACAGCCAATGCCATTCCTTTCCATGGTATAAAGAGGTTCCTCAGGATTTTGAGGAGTATCCAATGAGATCCTCCCCAGACAACGCTGAGAAATTCCATTTCTTTGCATTACTGATTTTTTGGTGTTTTTAAATGGCTGGAATAATAGATATATGAGGTATCCAAAAAGAGTACTAGAATTTTTAACATAACATCCAAGTTTTTGTCTATTCTGTACCACCCCCCTGTTCCTGGTGCCAGGAGTGTCCATCTCTGCAGTGGATACCTGTGCAAGTGCTTGAACTTAACAGCAACACACTTGATCAAAAAGGAAAGCCAGAAAATGGGCCTCAGGATAAGCCAACATAAATAACTACAACTAGAAATGAAAAATGGGAGAAAAAAAGAAAAGGTCAGAAGAAAAAAATAGCAATAAGTGATAAGAAACAGTATCTGAAACCAGCTGGAATAACTACACTAAACATAGTGCTTTCTTTGAATATTTTTAAACACTTTAAATGTAGGTCTGCCTTTCCTGCAACCCACCAGATACAACAGAGCTGACACCATGCAGTAATATGGTATTTGAATGTTACATTCAGACACACACAGATATAAAAGAAAATAAAGATATAACACATCAAGTTTGAAAACTATAAAATAATATTTGAGAGTAAAACTGTGGAAACAAGTGGCTAGATGCAGAAAATCCTACAAGTCCATAAATAATAATCATGAGAATCAAAGCTTAATTTAGTGCCTTTGACATTTCTGTTATCTGATCCTGGTCCTAGACTGCTCCACAGAAACCCAGAATTTAATATTAAAGATAAAACCAATAGCCTCCTATAACTACATTAAGTCAAATTAAATTGGTATTTCTGTCCTTCCTGGTATGGAGCCATTTGTTACAGTAAGCATCCATGGCTGAACACATGGCATTCATTGTCCAGCCTCTGCAGCCCTGGCAGAACCAGCTGGTGACACAAACAGACACCCAGCAGCTCGGAGATCTGCCCAGAACGTCTGAGCTGGGCTGCAGGAAATGCCCAAGGCTGCCCAGCCTCAGAGAGCACCAGAGGTGGGAGGAGAAGCCCTTTGGGAGAGCACAGAGGAGCCCAGGCAGGCACAGCTCACTCCTGGAGCACCACAGGCACTGTGTTAGCTCTGCCTGTGTCCCTTTGTTCATGGATTACCTGTCCAGGGTTTCTGCAATCCCTTTGAACCAGCTGAACCTGTCTGTCTCCAAAACCTCCTATGAAGTTCTCCATGCAGAAGTACTTTATAGAATGTGCCCTTTATAGAATGTGAACATCTTTACAGAGGAGCTGTGGCTGCCCCATCCCTGGAAGTGTCCGAGGTTGGCTGGAGCTCTGAGCAACCCCTCAGAGGTGTCCCCACCCACGGTAGGGAAGTTGGAACAAGATGATCTTTAAGGTGCCTTCCAACCCAAACCATTCTGTGATTTAAATTGATGTCTTGCCAGTATTAATTAGCGCCTCTAGCCCTACTTGATTTGTTGAGTTAACCTCCCATATTTACTTTCCTCACTGCCTTTATGATTCCACAATCATCAATTTTCCCCACTGCAACCTTCTGCTCTCCAAAGTGGAAAATTTCAGCCTTTTTAGCCTTTACCTTCTCCATCCTCTGAATTATTTTATCTGTGATCTTCTCTAGCCTAACTTTACTGTGTCCTTCTTAGAACACTCAAGATACGAGTATAAGGTTTTAAACAGCCTTTATCTCTTTCTCAATACTTTTCCTGATAATGCCAAAGACTTTTTTTTTGAGAACAGGTATTCACTGAGCCAGCGATTTCAGAAAGTGTTAGCAGTGACTCTAAGTTCTGCTTTCTGAAATCTGTCAGCATCTTATCAGGTTTAGATAAGATTTTTTTTTTTTCTCCAGATTCATTACATTAAATTTATCTGCACTGAAACTCATATGGTGCTTTTTTGCTCATTCCTTACACTCTGTGTAGTCCTTTTGGCACAGCATTAGACTACCCAAAAGAGCTTGTTCATCTGCAGCCTTGGAGACTTCACTGCATACAGAATCACCAGAATTTAATTTTCTCCTTTGCAATTCAGTCTGTTTCCCTGCTAATTTTTATGAGAGGCGCCCACTGCAATCTTCAGCATTTTCCACAATTATGCCTATTGATTAGATTATGCTTGGATTGGAAATGACTTTGGAGCTATCTGCCTGTTACTCAGGCTACTAAAACCAGCTATAACTCGTCCTTAGCAAATATTAAGTGCTGGAAACAACCACAGTATTTTAGACACCATCTCCCAGCTCTTAGTTTGTACCTCAGACTACAGAGAGGAACTGAAGCGATGTGTGGGACTTTCCCCAAAGGCTGAATTCTAGTAACAGTGAGACCTCAGAAATGACTGAGGTTGGGTCAGGCAGAATCAAATTATTTAGCTGAATATCAAAGCCCATTGTACCTATCCCAGTATCTCCAATGAGGAAATCAGTCAAGGTCTGTCAGCATAAAATTTTTCAAGTACAACTTTTCTTGCACTTTTCTGGATGTTTAAAAACATCTACAGTGGATACATTTAAGATTGGAAAAGATAAAAATATACATATGTAAATGGTTTTTTGAGAGAAAGTTCAGATTTTTGAATTGGGTAAATAAATTCTAATAATTTCACTCCCTTATTGTTTATTCGCGCCACGCTTTGATTTTTAAAGAGCTTTTGATTTTATGTGTTGTTTATTTGTTTCCTGGGAGTTTTTTGAGGAGGAGGAAGAAAGTTTATTATTCACATCTGAGTCATTCCAATACTTAACACTTCAAAATTTTTCAAGGCCTTCACTCAGTGAAGGAAAAGCAGCATTACAGGGAAGATTTTAGCTCCTCAGACATTCTTGACAGTGGCTGATGTTGAAACTCAGACCAAAACCAAATTTCTCACACCTAATTCAGTCCCCTGCATGCAGAAGTGCCATTACTTGTATGTTTTCCATGGATTTGGGAATACAGACATGGTTTTTCCCCTGGACTACAAATAAACAAGTGGCCAGAGAATGACAGAACAGACAGCTGGATAACGATAACTGGATGTTCTGTCAGGAGCAGCAACAACCAATTAAACAAGCTTCCTGGTGATCAAAGTTCAGGAATAATGTTAAGTGACTTTTAGCTCATTTATATTAAATCTTGGTGAATAAATATAGAACAGTATGTGTCTCTTAAAAGAACACCTGCACACCCCCATCTCGACACCAAAGCTTTCCCTAATTGCGGGAAGGCCGCGAGGAGACTCCTGCACTCGGAAAACCCTGGATGAGACACAAACCTCTTTGCCATTGCAGCACATCACATCTTCTCAGAAGGTTATTTTTCATCTTCTGGATGCTGTAAAACTCTCCTGTGTAGAACAAAATGCCCTGAAGCCCTCGGAGTTTGGCAGTGATTCATTCCTGTGGTACAGCTTTGTTGTCTGTGACTGCAGAACCAAGCAGTGATCACTCCTGCAGACAGGGTCTCTCCTTGGGTTTGTTTTTTACAAGGAATGAAGCTTTACAAGGGATCTGCTGCTGGAAAGAGTGCAGCTCCCAAGATCCCAGTTAGGGAGATTGCTCTACATCTGATGTTAGCCCTCTGCTGAGGTTCTGGGTAGAAGGTAATCATCCCTCAACTCAATAATGCAGCTGGGTTATTACCAATGGAGGAAAACAAATACAAGCACACAAGCACACATTAAAATACAGGTATATATTGCCATCAATACAATGCAAGACCAATTCTATAGACATTTCTATGTGTTATGACTTTTACTGTCTTTTTTTTCTTTTAATTGACAATGGACAGGTTCTTCCAGAAAGCAAGCAGCAGAAAGGAAATATTTCGTTTCTTCACAGCTCAGTAGCTTTGTACAATTTTACATTTCTACTCTAGAAATAGTGTTTTAGGCACGAGGCATAAACAGCAACCAGCAAACAACCACCACTGGCAGGATGGCATCCGGTAGTGGGACCAAAAGCAGAGCAAGAGTCCCACAAAGGGATGGTGCTCCCAGTCATGAGAAACCTTCCCCAAGTTTCTGGGATTTCCCACATAACCAAATATTGGCTGAAATGCTGCCACTCTTCTGCAATGCCCACAAAGCACCATGAAGACCAAACAGATGAACTGATCATTGCTCAAATTCTGCTAAAACCACTGCCAAAAAAACCTCAAAAATGGAAGCAACAGCTTAAAAAAAAAAACCCAGTCAAATGTAATGTATATTCATTGTCACCTATCTGTAAATGATATAAGACACTAAATGATATGAGGCACTAATACCACACAAAAATCCCACACACAAATGAAGAATAAAGATAATTCTAATGTTTCAAAACTGATCTTTACACTGAACCTATGAGGACAGGGGGAAATATAAACAAACACTTTCAGAACAATTCAGGGTTTTTTTCCTTCTCAAATTGCATACTCCTTCTTAAAAATTATACAGAGAAGGTGATTTCTGAAGTTACCTTACAAAAGGCAATGCATTCTCCCTTCCCTCAATTCTCAATTTCAGTAAACTAGTTTTCACAGAACTGCATGTTCTGGTAAAATAGTTTCATCTGCTTCCCCCAGACCCACAACCAGTCACATATTAGATTAGCAAATAGATTTTAAAACACAAAATAAACAAGAGGAAGTTAGCACTTCACAAAATATGCTTACTAACCACATAAGAAGAACTACTCACAAGGGGAAAATTCATTTTAGAAAGCTGAAATTGAATTTTTCCCAGAATCTAATGCACTAAATCACTGAAATGTACTTAGGCTCATGGCTAAATTGCAATGCAGGTAGACACTGCAATACTAATTCTAACTGGAAGTACTGTTTTGAAAATTCTGCAGAGAGACTGATAATTTTTAGGCAGAACTTCTAGAAATGCAGAAAATTTATTTGAATCTCACCTTCCTGCAAATGAAGCTCAGAATCTCTCTACTGATGGGACAGAACATGGCCCTGTTGCAGACTGCAATATTCCCCGGAATATTTCTAACCACAGCTGAGACAACTGGTGGAGAATTATGGTCAGGATAACTGCAATCAGCTCACAAGTCAGCCTTGTATTTATGGCCATCCCTCAACTACTGCTTATGGCACAACAACTTCACCAGCTGTATAAAGATGTCACTGCTGGAAAGAGCCACGGGAAGCTGTGCATCCGTCAGCTCCTGGGGACAGGGAAGGGAGGAACCAACCTCTGCCACAGCCAGTTCCAATTGTTCATTTTGGGTAACCTGCAAGGATTAGAGATTTACCTTGTCAGATCTTTTTAAAACATCTGCTTCCATTTTCAAGCTTGGTTTAATGGTGAAGCTGAAGCCCTTTCTTCCATGGAGATCGCGAGGGCTCTGTGGAAGGGAGAGCTGCCCTTGGAGCTTCTTGGGCAGGACACAGCACAAGGATTTCTGTGGCCAGACACGCTGCTACAGGCAGCATTTCAAATCAGGAATCGGGGCAAAAAGGACTTCCCCTTGCCTAATTTCTAGTTTTTGTACTAGAAAATGAACTTCTTAAGCTCTTTTTGGCCTTTACTACAAGCTGGCACTTACAGAATCAGAGAATTGATGTTGGAAGTTGGAAAAGGCTTTGAAGACCATCAAGTCCAACTGGCAACCAGCACTGCCAAGTCCAGCACCAAACCACATCCCCAAGTGTCACATCCACACATCTTTTAAACACCTTCAGGGATGGTGACTGTCCTGGGCCAGGGACTGACAACCCTTTCCATGAAGAAATTCTTCCTCAGGTCCAACCTCAACTTCCCCTTGACTTATCACTTGTTATGTGGGACAAGAGTGTGACCCCACCTCCCCAGCACCTCCTGCCAGCTGCAGAGATGTTCATTGTTGTCTCTCAAATACAATTATACAGCTCATAGACCAAAACCGCCAAGACTTAAGTGAACCACAGCTCAAATCCTTAGATTTGGGCTCCCACTGACTTCAGTGTGAACTGGATAAGAGGGAATTTTCGGATGGTTGTTATGCATGCTGTCATCTCATTGTCAAAGATGAAATGCCAGGCAAAAGAATACTCTTGCAGAAGCAGAAAAACATTTCCACACTGCTTGAGAGAAAAGACCCTCCAGGCACTGATAAATAGGGCTTAGTGTCAAGCTTTTGTTTTGGAAGGATTGTAAGGATTTAGATGGATTTTTTTCATTGGGCAAAATTAAGGCTTGATCAACACCAAAAAGAACTCATAAGTGAAACAGGACTCACAATCCTAAGCTTCTAAAATGTGGTTAAAAGCTATCCTCCTTTCCTTTGTAGATTTTCCTATAATTCTTAATTAGACTTTAAACTAGACATAGGCCTTTTTGATCATTTCCCCTTTTATTTTCTTTGTATAACTTTACATTCATGACAGGAGTACATAAAGAAAATGAAAGAAGCTAACAGTGATGAAAACAAAGAAAGGAAACCTTATTTATGAAGCGATAAAGTTCCACACAAACCCTTCAGATCTTACAGGAGAAGGTGATATTTTATCTTTAAGAAATGTTGGCTGTATCAAACATTGATTGCTTCATGGATAGGATTTTATGGTCAGCTTTATTAGAAGTGTAAATGAGTTGCAGTGATGAGCTGGTTGACTTAGGAGGAAAAAAAAAATTCTTTCCCTGAAATCTATCCAAAGAAAATAAATCATAAATAAAGAGAGTAAATATTCAAGTGGTAATTGCTAAAAATGAAAGTACATAAAAATGCTCTATTTGTATTAAAATGAAAATTCTGTGTTTAACAACTGGAGCTGGTAGCAAAGGCAGGGAAAACACCCCTTAGGCAGAGAGGGAGCCTGAAGTGGAGCTTGGCAGCCCACGAGGAGCAGGGCAGCAGCCAGGAGGATCAGTACTTCCAGGGCCAAGGCAGCACAGCCACTGTCTCTGCTGGCTCCGTGTTTCGAATTTAACCCTCCAAAAGGAGCTGGGCAGCACCTTGCCTCATACTGGCCAGGGGTTTACACTCCAAAGAGGTAAAAAGCAGAAGCAAAACCTTACACATTCAACATGTGATGCACACGAGTTTATCACATTGACATTTCTTCTGAGGAACGGTTCATTTCCCCCTAGGAGCATTCAATATTGTCTACAGGGGGTTTTTCAGTAACAGAGTTGGTAGAGTGAGGCTGATGGGCTCTGGATCAGGGACATCATGAGCAGAGCTGGGAGCAGAGCTGGGCTAATGACACCCTATCATTGTGCAGAAGTCAAAGAGCACCAACAGCATCACCGACTAGATAGCCATGAGATAATTAATTAGGTCTAGATAGCTACCCAGACCCAATTTGAGGCTATTAGAAGATGGAAAATGCATGATTAATGCCCATCTTTGCTACCACAAATTTTGCATCCCTATTAAATCTCATTATTAAAATCAGATGAGGGACAGGAAAAGGACGACTGCAGAAAACCCAATCAGAGGAGAAAAAAAAAGCACATTTCCATTGTAAAGCACATACTGTCTCCAGCTGTCTTCCCTTCTGTGGTGCTAAAGTGTGACAGCACAAGGCTCCCCGTGTTTGGAGAAAAAAGAAAAGTGAAGGGCTCGCTTCAAAAGATCCCAATTGTACTTGGAGAAAAAAAAATATGCAAGGAGGAGGCTAAGGAGAAGACTTCATAGTATTATTCAGAAACTGATTTAATCCCATCAGAATAAGTACATCAAATAATCTCTTGATTATGAAGCCAGAAATAGGAGGGTAATTTCTCTCAAGATAAAAGTTAGTTTTAATGAATGCTCTTCCTCCTCAAGAGGAAAACACAATTTTACCTGCAATAAAGAATTAGACTATTAACAAAAAAGAGGGCTAAAAAAAAAAAAAGAACTAAATCAACCTAAATATTCCTAGAAATGCAGCACAAAAGTAGGAAAAGCTATTTCACATGTTGCAAAGCAGAGGCTATGAAAAGACTCTTCTAACCTTGACTTGAAAGTTAATGGTATCATAATACCGAAGTTATTCTTAAAACGTGAAAAAAGACACAGCCCCCGCATGGATCACTTGTGTCACTCTTGCTTCCCATGCTGGGACCAAATGCTAGACAGAATTAGTTTCACAACACAGTAATTCATAAGCCAGACAGTCCAACTGTGATCTACCTCTTGTGCAGCAATTATTTAAAAAGTCAGAGCAACTCTGCTGTGACGTAACATAAGAAACCAATGTCCCCCAAATCCATTCCAGAACTCCACGTGAAGGAGAAACATTGGTATTGCTGCTAGGGAGTTATTTTTTAATTTGCAAGGCATGGAATTTGTAGTGACTCCTGTAAGCTCCTAATGATCAAGCAATGGAAATAAAACCAAACAGCTTCAGTGGACTTGAGAAACAAACATTCCTCTTCCCCCCCCGGAGCCCTGTTTAACATGCAACTGCACTATAATGTTTCTTGTTAGGCAGACAGCTTAAAATTAGAATTGTGGGAGAAGTGATTGATGACCTGGGCTCCCACAGCCCTTTCAATGAAATATATTCCATTTCCATTTCAAAATATGTTTATTATGAATTATTGGTTTGTCGTTGGACCTGATGAAAGTAAATTTACATGAGCAACTCAGACCTCTGCAAGGGGAAGCACTTTAATCAGGTAACCTTTTCCTCAGCGTTTTCCATACTTGATGGAAACAGACAACCTAGCTACGATTTTATTCTTTGCATACAGAAATAGTTTATTGATTGAGCAATGTTTCCTTGTTTGGAAGCCACTTACTCAAAGTCAAAAAACGTTGTAACCTCAACCCCTTCTTCTCAGAATAAATCCTTAACATCAGTGTCTCAAGTAAGGCTTTACCCTATTCGTGCTGAAAGGTGAAAAGGCATCTAAGGATCAGATACGAGAAGAAACTTTTTTTTCAAGATGTCCCAATAAAAAGAAAATTTTAATTACAGTGATTGTTCAAGAAGAATCTGGTGGGAAATACTTGGTAAAATATGCTTTAACTTCCAGAATTTCATTTTTCTAAGCAGCTCTAGTCTGAGGTTTGCTAATCAAATTCAAGAGGAGAGAGAACACATCCTGGTGACCAGCACAATCGCTCCACTGCTGAACCAAACACTCTTCCCTGGAGCTCGAGGACTCCCATCTTCCCCAGCACAGCTGTCACACTGCCTGTGCCCAGGAAGTTGTGTCACAGCAGGATATGGCGTTTGTCACCACATCTCCGCCACCAAACAAGAATTGTGTCATTTCATCAACAAAGCAGAGGAAAGGTATGGAAATGTTTTCCCATCTTACACAGCACCGCATGTGCAGGCAGGAGGGATTTTTTTTTCAAAAGAAGGCACAGTTATCACTGTTCCTCTTCACAGGAACTCTGAAGGACATTCAGTGACAGGGTGGGAACATTCAACACACAAGAGCCCCTCAGCCACCACCTTAAACCCACTCAAATTCCTGGCACCAGTTGTTAAATCAGCAGTTTGGCCAACCACAGAGCTCATTTAAAGTACAAACCATTCCTTACCAGATTGTGATAAAATTATTTAAAGGCCTGTGGCAAATGATAAATTAGATTGCAATTAAAAGCATGCAGGAATCAGTAAAATGCTCCCTGTGGACAAATTAAAGGAGCTTCTAAAGTCTAAGGTCATTGCACAGCATTGAAGGTCCATGTCAGCACAAACACTGCCACATCCTCACTCTCTCGGTATTTTAACAGGGGCTTCTGGAAACTCCCCATTCCCTTTTGACCCATACCAGAAAAGGGAAAAAAAAAAAAAATAAAATTGAATGCTCAGGGCATTTTTGTAAAGGACAATGCTATCATGCTCCTCATTTCACTAAACAGTAAATGTAGTATCTCAGCTGCAATGAAAACAACTTAAAATGGACCACAAATGCTGGTGCTGCCAGTAGTCACTGTTTGAAAACAACAGAAATAGCAGAATTGTGATACATTGCACAGTATCTTCCACATATGGGGATATTGTTTTCAACATTCTATTCACATTTTCATTCTCCATTGTATGGCAAAACTTAAATCTTAATGGTAGAGGACAAAGCAGCAGGCCAGGGATAGATTTATTATTAACTTGAGAAATAAAAAAATCTCAGTCCTACAATTATTTTATCTCACTGATAACAGCAAAGACTCTCAATCCTGTCTCTGAGTTCATCCAGCTTTGCTCATGTAAATAACCAACAGCTTGGTCAAACTGGTCGAGATTATTTTTTTCAGTAAGATGCTCTTCAGTGGCCACTCTAAAAATCCTCACCCTAAAGAAAACTGTGGCTTCTTAAGTGTTTGCCTGCTAAATTTCACACCAGTAAAAGTGATCTCAACCAGTCTGAGTGTCCTTTTGATTAAAATAAAATTGATAATGTAACAGTAGTAGGGGGGGAAAGCAATAATCATCAAGTATGAAACTAATCCAGGAGAGAACTTCGTGACTCATTTTTTTTCTTGTGGTTATTGACATATCCAGGGCAACTTAAAAACTAAAACCAGTGCTTCTTGAACCTGAAGAATTCTGAAGGTCTGAATCCAACATCTGGCTGGATTAGGCTTTTACTTATCTAGAAATGAGACAACTCCCTGGATTTATGATACTTCCTGACAACCACAGACAGAAACCAATTCTACTTTATTTGCCAGTAGTCTTCAAGGTCATTCTGTCTACTAGAATTCTAGATAGGTAATGTTTATGGAAAAACAAAGCCTAAAAATTAAATATAATTAAAGAAGAAATACATTAAATATGCATTTTATTTAATGGGAAATAGTCTAGAACACTTCTGGACAACACACACCCAGCTTCCAGGAACAGCAGCACTATCTGAGCTCCTAGAAACAGAGATTTTTTTCTAAAGAGTTAATTTGGACTTTAGCATCATTAGGGTTGCATATTACAGATTCTGCTTGGAGATGATTTGCTTAAGCACCCACTAGAGAATAGCCAAGGCAAAGAACTGCTTGAGGGAGCTCCTGAATGGTCCAGTAATAGTCTGAACACTGGCAAAGTGGACATGGTGTATAATAAATAGGGAAGCACTCGCTCCACAGACAGCATGACTAACTCGTAAAAGAATTTTGATATGAAAGGAATGTGTCTTCACTCACTGGCAAACAGATGCTCTCAATTAGTTTATCAGGTATGTAATAGAAATCTTCTCCACTACAGTATAAACTTATATCAGACTGGTATTCCATGGGAATTCTGCACCATTCCTAAAGTTATTGAACTCTGCTCCCCCTTCCTCACTTTGTTCACTGCAGGCTTCACAGTCCCAAACTTCTCCCAGACAGAGCCACACTCACGCTCAGGAAGTCAAAAGGAACAAAGGGATGGGGACAACTGCAAATGGTAACCAGAATGATAGGCATCATTTCCTAGTTGCTTTAATTATTCATCTGATTAAAACACACACATAGATGTTGGCATATTTTGTTCTCTCCCCATGCCACAGGCAAAGTATGGAATCCAATATTTTGTCTGGCTCTGCATTATTACATACCATTGATATGTTGGATTTCAGCTGCCTTCTCTCATGGGTTTCTGGCCAGACAGTGCTAGTAATCTGATTTACTCTAGAGGGTGATTTGTAGATAGCTAATCCTATTTCTGTAAAAACTGAGTGGTGTGTAATTTTATCTTCTATGCTGTGTGCTAGTAAATGTACAGCTAACGTGAGACCCCATACCTGCATGGAGGGGCTGGAATCTCTGAATACATTACACCAAAACCACCTGTTCAGTAGAGCACAGTTCAAACAATTGTGCTTCCAAGGTCTGCCTTCTCATCATTCATCCATCAGAGCAGCACAAAAATTCAACTTAAATCTACAGCATGAAGAATTAATACAAAAATATTAAAATAGAACATTCAGAAGAAATTCATCTGTTGGATAACTGCTACATGTACAGGTGCACACACATCTTTGCTCTGTTGCTGTTCCACCTCTAATGAAGAGTAGTTAAAGGTAGAAGTCTGCCACAAAGAGGCTCATGGGTTGAGAAAGAAACCACTTTCACCCCTTCTTCTGTGACTCTGCATGTCTCCTCTTTAATATGTTCTTATGTTATTTCCAACACTATAAGATTCTAAAGGACAGGCTCAATTTCAGTTTCAGGTGTCAGTTTTAACAAACATGTTTTTCTCCAGATGAATACAAGCCTTAGGTGAGCTACAGAGCAAAGTAGAAGCCAGAAGGATTTGATATTCCTGAGAATAGTATCGATACAATGAAGAAAGCACAGATTGCTTCTCTGTTTTGGGTTTTTTTTCTCTTCAGCAGAGTAGTACAGCTATTGAACAGATTTATTGATGGCTTGTATGACGATTTCAGCAGGAATGGGAGGGAGCCATGGATCAGCATTCACACCTCATCTCCCATCGCATCCCACCAGAACCCACAACCTCTCCTGCCATGCTCTGAAGGAGAACACCAGACACAGAGAGAGCAATGCCCAAAATGGAAATATTCCTTCCCTCATTCTGTCACAGGTAAGAGCATAAATTTCCTTCCCATATGTACAGAAGTGTTTGTTTGCTTTGAATGTACAAAGCAGCATTGCCACGTAATTACCATCTGCCACTTTGTCAAGGCAGAGACATGCAGCTGTTGTTTTTTTCCTTTTTATTTTCGTTTGCAACCTTTTCTCATGGATTTCATGCAACATAATGTAAACCTACATAATGTAAACTATTACTCAGTGATTTTCCAAGTCACAGTGAGTCAAAGCTTTAAAGCAAAGGCAGCCTCAATCTTTCACAGTAAAACTTCAGTCTCGAAATAAACCCTGCAGCTCAAGAGTCCCCATATAAACGGCACCAAATAGTGGGACAGGAAAATTAAAAAGACCGAGCACAGAAATTATACTGACAGTACAAACAGACCAAAGCATAAGAAATCAAAGAATTGATAATCCATGTTTCTTTCATACGTAACTGACATCAATGAATTGAATTATTTCATTTAGATCAGCTTTCAGGAGAAGCTTTCTGCAGTCTGAACAGCATCTGTCTGGAAAAGGTCCCCAAAGAAACAAAAGGATGGGTTTAGGGAAAAAAAAGTAGTTTTTGTATGAAAGTTGTTATCAGCTACAGCATTGACCTATGCTCTACCTTTGATAAACATAACATCCACAAGTGACAAGAATAACTGTGATACTTCAAAATACCTTTTTCATCATCCCAATGTTTGGCAGAGACAGGAATTAAAGAGAGGCACCTTGTCTAGCCATACTAACAACTCATACACATACATCCATTCCAGTCATGAGAGAGGTGAGAATAACAAAGTCATTTAATTTTAAGTGGCTCTATTCATAACAGATTTCTTCTGACAAAAATTTCCTTTAGAAAGAATGGAGAATTTCTCCCAGGGGAGGAAATTTAGACATCCACCACAGTACCAGCTTCATTTTCATCTCCAATCTACACCCTTCAGGTACCCCAATCCATTCATTTCCTTCCTATATAAACATTTATGTAGTACATCCCTCTCATAAATGAAATCCCAAAGCAATGATGAGCTTGTTATAAGAACAACTTGATATGGATTATTATTCTGCAAGGATACAGCCAGCAAAATAAAACCATCTTAAAGCCAGCATTTGGCAGAGGCTATCAAATCCAGCTTGTTACCATCGTTTACAAAAGTGCACTCTAATTAAGGTAAATGAGGTAGCAAGAACACAGTGACATTGTTAACTTAATGACCCATAGCCAAATTATTTAAAACTTCTTTGAAGTTCAACTTAATTGTAATAGATATATTATTGAAGAATTTTAAAAAGCCCTGGATGCCTTGTAGAGCAACCTTAATGATCTTTTTCTCCTCTCCCTTATATTTTTGGTGTTTGTGTGCATGTGTTTAGAATACTGCTTATAATCCTGGTATTTAGTATGGAAGTGAATTCCAGTTTACAGCTGGTGCCATCCACGCAGTAAAATGACATCCATGTTCTCCAGGCCCATCACGATGCCATATTTTAAACTAATAAGGCACAAGGACTTGGCAGGTATTATGAGAAAACTGGGTTTTGACCAGATTTCCATCCTGTCAAATGAGATTTTGCCCATGCAAAGAAGAATACTTTTCCATAATCTAAAGGCACTTTTTGAAAGTGTTCTAAATACAAAGCACGCAAAAACCACTTTAAATTAATTACCAAGGTAACTGTATTTTGCCTTGTTCTAGAAAGTAATCTCAGAAGCACCACAGTGTACTGTGGGCTCCCAACCAAAACAAAAACCATTATAAAACTAAGCTTTACTGCAAACAGCAAGTTTAAGTTACTCTGGAGATGGAGAGTGAAATCCAACATACTTGATTTATCTTAGCTGAATTATGAGTGCACTGTTTTCATCTGTGCAGTGAGACCTGATGTCTAATATGAATTTGTTATAAAGCAGAAATAGGAAGAACATTTTTTTCCAAATTATTTGATTATGAGTTCCAGGAGGAGAGTTACTTCCCACACATTGCAGAACACTCAGATCTGTTTAAAAACGTTGGTACAAATCACAGAAGAGATTTGGAGCATTCAGAAAAGATGTGCATGTTGTATTTCCATAGTGGTTATCAGAGAGTAGAGGAGACAATCAAAAGCACATTTACAGCAAGCACAACACATGGAAAAACCCCAAAAACTGCAATCAGCTCAGGCTGCAGCCTTGTGGTGCCTGACTGCAAGAGAACTCTTGCACACAGCAAGTTCATCCATTAATGAGAGTTCTGTTAATCACCACATCTACTGTCAGACAAGGGGGCTGGATGCCCTTGACACCTTCAGAATGATCTTTGCTTCACACAAGTCAGTAAAAGAAACCACTGCTCCTCCCAAAATCCCTGTGTTAACATCACCATTCATCTTCACTTCCAAATGCCAGAGAAATGAGTGTAAACGCTTGGTAATCTTCCCACCCAGTGCATGAGGTGGGTGATGATTCCATCAGCCAGATCTGCTGCATTTCAAATCGCCCCCTGCTTCAGCCTCGGTGTGCCAGGCACAGGGGGCAGGGCAGGTTTAGCTTTAATTCTGAGCACAGGCCTGTTATGCCAAGCTGAGCTCTACAGAACAGGGCTCAGAGAGATCAGTGATGGGCTGTGCTTAACATTTCACAAGTCACCACTTTCATCCCTGTGCCACACCGCAGGTTTTTCATGCTCTCCCTCGTTAATGAAAGCATCCCTTTCCACCTTCTCATTTGAAGGCTTCTTGAAGCACCTGTATTTTATTTCTAATCATGTCTTATTGCTGAATAACTTCAGCACAGCTCAAATCCATAGTACTGCATAGCAATTTTTCCCCTCAGTAACGTTCCTGTAGAGCTGACCAGTGATTATAGGACAAAAATACTACAAGTGAAAAGGACTTCCTGGAGGAACAAACCAGGACTGTCAGAAAAATCAGTCATATTTGCTTAAATCTTCCATAAGCTGATCAAACTACATTCAAATGTAACTAAATTTAGCTAGATCATCTAACTACTGGTTAGATTTTATTTTCTTCTGATACTTGTACAAATTATTATTCCAGAGCTGTCTTTAATTACCATTATTTTCTTGCATGACAGAGTTTATTTTAATTTCCTCTGGAACAGTCATATTCTAAGACCATAATTTCAGGAGAAGCAACATGTGCAGTGAGGAGAGAGCAGTCCAAAGTGAGCACAGCCTGCACAACACATCAGGGGCTCTGGATTTGTGCACGGGTCACCGGAGTTCCCATTGCTCAATTATCACATATTTACTAATGCCAGCTAAAGTGGAATTAGCTTGGATTTGCTTACTTACACTCTTAATCATATTTTCTTCAGCTACAGAGACAGATTACATTTTAAAGTACATGTTTGATTATAAATACAAAGCAAATGCTGGGCCAAGTGGCATTTCCAGACAGTCACTTGGAGATTTCAGCCCCTTGCCACTGTCACACTTCGTCTGGACAAACTAAATCACAAGGCTGCTCTCCTGGGCAAAGGGGGGCTCTGATCCCTGTGGAGCTCCCAAGCTTTCATTTCACACACAAACAGCAACATTTCCATGGACTAATGCAAATTTTCAGCAATAACTATTAATGCTGCATATAAAAAAATATAAAAAACACCTCATATTGACTGAAGTAAAAAGCAATATGATCCATATATCCTAAACCCACCTGCTGCTTTTCTTTGCAGAGTATCTGGCCATATCTAGCCCTAATTCCAGTATTACCTCCACAAGGATTCTTGAGTTGAGTGTCCTCTGGGTAAATTTTCCTCAAAATTTGGATGCAACAAATGGAAGATTCCCTTGGCTCTTTTTCTCATTTGATCAGTCTATGGTGGTTTTAGCTCCAAATCTGACAGATATTTTTCATGTTATCTGCAGACTAATGCAAACAGGAAATTTGTGCTACATTTAACAAAAACATAAAACAATGAAAAGGTAAAGCAACCCTATTGTGTTTGTGGTTGGGATTTTCACATTTTAACCACACAGATTCTGAATCTTTCCACAACTGAGCAACATAACATTTACCAGGAGCTTCACCAATGTCTTTTCTCTTGATCAAACCAAGTGAGTTTTCTAAAATACCTCTATTAGAGGAGAGTTACTTCTTGAGAGCTACTTCTGGAATTTTGTAGAGACAAAGTACTTTCTGTACAGGGAGCCTTATCATTAGAGGTGAAACACAGGACAAGCTAACAATATGTTGGGATTTCAGAGACAAAAGCAAGCTCAGAAAACCACTGGAAACAACTTAGGGATTATTTTCCATTTACAGTTTCAACACAGATGGGAAGTTGCTGTCGTGCTAGAATGGCCTCATCCTCTACTTAGGTATTTAAGGTGCAAATACAGAAAGAGATTTGATTTTTAGAGAATTCCTACTGCAGTGCTGGCAGCTTCCCTTTGTCTTTTCACAGGGTTTGTACTTTAGCAGGAAGAAGCCCTCTGGTGTAACTCAAAGTTTTCAGTTGTGGTAACAAGAGGGAGCACTAAAGACTGGCTTTGTCCATTAAATAACTGCATGTCAATAAAGGGACTGCAGCTCCTATTTTTCAGCAGATCCTCCTCCCAAACAGTCTCCAGATAAGGATGTCAAAAGCCACCAATATTAATTTACAGCAATTGTTGGAAAATGATAAAATCAAGAAGATATGAATGTTATGACAAAAAAAATGTATTGGTACTGATGTGTTCAGCACTGAAACAGAATTGAAATGAGGATTTAGGGTGTTTAACTTCTGTACACACAGTAACCACAAATCAGAACTTTCTGTAATTAATATAAAGCAAATTTCATTGCACAAACTTTTGTTTTTCTGTAGAGAACCTTACAGTGCATGCAGGGGACACTGTGGTGGTGTTTTGCAAACACTGAAATACTGAGTTAGCCTTGTGGAATCACTCACTGGTGTTTCTTGAAACGTCTCTTTTGACTGAGGTTAAACGACATAAGGTAAGACCCGAAAAAAGCAGTTACAAAAACTCAATAGCCCAAGTTTTTAAAAGAAGCTGTTTCATCAATCTATCAGTTCTGCCTTAAAATCCCACAGTGACCAAACAAAATAAAATCAAGGCAGAGCTGCTGTGAACTTGGGTACTGACTTTGCATTTATTCCTGTTCCACTGCATCTGGCATTTCAATATCCCCACAGCAGAAGGGAGCAAAGGGCTCCTGATGGCTGCATAAAACCCAGGGAGCATTAATGGTAACACATGGGCATTTGCACTCTGATTTCTAACATCACACTTAATCTATTCCTGCTTGAAAACTCTCACTTTGGAATACTCAGGGGATTTGTTCTCCTTATTTTCCTGAGCTGGCATGAATCAGTGTTATTTGTTAGGTCTAAAATGCTCTCTGTTGTAAAACCTTTGAGAAATTCATACTGTAAATTAAAATTTCTGTCATATTCCTTAATCTATCTACTTAATCTGCCTCATGATTCAGTTTGTTAAACAATGCCTTACTGGACTTTTTTATTATTTGATTTTAAAATTTCCTTTTAAAAATCTAACATTCCTTTATGTGAGATGTCTGTGCAGCCAACATGTTCTGGTCATTGACAGAAGAAACATTTGGGACAATGTTTCCAAACATTGTCCTTTTAACTGAATCAGTCCTTTTTTAACTGAATGCCAAAGCAATCTTCAGCCTATTTCTACAGTAGGAACCAGCAAAAACTTAAAAAAAAAAAAATCAGTTCTGAGACAGAAATGCGTATGGATAACTAAAACAAAAAAAGCAAAAATGTAATCAATGCTTATTAACTTTCATATAGGATCTAGAGACTTTTTGCTTTAAATTTGTTTTACACTGACATTATAATTGGCTTCATTAGTCTTGAAAATTGTCGCTGCAAGTCAGACAGGCTGACTGCCTGGCTCCTGCAGTTAGAAAATAGCATTAGAAAATGCTAATTGTTAAATGAAATTTCAGGCTAAAATATCCTGTATTGAAACACATTGCACTTGAAACACGCAGACACAGCTTTAGAGCAGACAAGTAGAACTGGGATTTTCAAATGCAAACTCAAGTCAGGACCAAAATGGAAAATGGAGGGCATTGGAATGTTCAAGACTGAGGCTTATTTGAAGAAACACACACACAATATACAGGAAACAGTACAGCTTCCACTGAAGAAATTCAGTGAAGAAACAAACCCTCCATGCTCTGCTAAACAGTTATTTTGCACTTCTCGCTTCTTCTAAAATTTGTAAGAAATAATAAACAGCACAAATTTCAAGGACAATTTTTTGATTACTGATAAAGACACACTTAAGCAGCAGAAACATGGGGGAAAAGCACTTTATTTATAAGCTGTGCTTAATTTAGGAGTAAGAAGTTCTACCAATGCCTTCTTATAAAGCAAATAATTTACTGGGAGGAGTGCAAGAGGAAGCAATAATGAGATCTAACTTTAATAAATTATTTGGATTAGGTCTTCCTTAGGCAAAGATTTAGATCTTCATAGATTTCCACTATTTTATTAAATATTCAACATTCAAGTTTTCCTCTATTTATCATAATTTTTTCCCAGTACTTCCCCATTAAAACATTAGCAGAAGTTGAGAATGTTTGGGGAAGAAAAGCATAATCCTCTTATACACAATGGTCTCTCTTCTTCAGACTCTTTATACCAAATTCCTTAAAGCAGCATCCTGACACAGGCACTGCAAAGCTGAGAGAGAACTCTCTACGTGAAACCCAAGACAGAAAAAAAATGTTTAGAAATAAGATATTGAAAAATCACTTTGAAATCTGTCATTTACTCATTTCTTCATTCTGTTCTAGGAGGAAAAAAAAAAAAAAAAAGACTTGAGACAGCCTCCTCTCTCTCACATAGAAAACTCATGTTAGCCAAGAAAAACTTCACAGGTCTGCAAAGCTGGTTCATAAAACTTGACAGACTTTCAGAGCTCAGCTCCAAGTTCCAGATGTAAATGCCATGACAACCTTGGCTAGAAACTGATATTCAAAAATCTGCACAGAGATTGGATTTTATTAGGGTTGAAACCTAGAGAATGGCAGGGGAAATTAATGAAAGAAATGGTGTTCCTTACTCCTCCTCCCTTAGAAACATCTGAAGAAACATCTACAAGGAACATCCCAATGGACACCCATCCTCTCAAAACACTCCTTACATCCATAGGGCCCCACACCTCTTGCCAGTGGATCTGCCAGCACAGATACAGTGTCACCAACCATGGAATAGTCAAAAACCACAAATTTCCTTAAAGTTGATCAGAAAAACCTGGAGACAAAAATGGTGCTTACTAAAGATGACAATTTCCTGCCTTGCCCCAGCCCTCAAACAGGCCCTGGATTCTGCTGTGTCCGTCTGATGAGGAGATGAAATAAGAGCTGAGGGTTACACTGGGACACAGCACTTCTCGCCACACCCTCACAGCCACACAGTAGAAGGAAGAAGAACAGACAAGATGAACTCGTTACAGAACCCAGATGGGGAAAAAAATGGATTTAGAGACAGATTCTGGCAAAGCTTGGAGCAGTTTACAGTAGCTGCAGTTGAGTATCTGCTCCGTGCTCTCTGAGGAGGGAGCCTGTTACCTCCAGCACAGGCAGGTACAACTCCAAGAGCCAAACCAAGAGCTGGGATAGCTCAGGAGCTGGGATGTGTTCCCTCCCCACCACAGAGCAGGGCAGGAAACTTCAGCAGTGACAGCCAGCAGCCCCCAAAGGCTCTGTCAGGGGAGGTGTCACCAGCACCCTCCAGTCACTCCTTGTGTTCTGTCACTGCTGCTGCTCAGCTGCCACCGTTCTGAGTGACAGGGGAACACGGTGGGGTTTGGGCTGGAGATTTTGTTCCTGGATGATCTTAAAGCAGAGACTTGTGCACCAGTACCTGCCCCCAGTGAGGAGGAATTACACACACAGATGCACTGAGCTATTAGTTACTGCTGAGCCTTGAGTGCAGCCAGGATGCATTTATCTGCTGGGGAAAGCTATCGAGCAGCAGCACCTTTGACACTCCTGTAATAGTCTGTGTTCCAAAGATCACAAAGAAATTCACATTTCTATATTATACAGCAATAATCCTGCAAAATGCTGTGTTTCTCCATGTGCTCTGTAAGAGATAACAATTACAAATGCTATTTTCTCTTGTAAGGCTAATGTAGTTTTTAAAATAGTGTTTATGTATTACTAGAAGATATGTTTTCCTGCAAGTGCTCAGAGAGCTGCTGGAGACAAAAAAATTGTTTTTGCTTATTCCAAGATCCCCATTAAAAAAATGTCATCAGCAGACCATTATGCTGTGCAAAAGAACCACTCTCTTTTTTCCTGCCTAGCCTTAAGAAAGTAACAGCTGTACTTTGTTGTATCAAAGTACAGCAGCACCACAGAGTTTATAAAACTGGAGTCTGTCCTACAGCCTATGAAGTCTAAAAGAGACACTGAAATTTCAGCAGCACATCCTCCCACCACAGACCACTTCTCTGTAAGGAAATACCTTTTCCTTCACTGTCACCTTTGATAGATATTGCTGGTACATCTAAAATCAGCTGACAATGCATGCAAAACCTGACATTTCCTTAATCAATTACTTGCTAAATGACTTCATAACTTCCATATGAAGTGTTGGAGGGGAGGAAAAAAAAGACAGGTTTGAATTCTATCATGGGATTAATGTCACCAGGCAGGAAGATCTTGCAGGGACTGTGACAATTTCAAAGCCTGGTGAGTAAAGTGGTTTAAGTTTTAAAGTACCTGACTAGAATAGCATGATGATTCTAAAACTAGTAACTTAGACAGGCTAAAAGATTACTAACAAACATCACGATCTCTCCTGAAGTATTAATCCAGAATATTCTTATTTTCTTTATTCAGTTTTAGCACTCAAACCCAAGCTAGCTGCTCTGATGGTGCTTTCAT
Organism: Orthonyx spaldingii; assembly: GCA_013397795.1. Taxonomy (NCBI): domain Eukaryota; kingdom Metazoa; phylum Chordata; class Aves; order Passeriformes; family Orthonychidae; genus Orthonyx; species Orthonyx spaldingii. The sequence goes on along the minus strand of VZTJ01000523.1, from coordinate 44,705 downwards.
GCTGCTGGCATAGCTCAAGCAGGATGTGTGAAGACACAAAGCATTGACAGTAAGAGGAAATCAGTTTGAGACCTCACACAGGTAACAGCTGACTACACCTTATTTGTGCAGAAAATCATAAATTCACTTTTCTCTCTTACTAGTACTAAAGTTGGATGAAACTGCTGCTTCAGCTGAAGCATAGCAACAAGTGACCAGCACAGGGCAAACCTGAGCTGTGCAACAGCTCAGTTACCTGGGGATGCTCCTGGCATCCTTTAGGGAAGGCAGAGCACTGAGGACTGTCTCGACAGTCTGTCATAAGAAAAAAGCCAGAATTCCTTTGGCACAGGGAAGGAATGCCTGTTGTTGGTTAACATTCTGGCTCCATCCTTGAAAGAGGTGTTGAGGCTGCTGCTTTATTTGGGTTGATGCCTGAAGCCTCAATCTTTTTTTACAAGTGGCCAAGGCTTTAGTGCACCCAGCTTAGAGGTGCAAATCTAAGTCAGAAGCTTTTCAAAAGGCAGCTATGAAAAGAAGAAAAAGATTTTTACAAAACCTGAAGTGTTCATGAAAGATATGACTACAGAATACACAGTACTTCAAAGCCTTGCTAAATGCAGCTGCACAATTTCCTCATGAGAAGGTTCAGTGCCCCTCCTGGGAACACAGGATGAAGCAGCAGTCCTAGAACTCCAGGGGATATTTTCCTGACTGGTTTATATATAACCTCACTATTCACAACAAATGAGAGATCACAGAGGTGACCATGAAAATTTTGACATTTTTGATGAAACAGATAAAACTTTTTTTGCATTTAAATATAGGCAAAGATTTAGAAGTATAGAGATGTGCAGTCTATTTATTTAGGTGATGCATCATCTAACATATTCCTAATAGACACAAAATAAGTGAAGTGAGTTCTGTGAAACTTAAGATTCGCTGCAAAACCTAAAATAGTTGCACCATTCTTGCATCTTCTGAACATCAACGGGAGATCCATAATCCTTACTTAGCTCAGCAAACAGCTCAAGTCGTCAAAATACAGAATTCTACCATTCATAGTCACATGAAATAATATGTTTCTTCAGAGACAAAGGTGCATCATAGAGCTCTGACCCTGATTAAGAGCACTTGGTCCTGAAATCACAATAAACAACTAAGTTCATTTTGGACTCAAAATAAAAATAGCAAATGACAGACAAGTGCATTCAACTTAAAAAAAAAAATATTTTTTCAAGAGCAGGTAAGCAGCTGAAGCACACAGTTTGCAGTGCATTTTTAAACCCTTCTCCACAACATAAATGTTTCAACAGAACCAAACAAGTAAAACAACAGGGAACACATTACGGACAAAATTGGGTTGGTAGATCCAGTCAGCACAGTTTGGTCAATAGTCAGAGTCTGTGTGTTTTCGGGGATTATTACCCTCAGTGTTCAGTTCATTGTTTCAGCCTGTCTGCAAAGCATGAACACTTGGAAGTGCACTCTCCTTTTCCATCTCAGGTTCTGTTTGCACTTATAAGAGGACATGTCTGTTCAATTGTGGCCATCTCTATCTACTGCAGGTCAGAAAGTTTGTGTCACAGATGAGTCTTCCCTGAGAATGAAATACAGAGATTGCAGTTCATGTTTCCTGTCCCGATTACCCCATCTCCTTCAGCCTCCTGGCCCCAGGTTCCAGCACGGACAGTGCCCATTTCCATGGTTATCAGCTGGATGCTTCGTGCTCTGTTTTCAGCTTGGAAAGGCAAACTAGAGGGTCCCATAACACTCAGCAGGACACAGGGGAATAAGTTCAGCTGTTTAAAGAGCAATGCAGTTCTCCTTTGCTTGAAAACAACCACTGAGACTCCACACATTTGTGGTTCCCAGTTCCTACATCCCTCACACGACCACTGGTGCTCAGTGTGGTATTTACAAAAGAACCTCTCTGCCCAGTGCTGTTAAGAGCTCATTGCTTACAGCTCAGCTGAAGATTTTAGACACAGCAGCAATGCACCACATCTGTGTACACACACAGAATATTTGATACAAAACCCACAAGAGCCTGTGTTTGCACCAGTCTTGCCTCACAGACCTTCCCAGTCAATGACAAAAGGAGAATGCCCAAGAGAATTTTGTTTTTTAAATTCAGAAGATCAAACACCATTACATTTTCAGCCAATAACACTTTACTGAGACACCCAGCCCTTATTCTTTTCCAGAGCAAAAAATGGAAGGTAAATATAATTTAGAGGTAAAATTCAAACCAAAATTTAAAGCTCCAATCTGAACTGCAGCTGAGAGTCTTTTCTCTAATATGCAACTACATAATCACCTTAGTGGTTTAGTTCCTTAAGCTGAAGATAATCAAACCCCAGTACAAGGATTTCTCAGCAATTCTGCCTGCTCTGGCAACTGGAACAGTGGTATCATTATTAATGGCAGAATTCAGAATCTACTGCTCCAGCAACAACTGTGGTGACAGATTGAAGGTGAACATTAACTGACAAGGAATTGGAAATTTAAAAAGGTCTAATTTAGATCTAACAGTGAGCACTAAACAGGACACAGAGAGGAAAATAACACAGAAAAGCAGATCAGATATGTTTTCCAAACATTCTTCACACATTCATCCTGAAACTACAAGGGCAAATTACAGCATGCTTGTTTGACTCATCTGTTCAAAACACATATTTAAATTTATTCTTTTCTTTCTCTCCACTGAAAAGAAACAGTGCTCTGTACTTTTCTCATATAAGCAAAGAATTACGTGGTGCAATCTGAATCCTGAGTTCCTCTAAGAGCCTCCCTGTGTTACATAGACTTGGAGTAGCTGGAGCTCTGTGCATCTCTAACTCAGCAGTGATGTGAGATACATGACCAAGCTGGCCAGGGCACCAACATCTCTCAGCAGAGGTTGTAATTTCCACTGGCACCCCACGACCCCCAGCCCGCTCTGCTTGGCAGCTCCTGTGCCCAGCACGTGCTCCAGTGCAGAGCACACACAGCTGCAAACACTTCCAGGTATTTCTCCATCCCCTCAGCAAGCACAGAGTTAACACTGCTCTGTTCCCTGGGCAGCTGGGGGAAATCCCACCTTTTCACACAGTCCACACTGCACCTGCACATTCACCAAGAAGTTTACAGACATGATAGAGCAAGCAGGATTTCAACCTTAAGCATATAAGCAACATTTCAGTTTTGTTTCAATTTCTGTTCTTCCCCCAGGATGTACCAAGTTTAACAATATGATTTGGGACTTTTTGGTTTGGTTGTTGTAAGGCAGACAAAAAGACCAATCAAATTCCACATAAGACACCCATTAATGATTATAGCAGGCCAAGGTCAAAAAAAGAAAAAAGCCATTTTTTCTTGATATGGCAGCCTGACAATCCATAATAAAATGTATGATTACTTCTGCAGACTGTGTTTAGTTTTAAGAGTTTATCAACATTAATGATACATTTTGCATCAGTTTCACACCTTTCATCTTCATAAAGGAGAGCTTTGCAACTGTGACAGGGAGGAAGCACAACAACTTCAAAGCTTCACAGCTTTAAGTATCTTTATGGCTCTCCAGTGGCTAACATAAGAGTATCAGCTGGGCAGAGAGCAAAATGACCTGGGACAACTGCTGCCATGGTGTTGGAGTGGGCAAAGAGGCCGAGTGCCACATGGTCTCCTGTTTTATCTGACCTCAGGAGCTTCTAGCCCTGGCCTGGGAGCAGAGCACAGCTCCCAACCTCCCTTCCCAACAAACACAGCAATGCAGCCAAGCCAAGCCTCTCCTCCACCTGAAGTAGCTCCTGAAAGTAGGTTAAAAATCCCATGAAGTGTTCATGGAGTAAGGGAAAACTATTTCTCAGCATGAAATGGATTAGTTAAGCACAGAGATGAAAATTTCTATCATGATACTGACTGCTTTATTCTATTTTGCCACAACTTCACAGTGCCATTCATTCAGTGGTTTTTACTGACACATGAGAAAGGCATGAAAAGAGGCAGCATTTTTGTAACGTTTAGTCATAGAGGGTTCATAAGGTACCATAACTGTGCAGATAAAAGAGGGAAAAATATTAACCTAAAAATTAAAAATATATCTATTTATTTTTCTGATGTGGTACTTGACACATGTACAGCACAATACCAGTCAAAGCACTGTATGAAGAGCTTGTAAAGGCTTCACATCATACCTGGAGACAGAGGGAGAAAGGGACATTTTGAAGAGGCCAATTTTTACTCCTTCAAAACCCCACAGGAACTAGCACAGGCAACACTACTAGGGCTCTTACACAATTACACAGTTCACACTCCTTATATGTGTGTTTTAAAACCTTTGTTCTTTGTCCTTCCTTCCAGACACTCTTGAAATCTGTTATTTAATACCACTCTAGGTTTTATTTCAACAAAATTATCAGCACCTCCATGTGCAAATATGGTCTCAACTCCCTTTTATTGCAACAAAAATGGCCCATACCTACAAGCATTAGCATATTTCCTTCTCCTTTCTGAAATAATTTTAAACACGTACAGAACTGCTGTTACCTTAGTGAGCAGCTCCAATAACACAGTGCTGTTCTGAGCCTTACCACACAGGATTGCTGCTGTGGAGAAAGATCTCAGCACTACAGCACTTCAGATTTCGTCCAGATTGCTCACATCATTCAGTACAAGGAGTTTTCTGAGATAATGAGACAAGATAGTGACTGAAATATCTTGTTTGGCAGAGGGAGACACGCTCAGCAGGGCTGTGCTTCTCTCTGGCTGTGGTTTCAGCTCCTGTGAAAGCTCCACCGTCTGATCTCCCTGTTGGCTGGCAACAGCCCTGAGCCAGAGTGGTGCTAAAGTTACTGCTGAGAGACTTGAGGTGATGAGCAGCTCAGTTCTGCTCTATCTTCCAAGCCCGGTCCTTCCCCCATGGTTTCACCTGAGCAGATGATCACTGAATCTGCTTCCTACCCGAGTGCGAGGCAGTGGGGAGCTGGTGGGAGTGGGATACCAGAACTTCTGACAGCACAAGTAACTCAAGATTACACGAGATCAAGGTAACCCAATCAGCAATTTCAGATGTCCTCAGGAAGCTATAGAACAGACCACAAAGCTGGAGCAGAAAGCTGTGCCTACTACAAATGATCGGCTGAAATTTAATTTCTGATGCTGCTAACAAGTTTAGGAATCGCCTATTACTTACTGCAGCTTTCTCTCTTTTGTGTGCAAAATAGTGGAGTGCAGTTCAGGAAACTCCAAAGAGAAGGCAAATGAAGCACCTTGCTCAGCCTGCTACGGGATTAGCAGTCAGAACAGCAAACTGCAACTGCACAAGTTTGGAATTCCGAGGTCAGTGCTTCACTGTGGCCCACAAAAGGACCAGGCAGTGAGCACAGCTGATGAATGACCTACGGGGTAGATCTTTACAGAAAGGCTCCTCCCATTGGTGCAAAAATTGTCTTAGTCTGACACAGGAGTAGGGATTTTTATTTGAACAATACAAAATAACACACAACCCCACACAAACCTAGGTTAAAAGGAAACTTAAATCNCAATACAAAATAACACACAACCCCACACAAACCTAGGTTGAAAGGAAACGTAAATCAAGCCTTAAATTTAAAAAAAAACAACAACAACAAAAAAAAAACCCAAAAAAAAACAAAAACAAACTTCTCACATATTATTGATGTTTCTACTATCAACGATGATGGCACATTGAGATAAAGGTAACTTTTTTCCACATTGACTGCCATGGGGCTGCGTTTTGGATTTGTGCTGGAAGCAGTGCTGATAACACAGGGATGTTTTTGTTATCAGTGAGCAGCATTTGCACAGAGCCAAGGCCTTTTCTGCTCCTCACGCCCTCAGCCAGTGGGTTTGGAGTGCCCAAGGGGCTGGGAGGGGACACAGCCAGGACAGGTGACCCCGAGTGACCCAAGGGTGTCGTGGACATCACGTAGAGCTGGGGAAGAAGGAAGGGGAGGACAGAGCCATGGCATTTCTCTTCCCAGTTAACAGCCCAGTGTGACGGAGCCCTGCTCTGCTGGGGCTGCTGAACACCTGGTGCCAGTGGGAAGAAGGGAACAATTCCCTTGTTTCTCTCTCCTTGCAAGTACAGCTCTTGCTTTTCTTAGCAAACTGCCTTTATCTCATCCCACCAGTTTTCTCAGTTTCACCCTTCAGATGCTCTCCCCATCCCACCAGAGATCAGCTGTGTGGGGTGGAGTTGCCAGGTGGGATAAAACTACAACACATCAGCAGTTCCTACCCTCAAAGCCATTCTTTTCTTATCATCATCTCATTGCAGTTGATAACAAACAGTGGAGAACTGGACTCTGATTTGGAGTAAACTCCTTAAGCTGTAGCCAGGGGGTGACTCAGTCACAGTGCTTTTAACTCCTTGCACTGTTCTAAACTATGAAAAGCAATTTCTCAACCCTCAATGAAAAAACAGGCCATAATGAAGAAAAAACCCAAAACAGTCCACAAACAAAACCCCTTAAAGTACTAAAAGAAGACCATCAGTAACAGAATTTAAGGATGCCCAAGAACAAAATCCAAGTGTCATGCAAATCACTTGCAGGAAAATCATGGAGCAATCCTTGCCTGTCTATGAAGGAAGGAATAAGATGTTATAACTATTTTTTGCACATGGTACACAAGCTACAAAATGAAAGTTTGTAAAGAAGTGAGTCCTGGGTGATTTAAAGGTCCCATTTGCTCCACACACATTCAGCTGTCAAATGTGATAGACTTAATGAAAACTTTAATGAAAACATAAAATCAAAGTGGGGTGAACATTTGGAAAGTTACAAGCAGAACAGATCTACCTGAAACCCCTCAAAATACTCAGAGCAGGACAAAATTATAAAGAGCTTTCTCTAAAGATTTGCAGAGCTAGAAGGAGGAAAACCAGAAGGAATTAAGTTTGAAGAATAGCAAGCTCCCAAAATCCACAAAAAAGTTCTTGGGCTAAAAAGTAAGACCAGCAAACAAGGCTGCTGGAATCTGCGAGAACCCCCATGGATTGCTTTCCAACATCCATTTCTCTCACACATCAGTTTTCCCTAGAACACCCTAAAAAATAGCTCCTATTATTAGGCATTTTCTATTATTGGAAAAATTATGAAAAAAAAAAAGATGCTTATGACACTGAAGACTTTGGTAACACCTGGCAAATTAATATCCATCAAATAAAGGTTACAGGTTCCAACTTTAGTCTGGCAAGGTCCTGTTGCACTTTAATCATGCTCTAATAAGCTTTCACACTTGGAGAGCGAGTTCGAATGTGAACTTGCACTGGTTTTCTAAGTATATTTAGAATTAGTTATAAAATCCATTCCCATCAGACTGCTGTGCCTTGATTCCCAGTGACAAAGATGTTGAAGTGTTCAGAAGATCAAGGCAATGTTCAAAAGAAGAACTACTGGAAACTGGACAGTAAAGGCTCCTGAAATGGGCTTCACCTCCTTCACTCAGGCCTAGCTGGAAACCATGCAGGGACAAATGTGCAAGAGCCATCTGAAATTTCCCTGCTTTCGCCACTAGATTGACTGTAAACATGAATTTTCACACATTTTTCTGACCAGCAAGTCCCTGCACTGCTTGGCCAGCACTAACTGTTGCCATTGGCAGCCATGAGAACCACATCACAGATATTTGTTACTACAATGGCAGTTAACCTAACCTACAAACTCTTTTACATTGGTGCTGCAAGAATTAGAGGTGCTTCAGCATGGTTTCGCCCTTCCACAAGGTCACATCTATTTTTTTGGAGGGTGGGAGAGAGGGGTTTTTGTGTGTGTGTGTTTTACTTTGGTGGATTTTGATTTTGGGCTCATTTTATTTTGTTGCTTCTTTGGTTTTTATTTTGTTTTGATTTTTAAAGAGAATTTGAAAGATTTGCTCCTATTTTGAGATGTGATTCAGCAGCATTGTGTGAAGCTTTTCCCCAAGTGAGTTAGAGTTCTTCCACCCCTTTTTAGCAGAAGAAAGAGGCCGTGTGGGAAGGCATGTGGAAAGCGTGGGAGTTCAGAGAGCGTTCATTATGTAACTCAGCAGGGAACAGAAGCTCAAGGAGCCGTGGAGAAGCGGCAGAGTGAGCAGTCCAGTGAGCAGTGGGTAAGAGTGAGCAACTGCTTCTTCAGAGGCTCCAAGTTCCTTGTCCTCCCTCTCCTCCTCAACAAAGCTGCCACTGCCTCAGATTCAAAGCCAGAAGGGATCCTTACAAATCCTCAAGCCACCACTGAAAAGGTCACTCTGGCCAAACATGACAAGTACAAAACCATCTTGAATATCTTGCATTAATCTTTGAAAATCCTGTCTCTGCTTCTCCAGGCTGCCTGTTCAACTTGAGCTTATTTTAGCTGGGTATGCATTTGCTGTGATTCCAGGAAATCTGAAAAATCTGGATACCATTTCAATATGGATACCAGCTTTATAATCAGAACTGCCTTAATTATAGCAATGTACAGTAAAACTGGAATGTGTAAGGAATCCTCATCAAGTCAGAAGCTGTGCCAAGTGCAAATTGAAATGTTACCTAACTTCACATAGAGCAGAAGAAAATTTCTTTTTACAGGAGCATTTATAGTGAGCCCAGCAACATTCCTGAATTAAAAAGAAAAGCTTTAGCAACTGATCTGGATGAATCCCATATCCTATGGCTGCTCAGCTATTGAGCATTCCATTGCTTGTGCACATCAAAGTCTATTGTGATAGAAAGAATGAAGCAAATGAAACTTAATTGTCACTAGAACCACAATGTGCAATGAGAGCACAACACATTTTTACAGCTGGAGTAATATATTTCATCAAAATTAATTTCTTCTGTAGGCAATCAAGAATATTTAACTTCCAGAAAAACAGGCAGAATAGATCACAAGGAAAAAAAAAAAAGAAAAAAGAAAGAACTTTCTCACTAATTATGGGTTGTAATCCTGGAGGTCTTCCACCCACTAAAACATTTCAGTCATCACAGGCATGTTTGTGTGTCACTTCTGTGACTTGAATGGGGTGGGGGCGAGATGGGAAAAACCAAACAAAAACTACTTTTTTCTCCATATTGGAAAATGAAAACCACATCTACAAAGACCCAGGCTAAAATGTAAAAACACAACCTCAGCACCTGCTTTCTGGACAATTAAGAATGTTTAGCCCACACCTAAGAAATCCCCACAGAAACACCACAGAACTCCCTCCACCCATCTTTATAAGGAACTCTTTCCTGTTAGCTTCAGTTCTTTGCTGAGGGATAGCACCACCAGCTTTTATATGGACAGAAAACTCTGAAGCCAAGCCCCTCGGTGTTTGAGCTGCTGGAACTGGACACAATGAGATGTTTGTGTGTTAAGGTACTGCTAATATGTCACCACCAAAATGGCACCACAGGGAAATTTAAAGATTGGCAGCACATTGTAACATTTTACATTCCAGGGGAACATTTACTATTTTAGCTAAAATATTGGAATCAACCTGTCTGTACTTTTAGACTTAAAACAGCAAAGTGGACATTTAGTCAATAACTACTACAACACCCTTCTCTTGTTTTCTTTGTACTTTTTCCCATCTTGGATTAGTTTCCACCTGTTGTCTGTTCATTCACATTCCAGCCCTCAATCCACTCCTACATTCCCCTTTCCCCTCTGTTCCTCCTTACATCTTTCCATGGGATCTCCTTTCTCTCCAACATTTATACACATTTTCCCATTTATCTTCCCCCCCACATACCCTGGGCTGCACACAACAGCATTTTGCTAAAGCAGATTAACATGCTGCATCCTTCATGGGGTTTTGACAGCTTCCAAAGAGTCAAAAACACATTACAGGAACAATCATCATTTGGTATTGCAGCCACAGCGTTTCACAGTCTCTGCTGTTCTCACTGCTCTTAACAGATGTACATTAGCACCAGGACTGTTTATTTGCCCTCAGGCAAATTGGAAAGACTCAGCTGCAGCAGACCATGATTGATTTTGGAGTGATGCTGCTCTGTGGCTGAAGACACTCAAGTGTTAGCTAAGTTCCTCCCAGCAGGGTTTCTGCCTTCCCTCGATGTTTATACAGAAACCATTCCATGGATCCAGCAGTGCAGGCAGGATCTCATAGGACAAGTTACAGCAAAGGCCACTGTACACAAAAACAGTGATCCAACACAAAACTTCTAAAGAAACTGCTCACAATTATTTCATTAACTGTAAAAGTCACTGGTAAAAACTTTTGTTCATGTTTTACTACCTCTAAAAAGAAGTTTTATTCAAGTTTAGAAACCCTGAAACACAGTTATACAGTCTAGTTGAAAAATAACTCTAAGCACAGGCAACAAAACAAACTAAAACCCAATCCAACACACTCCAAAATGCACACACAGTCAATGCTACAGCATGAAAAAAGAAACCTCCAATAACCACATATCTGGCATTTTCCTTTGTCCCTCTCCTGGCACCATGCAAAGCCAGAATATAAAGGCACTCCCTTTTTGGTTGAGAGTAAATTCAATAACTGATTTTCTGTTTGAGTTGCAAGCAGTGTACAGAAATCAAAACATTTAACAGAAAATTTAGCCTGCCTCACTTTGCTAAAACAAACAATAGTTATGAGAAGCAAAATGTTCCACTCCAAAGTGGAACAATTCCCTTCCAGCATTTAATGGCAGAGAAAATGTGGAGGCAAATACAGATGAACACTGGAACAGAGAATGGGTGGAACAGCCCTGCTTCCTTGCAGGAGATCAAGCTCCAGAGTTAGAGCATTCTTAGCAACTGTGAGCTAAATCTGGCTTTTCTTCCTTTGCCTGCTTAATTGCAAAATTTCAATCAACATTTCTCACACAGGCAACCAGGTTCTGGAATATGCTGAACTGACCTCAATGTCAGACTCTGGGGTGTGCTGATGGCAGACTCCTGGCTGTAGCAGCAAACTACTGCTTCACTCTTTTAAAATAGATCTACATTCATGTCATAAACCACCAGGTACAATTTTCTGATTATTTGGACCATCTATGGATCAGTGGACTGAGGTTGTCAGTAAAGTGTTCATGCCAAACAGAAAGGAAGGGAAAGGAAAGAATAAGAGGAAGAACGTCATCTAGTGTGGAGATCACAAAACTGTCAAACAGAGGAGATTAACTGCTCAAAATTTCAGGCAGCAGAGGACATCAAGTACAGTTCTTGTGTTTTAAAGGATTGCCCCAGCCTATGAGTGAAAAGAGAAATCCCCACAGCCAACACCAGCTCTGGCCATTTGCCTGGGGAAGAGCTGGATTCACACACTGCATAGAGAAAAGCACTGAGGGGACAGGGACAGAGTCCTACATGCTGTGATTCATTAGAATATTCCTGGTTTTGCAGGTCCATTGACTTACCAGATACAGCCCAATAATTCAGGGACACTCAGAAAGTTATGGAGCAATAAGTTTTTCCACCTTTAATACAGAAATCCATAAGGTAATTTACACAGTTCACCTACTTACACATGTGACAACACCTCCATGGTGCTGCTGCATCACTGTCTACATCCACCTTTTGAGCAAGTACTGGAAATGGAAAGCAGCATCAAAGTGTTCCTAGTTCAGCTCATGCTGGAGATAGCTTTGTGTCATCTGTAACACCACACTGGAAAAAGGAATTCCCTGCTTTTTCCTCCAGTCTAAGATCTGACCTGCAAACCTAATAAATGGCAAGGGAGAAACTTTTCCTAGAGGCTGCTAGAAGAAACACATTTTAATTTGAGAATAAAGCCTAAATTTAACATGCATCTCATTGTGGGAAACAAATCTATACATAAAAAGCAGAAAAGTGCATGTGTCTAAGATGGAAGCAAGAGCTTGTTTTGACAGAAACATCATCTACATAACTTCCTTTGACATCAGAGCTAAATGTCCAAATGTTAGAGTGCTATTGATCACAACAGCCAAACTCAGCTCTCAAATGCAAGGAAGAATTCTCAGTACAGCACAGAGCACAATTTTTGGGTTTAGATTGTTCAGATAAAACTCTTCTTCAGAAAATAAAAAAAAAAAAGCAATTTCTGCTGTACCTCAGTATCAAAGTGCTCTTCAGATAACCGAATCTCCACTTTCCCCCCAGAGCAATACAGATAATTGCCTTCTGCTGTTATTAATACATAAGCATTTGTTTGCAAGTATTTTGGTTTATAGATACATTTTGTGGCTTGCCACTGAACTGCTACAATCTAAGTGAAATTCCAAAACCAGCTTACCTAGTCAAATGTTGGGCAGAAATGGATTTCCAGCAAAATAATGGCTGCTTCTACTTCTGCTTGCAACTATTTACACTCTGGTATTTTTCTTCAAATACATTCTACAGTGCTTGATCACTCTTCTTCAATTGCATTCAGACAGATTCTGCTGCTGAATTCAATACAAAAACATCTGCCCAGTGAAAGATTACGTTCCTGAGCTGCTTGGACTAGTGTACATAAAAAACACCTTCACTGAAGCAGAATTAGACTTGAGCAGAGAGAAGGTTCCATCCATAAAGCAACTTTGCCATAAACACATAATGCTTTCATCTCTATATGTACAAAAATTATCCTGCAGGCTAAAGAAAAAAGTCCATTATACAAAGTGGAAACAGTGCAATTCACAAGAATTTAGATTTCATCCAGCCTATTTGACATACTATGTACAAATTTAAACTTTTTCAAAACATGTTTTTCTTTAACTACCACTGAGAAAAAAGTTCCAGAAAAATAACTGCAGAATTTTAAAATCTACTTTTTAAAGTTAAACACCATAGTCATTTCAGTGACACTTATTTGTAGTGTAAGTCCCTCATATTAAAGATGAATTTAACAGAAACTCCACTAGCCAGGAAAGTAACTTTGTGTAGGCCTTCCTAAGACAATGAATTATTTTACTAGAAAAGCACCAAGTCTTTTCTTGAGCATTTAATAAGTACATTAACTGTGTGAACTGCTGAAAACAGCAATTTGGATCTCCCAGCTGCTTGTTACATACCTATAAACTTCATTATCATTGCCAACACCAGCCTTGCAGGGGCAGAATGAAAACTCTCAAGAATTGTTAGAACCCTCAAACCTCTGTTTATCTTAAAACACAGGACTAGGAACCAGCCACAAAAATCATCTTTTAAAGGGTGCAACTCCTTAACAGTAATTTAGTGGTTTCATAAACCAGTTGTTCTAAGAACAGCAGCCTTCCCTGAAAGGCAGAATAGGTTTCCTGTTACTTTCTTCTTCTGGTGATAAAGCTGGAAAATATTAATTTCAGCCATTTGCATACATCCCAAAATTAGCAGAAACATGACTGCTTAGTGGCAGTAGAACAAAAAAGAAACCCACACTCAAAAACCTGAGAGGGAGGTACATAATGCGTGAAGGACAAGAAGAGCGTGAAGTTGGAGAGCAGGGAAATGTAGCCTGGCTCTGAGGCTCTCCTGAACAGACAGCAGCTGGAAGGGCATCCACACACAGAATAAAGCATCAAGCAGTGAATGAGAAGAAAAAAAAAAAAGAATTTGTGGGTAAACCACTCATAGAAACACATCTGAGTTTTCCACTAAAAAAAAAATTGTATAGAACTTATTAAAACTTTGCTATCAAAGCCCAAGTGTTTATCTAACCAAAAACAAATAAGGATTCTTTGATTCAAGCACAGAAGACTTTTTACCCCCCGAAGTCAGTCTGCAGGGACACTCCCCAGGGAACTTTTAACTCCAACTATTATTCAGCTCTGAGCAGTTGCAGGAGGTCACTCACAAACAAGGTGTTTAATGTCTCTGCACAGATACTGCAATACAGGCACAACATTTGTTTTGAGGATCTCAGACTGAGAAGTCTTTTTGTGTTAAATTGTCCAGTTAGTGAGCATGCAAGAGCGATTGTGTTCAAATGTTGGCAGGGAACAATTAAGGTAAAATGCCAACACCTCTAATTTCTTGCACTGCGTATCATGGCTTTAATTACGCTGCCAATTCTCCTCACTTTCTTTGAGATGATCGAGGGGAAAAAAGTTCAAAGGAAGAAAACAAATGGCAAATCATTTATTTGAGACCAGGGTTCAGCACAGGCTCACAAAACTGTGGCTGCAATACTTGCAATTTAGTTTATTAACACTGCAGAGTTCCTTCTGTTTCACCTTCCAGAAGTAACCAAGCACTTGTATCCTTATCCTATATCAATCTACCTGCTAATAACTCACCAAATTAACTGCTCTTCTCAAAGACAGTAATTAGAAATACAGAATAATGAACAGAAAGGGGAACAGAAAAAAAATACATAATGTAATGACAGTGATATGTCTCAAACAGCAATTTTTCATCAATATCTATTTTTCATGTGGTAATTATAATGCTAATCTGTTCTTCTGTGACAAAGAGGCACCTCCACATTATTAATGACAACTAATATCTGTAATATTAATTTTAAATAAATAATTCATGCAATAATTTATATACTAATAATGTAATTAGACCAAGGTTATGATCTCTGAATAGCAGATCAGTCCTCAGTTCATGTTGGTATCTACTCTCCTCTGACACAATGTTTCTGGAGGCTTAATTAAAGCCTACACTATGTTTCAGCCTTTATTCATTATATAAATATTCTACTCTCTCTGGACTCTTCTTCCTCCTTGCCCAAATGAAGTGCATTTAACTTTTTGGCTGAGCACAGGAGAGGTGCAGGGACACAGCAGGAGGCCAATGCCTGTTGTGTCCTGTGAACAGCACTCTGGTGTTTCAGCACATCTTCATTTTGGGTAGCAGCTTTGTTTTGGAAGAGTTTTTCCCTGACCACATCAAGCCCACTGCAAAGTCACCCAAGGCTCAGAGAAGCTGTCTAAAATCAGGAAGCACCAACAGATGCTGTGGGAACAAGTGACCCCTTCCCCTGCAGCATCCCTCCCGCCTCGAGGGTCCCTCAGCACAGACATCCCCTGCCCCACGGGGTCGTTTGCTCTCTGTGCCCTGCTGAGGTGGAACTGAGGTCACAGCACAGCAAAGCACAGCTTTCCCTCACTCTGAGTTCAGGATGGTTCCCAACAGTCACACACACCTCTGTACAAAAACCTACACAGCTCCCAATTAGCTAAGTCACCTCTGCTTAAGTAAGTTGGGGGAAGAAAACTATTTATTCTCCTGCTTTGAAAATGCCTCTTGGTTTCTAAAACATGGGGGTAGAGAGGAAAAGTCATGAGAAAAGCAAAACAAAAACAAACTAGAACTGAGCCATTAATTACCTTTTCTTAGAAGGGCTCTTTAGCCCTTTCCCTACTCCATGCCATTAACTAATACTTGTTCCATAGACAAACCACATTATCTGTTTAATTAGCGCTGATTAAGTTTGACATGAGCAGTACTACACAGAAATGTTTTCTCAGTGGCCCGTGATGGTTGTGGTGCTGTTCCTTTCCCAGACTCGTGTCCATCTCAGAGCACCACAATTCACCAGGAACCATCTGTGCAGCTCAGACTGCAGAGCACAAACAGGAGGGGCAAACAGTGCCGTGTTTTCCCTCCTTATCTCTGTATCTTCCATTTGCTTCCTGGATAACTCTTGGCTGATTATTCTCCTCCTGGTTCCCATCAACAGGAACCAGATAATGCATCTGCTTTTCATCCCCTGGACTGACTGTGCAAAAAATTATTCGTGATTGTCTGAGAGCATCCCATGGTGCTGAAATAATGCAGTCACTTAGATCACTCTGCAAACATGCTTTCTACTACAGAGCTCCAATTCCTTAGGAGAAATGACTTAAGTGCATTGGTAGTATGGCATTCAAGACTGCTTGGCACCAATTTTCTTCTTTCTACAAATCTATTATAATCAGTTATGATGGACATTTGAAGGATATTTCATCTTTACAAACTATTGTAAATAGTAAAGCCTGAAAGATATTCAGGGTTTCTGCATCTCGTCTGGTGTAAAAGGACGATTTTACAGTAGTGGCTCAACCAACTCTCAGAAAATTTGTTCAGGTTGGATCCCTGTGGGAAGGGAACCACAGAATTCCTTCAAGTTGTTCATGCAAACTCCATACATTTCCCAGGACACAGCACACAGCTCTTCTGGACCAGCAGCATCCTGTGACCACTCCTGCACACAGGAACATCTGATATTTACCATCTTCTCACCACCACCACCTCAGTCCTAAAACCACTGAAATAACAGACTTGCAGCTACATGTAAAAAAAATCCAAAAACATTTAACAACTGCACAATTTACACCATATTTTATTGGGTTTTTCCCCTAGATTTAANCCTAAAACCACTGAAATAACAGACTTGCAGCTACATGTAAAAAAAATCCAAAAACATTTAACAACTGCACAATTTACACCATATTTTATTGGTTTTTTCCCCTAGATTTAAGGGTTATTGATGTGTTAGAAACCCCAGCATAGATCACTGTCTTTCTTTCCTGAGGTGATTATGCCATTTTTTAACAACTCTTGCTAACACTGCTGTTCCTCTGAGTGATGGCAAGGCTCTCTCACAGAAGCAGCAAGCAAAGAACAGCCAGGGCAATCACAGATTACTGGCTTTTATCAAGCACAGCATAGTCAAAGACCTAAACAGTGAATTATGTTGACTAAAATGAAACATGCTTTCACAGAGAGGTTGCAGAAGTCACTATATAGTGGGTTTGATAAGATGTAACTGAAGAAAATAGTAAGAAGGAGGAGAAAAAACAAAAAAAGGAGGCAATATGACACTGTAATCTAAAGTTACATAATTACTTATTGACAGTGACAAGTGCAACACTAAGGGTAGAATATTACATATTTAAACCAAATCAGTAATTGCTGTACACATCTATTTAGCATGCATTCAACAACAAGGTGAACGAGAGGTCTCCTCATTGCAGCTAAAAAGTCTATTAGCCTAATTTACAATTACCCACACACCACAAAAAAGCTGTCAGGGCACAGAAATGTCACTGGTGACAGTTTACATTACACCAGTGCTCAGATCACAATGCAACTGTTAGCAGCAAATTACCATCAACTCCAAGAAACACAGAAGTGCAAGAGTTGGAACAATGTAAATCAATCTCCCAGCAATTCCATTTTTTCCCCAGATGTTTTATGAAAGCTCAGATAAAGTCACACAATGCTAATCCATTCTGGTTTTAAAAAGGGAGTCTGAGAAAATCTAAGCCTTCTTTTGGTTTTCAGTGCTAGAGTAAACACACAGGGCACATTTATAGGGCACTCTCGCACAGGAAATTACAAAAGTAATTTTATAATTAAAGTTTCCTAGGAAATACTTTAAGAAATAATTTTACTGGCTTAGCCTGCAAAGTCTCTTGCAATCCTGCCTTTATAGAAATGCCCCAATCTATCTAAATTAAATATCTATTTATCTAAATGTAGTGTAATCACGTTTTCCTGTTCCCCACCTTTCGTCATTTGCTTGTTATGGTTAAGCCTCACCATCACCTTTCCTTCTTGGTGATGATTTCCTATTGCTTATGGCAAGTTGTGGTTTTTCCTCTTATAGGATACTACTGTAAAATAACATCATCAGGGATGCTTATACTTCACATTAGATTTTCAAGAGGGAAAAGAACAAAAAAAAATCACAGCTTGCACCCATTTATCAAAACTATGATGGAGTCATGTACAGGATCTCCTTTGAACAAAGCTCAAATTACGTGATAGTCAAACAATATATTCCATTTCTACCCTGAGAAGGCCACTGTGCAGTTGATGCCAAGGCTACTCTGAAAACTGATGACAACAGAGTGATCATGAGGTTAAAAACTGTGAATACTTTCAGGAAGTTTGCTAACATCCATACTAAGTTCCATTTTAGAAGTTTCTGAATGATGAGGTCAAAGTCAACTGCCAGAGTCAACCTCCCAGTGGAAAATTTCCACTAAAGCCCATTTTTCCAAATTAAAGCAACTTCTCTGAGTACCAGCTATGGAAATCATAGAGCCAGCAACCACTATAACCAGTAAAGAACTCAATTGAGACACTTTGAGAACCACAGAAGTAAAGGTTAAAGAGACGCTGCTATGTCAGTGATAAGAGTAATCAAAGGAAAGGTCTGCTATGTGCAAGAACTGTTTGTGGTGTGGGGGTGTTGCAGTTATTGGAAGTTACAATAGAAGAAGAACTTGAAATATATTGAGAATAATTAACCACAGTACAAGAGTGAAGGGCTTGCTGTGCAGGGTGTGGAACAAAGGGAAGTGACAGGCTTTGTTAATTACCAGCAGGGGAAAGAAACTGCTGTGGCTTCTTCTCCTTTACTCAGTCAAAGCAACTGTCCTTTCACCTTGCTGCAATTGAATAAATGGTTAAAACACTTGTTCTCATCTTTGCTCAGCTCTGGGGCAGTCTGCCACTCTCATAACCCTTAACAGCTTCATTGATCCTGAAAAACTTATCATTTTGGGAAATCATTAGCATAAAAAGAGACTTATAAAACACCTGCTACCATCCTTGCAATTAACATGTGAGTGCTGACTCAGCATTGTAGGAGCCAACACCACCTCAGAAACTCTTTGCCCTGACCCAGCCCAAACCATTGAGAAATTTCAGAGTCATTAAATATGGACTTTGCTTTAAAAGTCAAAAAGAAACGACTGCTGTAAACCATTATGGATAGTCCTCAGCAAGAGGAACACCTCCAGATGCTATACAAGGATGAACCCTGACAAACCAGACAGGGTCACACCACAGCTATAACAACAACCAGCATTCAAGCACATTTGGCCATTACCTGTAGCTATATGATATTTTAAAACAGCATGTATTTCTTTCCTGTGAAGAGGTGCTTGTGCCTAGAAAATGTCACCATTTTTAATGATCATTGCTAAAATCAGCACCCCTAAATCTCAGTTTAAGGCAGCACAGTCTGAAGGCGTCTGCAGCCAGAGCATGTGGCCCACAGCACCAGAACGGAACCTCAGTAACAAGCATGACAATAAAGAGAGTTGGGGAACTTGGTTTTTAAAATAGAAAACTGCAATAAAAGCAAATGGATTGAAAGTCTAATGGTGGAATGAGAATTATGTATTACAGCCCTGGGCACAAAGATCAAGACAGTAACAGCCCACTAAGCTTCTTTATCTAGAAACAATCACTGCAAAAGCATGTCTGAAATGGGATATTTGTGAGTCAGGCTGCTCACCAGTCCTCTGCAGCACTCCTTTCTTCTCTGAGGCCATTCTAACCTGACTACTGCTGACAGACTACAGGCAACTATTTTCCCTTCAGCTATTCTCGTCTACTTTCTTCACACTCATGGCCATAGCTCCATTAAATAATTTGCAATTATCACCTGCCTCATGTTGTCTATAAAACACTGCTACTCCATGCCTGCCCAAAGTGAAGCAGGAGTCTAAGCCAAGTGAACAAAACTCTGAGTTTGCACACATGAAATGCTCCAGGAGACCTAACAAAACTACAGCTCTGGTCACTTTCACCATTTTCCTCATCCGATGAGTTACACTTGCTGCTGGCTGACAACAGAATCCCCAGCGTGCAGCTGCTGAGAGAAGCATTCAAAGATGTGAATCACAGTTATTATATAAAAAGTCTGAAGTCAATAGGGATACACTGAACCATCATGGCTGCAAAAGCTGTGCAGGCACTCAAGTCTCAGAAAAATATTCCATGTGTTACAGAATCAGTAACATTAGTACAGAATGAGAAACAGAGGCTGATGAAAGATACACTGCTACGGCAGTGGTGACTTTTGCCAAACCCATTACAATTCACACACACAAGGGCAGGAGCAAGGCCAGACCTTTACTTTGTTATTTTAGTCCCCTTGTGCTCCACAATTAAGCTTTAATAGCCATGTGATATTTTTAGCAGTTTTGAATGGACTGCTGTTGCTATTTTTACAAGTACCACCATTAGCCTGCTCAGAGTGTTGGTATGTAAAATGCATTCATGCTTCTACTGCTTAGGGTAGACTCTTCAAATTACTTTAGGAAAATGAAGCAATTAACATTAGAGACGAACATCTACTGCTGTTTTGGGATTTCTTTCCTTACATTTGATAATTTATGGATATAAAACTAAATACAAACAAAAGGAACATAATAGTACTAGTGTTGAACTCCTCCTGGGAGGAGTGGGGCAACACAGAAGTGATTATTAAATCTGTGGAGAAATTTTTTTTCTTAGCCTAAAGAATTTATTCAACCTTGAGATACCTGCAAGAAAGCCACAATTCCAACAAAAATTGATTAGTTAAATATTAACACAACATATTAGCTGCTCAGAAGAAAAGATGATAGAAAAATCCCAAATGTTGCATCTACGATAGTCTTGGTTGGTGATCTTTTTTAATACTGGCTTTAGAATGTTTATGATGACATTTTTCCTTTTGCTGAGCAGCTGAACTGCCTTGTCTGCCCTACAACCTGACCAAGTGCTTCAGTCCAGGGGCTGGCATTCCCCACATCCTCCTGCACCTCTCCATCCTTCTGCTTTATTCCCATTATTTGATGCTAATATTTGCTTCATTTGCTTTTTATTTACATTTCCAGGTCAAAATCTCTCACTGCTCTTACCCTGTCTATGGGCAAATAATCCCAACACTCAGCAGCACAGTGCAGATTTCCTCTGCCCAATTACCAGCCTTAACAAGTTCTGTTTCAAGCTACCACAACAACTGTAATTTATAGCTTCACACCAAGGCAGGGGCTTGAACAGTTTGAGTCACCAGCCAGAGGCCTGGAATCCCATTAAAGTGTTTTTACAAAGGCTCCAGTCTGGGGGCTGACCAGAACAAAATCCTGATCCTGTTTGTAGCCACGCTGCTACACCTGGGCAGTCACCTCTCTCAACAGAGCCTTTGCAAGCCACAGCACACTCCTAGACCAAAACATTTCTTATTCCCTGAGAACATGCCTCTGTGTGTATTTCCTGCTACTTAACACGGTTATTAGAACCCAGAATTTCTTACTGCTGTCTCTAGAATCATCCATCATGGCACAGAGTTATGCCCTTGATTTGTTGCTTCACCTGGCTGCTCTACTTAAGGGTGTTTTTCACAGCCTATAATAATCACTCTCTCCTTTTCAAGCACAGTGACAAAGTAACTTTCCATGGCCTATTCTGAATTCAGAATTGCACCAGGAATCACTGCTTGTGTTTCTACTGATAGCACTTGAAGGCATGGAAGTTTTTGACCCTCAAAACACACGCAGAGAGCAAGTTCCTGGATTCCACACAGTAAAGAAAGCAAAGCTTTGTCTTTCACTTGATGCACAGTGAGTGTTTCCATGAAGTGAACCTTCCTTTTTGACTGACTCAAAACAACACTTTGAGTGCTCATCTTTGTACAGTTCAAATATGTGCTTCTCAAAACAACCATCAGTAACATAACCCCAAAAGTGGAAGTCTCTTCCTGCTGACACACTATCCAGAATTTTGAGTTGATCCCATTAGCAGAGACTCTACTAGAAACAAAATATGCCAGTAATAGTTTCATAACTAGGGTACAGAAATATCCAAGAACCCAAATACTTCCAGGGAAAATGTTTAAACACTTTATGTTTGAGTTGCATGAGAACAATGTATGCTGTTCTAAAATGCAACCTGTACTCTGATACATCAAAAAGATCTTTCAGCTCAGTCTCCACTTCTGAAGAACACCTAATATTAGTACAAAGTGACACAGAAGGAATAGACTAACACTGAGTTTTTCAAGATCACTCTCTCAGGTAAAGAATGTCAGGAATCCTCCAGAAGAAGAGATTTCTAACTTGAATGATACATCTAAAAGACTTCCTTTAGTAAAATAATAGAATACTAATTCAAAAATTCCCATTAGACAAACCATTAGCAAAGTAAAAAGAAAAAAAAACCTTCAGGGTTTGTTTTGTTTAAAAGCTGCTCTGTTATCAAGTTTTTGTACTTCCCAGACAGCAAATGCCTGCAGTGTTATGTAAGGGAAACTGTTCTGCAAAAAGGCACCAGGTTGTCATCAGTGCAATTGGCAGTGAGAGCTTTGACAGACTGAATCCCTTCCTTGCAGTTATATTAATCATGCATTCTGTATCACACAATTGGGTGTTTCAGGGCCCAAGTGTGTTCACAGCATTGCATACGCCTTGCTGACTTTCTAACACTTCACTTATTGGCAAGAATATTCAACCAAGTCTTGAATTACCAGCAAATGTTCCTGAAAAGAAATTGGGGAATTTGCACCTGCACCACAATCCTGATAGTGGGAGTTACAGTGAGTCTGGGAAGAGCGTCAGAGTACCAGCCTGCCACCAGAACCTCGAATCAAAAAAGCCATTGTTAACTGCTGACAAGAATAACAAATTATCACCCAGAAAGGCAGAAGCAGAGATTGTTTAACATGCAGCAATTAATATGTTTCCAATGACAGTTTACAAATTAAAGAGCAAGCTGGCCAAAAGTTACCTAACACAATTTGGAACTTGTTTCAGTCATTTATTCAGCTATGACAAAGTTTAAGACTTTGTTAATTAACAGCGATGCATTCAATATATGCCACAGTTGTCATTTCCCAAGTGTTCTTACTAAGAAACTGCTAAGAAAACAACAAATAAACACACTAGGCCCGAGTAAATGCTTGTAAGTGTGTAAGAACTGTAGAAACAGAACCCCTATACAACTATTACTGACATATATCACAGTATTTTAGGAAAATCTCCCTCTGAAACAACAGCAGCAACTATAAACAGTTTATCTGGAAGCACATTCCTTATGGGATGGAAAGAGTAATACACGACTGCAGTTCTTGTTTAGTTCATATGTCAAGATGAGTTGGAGATGGCAAGATGAGCTCCAGAACCCTTTTTCTCCCCAAAGTTTTTTCAGATGTAAAACTCCCTATTATCAGCTCCTGGACAGTTTCATCTCCCAGAGTAACTTTAAAACAAGACCCTCTGCAGCTTAACTAAAGCTGGAAACAGAAGAATACAGAAAGAAAAAAAAAAAAAAACAACAACTCAACTTCCATTTCCAGGAACTGCTGTAACACCCTCCCTCCCATCCCAAATGAAGCATCTCAGCTGTACAAGACGACCAAGGTCTGCTGGACTGCCCAGATCCTGGAGCCATCTGCCCACAGCAGAGCAGAAGGTGTTCTCCATCCTATTCCCTGGACATCTCTTGGGAAGGAAAGGCACGAACTCCTTTGGTTCTGCACAGCCACGCAAGGACCGAGGGCTGCACCTACCCAAGGCAACCACAGGCTCTCTCCCACATTCCCCAGCCTTTATTGGCTGCTGGAATTTGGTTTTCCACGCTGCAGATGGATGATATTGTAATTAGTTATGACAGGCAGAGCAGAAAGGTCAGACAGAGCGCTCAGGGGCAAGGCAGACTTCGGGAGAAAAAGAGATTAAAAACCAGGGGGAAGCAACAGCCCACCCAGGGAGACCTTCAAAAGCACCCAACTGATCCTGGAATGTGAATCCATTTTATTTTCCACTAAAACTGATGGAAATAACATCTCTATTCCCTAACTTCTACAACAATAAAATTGGCTTTTACAAAGACAGGCTCAAAGAACACCCACTGCAGTTTTGGTTTTTTCAAAAAATCCCATTTTAGATTATCTTCCCCTCATTAAAGTTCAATCCAGAAAACTGAGAAAGTCGTTTCAAGTGGACACACAGAAGAAAACATCTTTCACTGAAACACAGACATGTTCAGTGAAGTTGGTGAGATGGCAGCAAGACCAGACACTATTACTGCTTTTCTTTATTCTCTTTTTTTCTGTTTTAGAATAGATACATTTTAGGTGAAAAAAAATCTCACACCATTTACTTGTATATCGCTGTGGAATATTAAGTGCAAAAACAATGCAAGAAAGCAAAGTAAAAGGTTGGCTGATGAATGTAATTCAAATATAAGCTAAAAACTTAATTTTGAATTAAAATTAGCAGTGTCTTATAACAGACTATCTGCTACACAGTTTTAAACAGGAACAGTTTTATCCCATCTAGACATCTGTATGCCATTGCAATCCCTTCAAAGGAGTTTTAGAAGCCAGGAGATGGTCACAACACACTTTATAATTGCATGTATACTTTATAACATTATATGTATACTACTATTACTACATCCAGCTCAACACAGAAGCAAGATTTAGGTGAACCTTGCTCATTTTCAGATGAAGTCCATAAAAACACCACCAGTTCATTCCATTTTCTGGATATTCCGTTTTGCCATAGAGAAGTCTCCTTAATCTCTCCTAAATCTCTCCTACTGCAATACTAGAATTTTATATAAATAAAAATAAATATCTCTGAAATAAGGAGAAAACACCAGACAGCCTACTAAACAAAGGTCTTCAAAGGCAGTCTGATGTGGTGTTTCTGTTTGGTTTTTTTTTTTTACACAGTCTAAATATTACCAATCCAGTTTACCCAATTAGTGTCAAAAATTAATTAACTAAAGTCTGCCACCTTTCAAAGCACTCACCCAGCTTAAAGCTTTCTGAGGTGGGTTACCCTGCGTTCTTCTGAAGAACTGTGCTACTTGATACAAAATACATAAATATTCATTGTGCCAGGGAGACTGGAAAACGTGTTTAGGATTGCTGGTTAAAGTGTCTGTCCAGTCCCTTTCAAATCAAGTCTGGCCAATCAACGTCGAGCTCATTTCTGCTAATGAATGACCAAACAATTAGTGCTCAGATATGCTAACATGGAATAATACCCAGAGTGAGGGCAAAACACCCCATTTGGAAAGCACTGCAAGGAGATTTGATGTTCCACTCATAGCAGGAAACAGGTTTGCTCTCATTAGGGCAAAGCGACAGAAATCCAGTTAAAGTTTCTGAACCACATTTGATGTAAATCTGTTTACTCAAAGCTATCTTTTGCCTGGACTAATTACTGTTACTTTATATGTCCAGTTGTTATGGATGGCTCTAAACTGAGCCTGAGGACTTGACAGAGCCATTTCTTAACTGACATTGTGGAAAAAGCAGAGGTGACGTGCATCAGAGAGTATCAGCTCCAAGACATACATCAGTAATATTAAATATTAATTCCCCTTCTGCTCTCAAATACTTATTCTAAGAGGGCTTCACTTTCATAACTTTAGGTAAGACAATTTTTTTTTTTTTTTTTTTTTTTTTTTTTAAGGACCAGGACAAATGCACTTTCACTTTGTAGGCAGTGGCTGGGTTTCCAGAAATGGAGACTTCCATTTTCATCATGACCCTAATTCCACTAGGAATAGCTGAGCATTTCTTTATGGATGCTTGGAAAAAGAGAAGCAATAAACCCTTCTAAATACCGATTCATTTGTAGGAATAGCCTCACATGGCTCTCATGGGACCACAAGGAGACAGCACAGTTTAAGTAAATAATCTCTCTCAACCCAGCTGAACCATTTGCTGCCCATTCTCCTTACACCACAAACGTCTGCAGATTTATTCAGCATGTGTCAAACTGACACCAGCTCTGGCTCTTTGTACTAATATTTCCAACCTTTGCTTCCCCCATCCTTGCCTCACAGTCTTTTATCTCCCATGGATTTATCTTCTAATGTTTTATTTTCCTGGTTTTCAGTGTTTAACTACAACAAGTTTTATCTTCAGTTTTTACAAAAAATTCATTGCAGTAACAATGGTAACATTGGTAAATTAGCATTAACAAAGATAAATTAGCAATAATTTTTCACCAGTAACATGTTTTTACCCCCACTCATTTTTTTTTTCCAGATAGGTAAGATACTCCAGCACTTACAAGAATAAAATAAATATATGGATATAACCAAGATGACCATGAAATAATAATGATGTGCCTAAAACGACTTAACCTAAATCCTGTTTACAAAGGTGTTTTATACTTAAAGCAGTCTGAGTGCTACTGAAAGCCATTAAGATTATGGTGCCTCATATTTTGTCTATTGGAAGAACACCTTATCAGCATAACAATCACAACTGCCCAAGATGTCAGCTACAAGTGCATTTCTTACTCAGGCACAAGCACGTCGCTGAAACAGCACTGTTGATATTTTAAGTATTTAACAGAGCATCAAAAGTCATGAGCTTGATTAATGGGGGCTAAACTGCTTCCAGCTCTCACCATTTGGATTGGAAGCCATTGTCCATTACCACATAAATTTATCAGCTGCTAAAAGTTAGCTATAGCCATGTATTTTTACATTCAAAATACTTGAGTGTCTGTTAATTAGTCATAATTTAAGTCATAACTTAAGCTTTCATGTGATCCTTCATTTAATTTCATCTGAGTCCCTGTTCTACTGTCAGATAATGGTTCTATCACACACTTTTATTACTTTGGGAAAAGCAGATTCAGGTGGGGTGGAGAGCAACAGTAAGTAGGTACAGACTCCCTAATGGCTCCGCTTGTCATTTTTCCTTGCCTCAGACACATTGTTACAACTGTGACACATTATCAAAAAATTAAATCAAAAATTAAAACTTCAGGGAGCCTGAATGTCTGGTTCTAGTGACACAACACCTAGTCAATATCTATCTCTTCAATTTGCCAGCAGAGCTTGCGTTTTACCTCAGCACATTTAATAGCTTCCGTTTTAAATTACGTCCGAGTGGAAAAGGCCAGAACAACAAGGCTGCTCTGTAAAGCAGAATTTGCACCTCTGCACCCCTGGATCCACGCACAGGTCAGTTAGACCATCAGTAAATCAAATTAATAATGTACTAATATTTCTTTCTTCATTAAGATGCTCCTTGGTTTTGGGGAGAGGAGGAATTTCAGATGGCACTGAGAAGGCTTATGGTACCACATAAAGGTCAACACAAATGCAGATATAAAAAAGATACTTGATTGCCCGAGGTAAAGTTAATCTCAGTAACAAAATCATTCAGAGTTACATGCACACCTCAGCTATGCAGTGCTGCTCTTCTGAGGTGCTAAAAGCCAGGGCAAGGCTCCCAGCTCGTGGTTCCTCCTCCTGCCAGGGGAGCTGCAGTTCCACCGGGTGGGAACGTCTGCACTGCCAGCTCCACACTTCCAGCTGCAACAGGGCAGGAGAGCACAGCTCTGCCTGAACTTCCCTCACTCGTGCACACACAGTGGACAGTGGGAAAATTCTCACCTAAAGAAAAGAGACTAAGTAATATAAAGCTAAAATTGCTAAGCCAAGTTTAAATGGCAGTAACTGGTAACTTTTCCAGAGAGACAGGCTGATTGTCTAACCCTGTGTTCAGTTCTTCACATGGCAAAGAAACTCAGCAGGAGTCTTTTATACCAAAGCCAAGGGAAGTTTAAAATTAGTAAATCAATAAAAATGGCTCTAATAGGCCACCTTCCTCTCTAACCTTTTTAACTTCTATTTTCAATTAATTCATGCTTTCTGCAATATGTGTAATTATCTAACATGCTATTTTGCCATGAAGTCTACTAATTTAGTTACACTCCACAGGTCTGTTCTCACACACCAAGCCTTGTGTGACCTATAAGCCACTCCCAGGAGCTCAGCAACCCCAGAACAATGATTTAATGGCACACAATACACAGATTGCACTGGTTCTGAACAGCCGAACCAGCCAGGAGTTAATTCTGTCTGCTCATACAGACTTTGGGAAACTTGCTGTCTGTATAGGCTTGGAGGAGTTTGTTTTGGTTGTCCTTCAGTCTGTCACATGTGACATGCAGCAAAACAATCCATATCCATCTGAGTGACACACTAATATCTAGGGATGAAAACATGACAGAGGAACAAGGTCTTCCATTCCTCTTAGCTGAGCTCTTTCCTGGCCACGGTGATAAACTGTTATGGAAAAAGGAAGATGAGAGACAGAGGTGGAAAAGCAAAATGCTCCACCACAGTTTAGTCTGATTTATAGCTGACAAATGACTCAAATCACTCTGAATCACCTCAAACAAACTAACCAACCAAAAAAAACCAAACCAAATCCAAAACAAACCTCCCAAACCCTATTAAACACTAGTCCTGTGCCACAAAAAAAGTGTGGTTGCTTTCCCTCACCCCATATAACTCCATTGCTCACTTTTGATCATCACTTAAGGGCAGAAGGCTGTCATTTGATAAATTTAGAAGTTTTGTAAAGCTCAAAGCAGTATTTCAACTAAAATTTCTAAATCAATATTTAAATGCTCACAGACAGTTTCACCCTCAAATACCCTAAACATACTGAAGCACACAAACACAGGATTTTCTATAGTTATGATGTCACATCACTTAAAAATTAAGTCTGTAAAGTGCAAAAAAGTGACCTCTGATACCTTTAAATGTGTAATTTTAGATACAAAGTGCAGGAGTTCTAAGGTTGTGCTTAAGTGTCAGATGAAAAAACATTTTCCTTAAGCTCATGCAAAAAAAAGGGGCATTTCCCACAATTAAACAAAATTAGGAATCACTTGGCATTTCTAGAACAAACACCATTTACACACTCAAATCAGCAACTGTTGAACTATGAAAACACAGGGAGCTAAATGCCTATTATTTCCATGGCATTTTATCACAGAACCTCACTCAATGTCCATTTGACTCTGCAGAAAGACTCCACACAGCACAAAAGCACACGATGAAACCCAGACAACCTTCTCATAATGCTGTATCACTTATGCTCCTGGATTAACCACTTAGCTGGGCAATAACAGAATTAGGCTAATGGAACATAGTGTTTTCTGTAATTGTATATTGTGCAAGCACTTTGCACATTCCAAACACAGACTTCAGCTCTTCTCTTCTGTCACTGTATCTGCAAAAACATCATTAAGGAACTGCCCTCTTTGCTGCTTCCTCTTCATCACTTCAAAGAACGCAGCACAATGTCTGAGGGAGGCAGACAATCCTTTCACTTACTTTCCTCAAATTAGATCTCATCCACTCTTGGTGAAAACCTTACAACAACTCCAGTTACCTGGGCCACTTAAGTGTTGAAAACCAGGCTGGCTATGTCTCTCCTCAGAGACTTCCAGTGTAAAAGTCCTACTACTTTGGGGTTTCCAGCACTTATGGAAGACAAATAGTATTTGTATATAATATCAAGTACTGAAAGACAAACTAATTGCTATGCATTTGTTATAATTTAGAGAATACATTCCTGGGAAGGTTGGGCAATAACAATGAGAAAAAAACCCCAGCAGCAAATGCCATTAGAAACCAGATCCATAACAAACAGGTAATTTATTTTGTTTTTCTCTAATAAGACCATTTGATCATTGTATTTGGTAATACCTTAGACAGCACAAACTGTCACTGTTATCAACAAGGACATTGACAGCGATGGGAACAGATCCCCATTCTGGGGGCAGGCAAGGGCCAAAAAGGAGTTTCAGGAAATTCAACACTGAGGTACAATCTCTGTCTGCCTCTCATTAGAGTGTCTGGAAGTTATGAGGACCCACACTGAGATTAGAAAGTGCCCCTAAATCCACAAATTCTTCAAGTAATGAACTGTAATGTGAAAGGAGACAACAAAAGGAAAAGGTAGAATCTACCAGGGATTGGACAAAAGTTTGCCGTAGCAACCCCCGCTTAGCAAATTCTCTGCCAAGCAATTTCTACCCACAAGAGGTACATTCCATTCCCCCAGCCTCCAGTGTCTTTTAAAGGTAAAACTTCTGTCTTGCTCAAGTTTATGGCACATTTTTACTGTGTGTACTTAGGAAGCAAGCAAGGCTGACTAAACAGATTTCCTCCATGACCTTTCCTACTGTCGGCTGAAAACAATTTAGTCCATTTTAAGTCATTTGAGAGCACTGTAAACATTATCCAAGGGGCTTAGAACTGACTGCCTAAAACATGACCTTTCAAGCTGACAGCTGACAAAAATCCTCCACTTTAAACCATTTTAAAAGATATGATAAAGGTTTCTTATCCTGCTGAAACAGAAAGGAATTTCCCTTTTACCACTACAGAATAAAGATTCCTTTCATGCCACTTAAGAAATCTTGGTGGTTTTTTTTGAGGAGCATGGAAAAATGAGAAAAATAACCTAAAGTACTCAGATATTTCTCCCCTGAATAAAAGTTCAATCCACCCAATTAATATAAACCAAGAAGTGAAACAAAGAGGGTAGGCAAGCAATGAATGAGACAGGCTATGCAGAAATAGAAAACCTTACATTTTGGCTGTAAATTAAAAGAGAAAGAAATAAATTATGCAGGCCAGTTTTATTAACACCTGGTGTATATCTACACCTGTATAACTCATTCATACTCAAGGGAAGATAGATGTAACTTTCCATCTTGCCATTCCCAGTCACACTGGAAGTCAAGACAGCAGTCAGTAAATCCAGAGCTGCAATCCAACAGCTATTAGCTGTGCTATGTTCCAAACATAGAATTCAGAAGAGTCTGAAATGTTGGCTTTGTCTCTTGGTCTACTAACAGTCCCCTTGGCTCTAATCCTATACTTTTCCCAAAAAGACTGTGGTGCTCTCTCTTCCACTGACAAACAAAGCACATTCTTGGCACCTTTTTGGGACAAAGACTACATTTTAAACTCCTGTGAAAATGTAATGAGCACACAAGATCTCAGGTGTAGCAGTCTTGGGCCTCATGCATGCTTAAACATACTCTGGTCTAGACTCTCAACCACACACATGCTCTAAGTTTAATTTCTCTTGTCATGCAAAGACTGAAGGCCAGCTATATGTTATACCTCACATCTTGTCTGTAGTGCACTAAAGCCACTTAAATCTTGTCTTAATCTCTCAGTAGAGTCACTGGGCTTGGGCAGAGCCAGTAAAGCACTCAGGGATTTTCTTCCTTGCACAGACCTTTCCTGCACTCTGTGATTCCCTAGAACTGACCCTCCTTGCAGAGGAAGCAAAGCATAACCACTCGCTCTCTGTCTCAGATTTGATCACCTGGTTCTGAAAAATGTTTTCAGACAGAGATATGCAAGTGATTTATTAAGTAATCCCATTCACAGCATCAGACAGTTTATCTTAAATCATAACTCCCAAATGAAGCAATCTTGTTACTTCTGTGAACTAGCCCTGCAGCACATACTTCACAGGGTTTAAAACTGCTCTTAAATACTTGAATTTTCTGTTCAACATGAGTGATACACTGGACTCCTTTGGGCTCAAAAAGGAGACTGAAGAGCCTAAGATTTAACAAACATCTAAACAGAACAGAGAACATAGACCTTCATTGTACACAGACTCTTCTCAAGTAAGAGCTTGAGCACAGAGTAAACCTTTTAGGTGGAAGAATCAAAATGAATACAAGATTATATTTTCACAGGTAATTTTAAGCTCTAATGAGGAGGACAATCTATAGAAGCCCACATGGCATTATCTGCAATGTCACAAACACAACAGACCATTCTTATGGAAAATATAACACATGTGTATAGAAGTGAGAATAAAGCCAAGGAACCCCTCAGAAAAAAGAGCTAAACTCTTCTCTGTACCATGAAAATGGCACTTCTCAAATGCACATCCATTGCATGGAGTGCACAACATGCAGCTACTACAGCCCCTCTGCTGCTTTCCTTGTAGGAACCCAGTGATGCTCCTGGTGACTGAAGTTCATGTTTGTCCTGAGCACAGCCCTGATTAAAAGTTTCTGTTGTTGGCATAAAAATGAGGATCAGCAGGTAGCAATGTCAGAACAAAAATCCATCAAAGCTGTAGCAATAAACACTTCAATCTTCCTCTGAGTATGTTGAAACTCAGTCTGTAAAGCTAAGTGTTTGCCTTTTTGACTTAAATAGTCACAAATTTAATAGTGGTGATGGTCCATTTGTTGGCTTTTGTTTTAAATTTTCTTTTCTACACGTCACTGATCCACAAAGTCTAGCTGGTCACCCTTTACATTCCACTAAGCAATGCTGCTCTCCCAGTCAGATTTTTAACTCAAACTGATGCGGGAATACACTACATTTTGATCCTTTGACTACTTCAGAGCACAGGAACACACTGCTCATCAACCCAACTCTGCGCAGAAGGCAGCCTGACCTCTCAGAAACACCACAATATACCCAGAGAAAGCAACATACATGATGGATTCCATACAGCAACATAGATGATTCCATTCAAATGAAATTAAATGGATTTCAGGCCACATAACACAATGAAAAATATTCCACATTTATTTGGCCTTGTCATCTCACAGGACTAAAACAGAAAAACCTCTTATGGAGAACATATTCCATTGCCAATTTTTAGAAAGCGTATAAACGTCATGACTACCAGTTTAGAATCACCCTGCCTTCCCCTTAAAACTAAAATAAAATCCACTGCAAACAGCCTGAAAATATACGAGATAGTACTTACTTCCTGTATAATTGCAAAATAATTCTGAAAACAGCCAAAAATATTCAAGATTCACTAGACATTCTGCTGTGCAGATTTACTTGGCACTCTGAGGTACCAAGTAGCTTTACACAAAAACCCCTAACAGTGAACAAAAAAAAAAAAAAGTAAAAATCCCTATTTAAATCATCTTGTTCCTTTTAAAGTTACTTAGTTTGATACCATACCAGTCTTTGTAGCAGCACCCTGTTGTGTGTGCTGTCTATAATATTCTGCTGTAGCCTAATCAGCTAAACACTCTTTGTTTAAATCTTAATGTTGCCCAACTTTTCCCTAGGTGCTGAACACCTGGCAAGAGCTCCCACAGTTATCTTTGTGATAGGGAAACATAAAGGATGAGGCACAGTGGATGTGACAGAAGGGACCCACATGGGACTGAAACTTCAAAGGATGGCCACACTGCCCCTTTGGATTCTTCCTCTACATCATCTTCTGTGCAAAGAAGCTCAGAAGACAGCATTGAATTGCTTTATTGGAGTTTGAGTGAATAAAAACCTCTCCATTACTGAAATACTGAGCATCACTTCTCCAGCAGGTAAAATGAAGGCAAGAAAGGAACGAATCCACATATACCTTTCACTCATTATATACTTATTTTCTATTGTATCCCATTTTTTTTATTCAGGTTTTACTTCCATTACCTCATATTGTGCACCGTTTCCGCCTATGCAGAGATCCAACCACTCAAATAGAAGGATTCTCCCCAAAAGCAGAATGAAAACACACTTCTGGAGAAAAGCTTTATCAGCTCACACATCCTCCACAGAACAGTGGGTTTTAAGCAACCACCTTGCTGTTACAAAACATTCAGTTGCTTCAGGGCTTTGAAAAGCTTGTTCTTGTCTCCTGTCATACCATTTTAAGCTACTTTGTAGCTCAGAAACAGCACAAGAAACATCCCTTTTCCCCATTCCTTTGGCACAGCAGCACTGCTGGACTGATATCTCTGCCTCCCTCACTCTGCAGGATGACCAGGGGGCCCTAAAGTGCTCCAGGGAACAAAAGGAATGCACAGGGCACAAATACAAACCAAAAAATAAACACAGAAATGCTGCAAAACAGTTGAGATACCAAACAGCTCTGGGGGTCATCTTCTACTAAATTATTCCCATTTCTCAGAAAGTTTAAGTTCAGTTTCATTTCATCTTAAGGAACCAAACCCACTACAACAGAGTTCCTTCACTAAAAATAGAGTCAGATTTTCCAGCTTCATATTTATTTCCACTTAAATTCAATATGAATTTAAGAATTAAGAACAAATATTCTCACTCATCACACTAATCTATTTGAAAGCAAATTCTTTCTCCTAAAAACAGCCCAAGAGGGATAGAGAGAAGATTCTCACCCCACACTAGAATTTTTCACCAGGGCTTGGTAGTCTTGCATGAAGAAATATCATTATGATTGATTTTCTTCCCTTCTCCTTTCCTGCTTGCTTTGTCTAGGCATTTTATGCCTCTAAACACATTATGTGAACCACAGAGATTTTCTCTTTATTCAAAATTCACAGGTTTTGAGAAATCAAATGAAATCTAGAGAAGTTCCAGGTTACAGATGGCAACTGTCAATTTTGCTTATGCTTGTAAGATTACCTTGAAGGGAAACATTCCTTAATCAGATTTCATGTGCTTTGCCCATTACATCTCTGCAGTACTGCTGATGTGGGAACTCCACTGGCAGGAAAAGTTTCTCCTTCAAATATAAAGTGTGGGGCAGGCTTTTTTCAGGGTTTTTTTCTCCCCCACAAAATTCCTTTGTGCAAGCTGAACAACACAAGCTTTTGAATGATGGCAGAACCTTCACAATATTTTTGAACAAACATTTGAAGAGATTGCAAACATGATGCAACAAATAGACTGCCAGGCAATCATAGAATGGTCTGGGTTGGAAAGGATCTTCGACACCATCCAGACAAGCCAGAAGCTGCACAAGGAAGGGCCAGAGACAGGACTGGGCACAGGCCATGCACAAATTCCAGCTTCCTGCTGGAGGCTGGACCAGAGGTGAGCCTGGAGACAAGGAACCCACAACAGCTCCAAGGTTCCTCCAGGAGAAACAGTCCACAAGCCAGGACAGCTGGAGATGTGTTGGGTTCAGGTGTTTCTGTGGCACAGCACAGACGAGCCCCAGCCCAACAGGCCCCAGGTTATTCTGGTCAGGGCAATTAAGGCTCATTAGTGCAGCATGGCTTGACACAAGCCAGCCAATGCTGCAGCCTCCAGGGCACTATTTAACAAAAAATGAACAAGGAGCAGTGACTGTTCCCTGTTTCACTGGCTCTCACACCAACATCTGTTTCAGTTTAAGTCTGTATCAGTTTCCATTACCAGGACTTTAACTTGGAGCTCTTTGGAAGGGTTCAAAAGGAGCATAAGGAAACTCTTAGCATACTTTTAAGAGCAGACACTTGATCAATCAGAAAACTCACATAAATTACATAACTGGACAGGAGAACAAATTCCAAGCATTATAATTTATTCTGCAAAGGATCTTTAACACACTCATCATCATGAGCCAAGGGAAAGAGGGAAGCATGACTCATTCACCACTGATAATATCTCAAATTAGGATTTAGCCCAAGTAATCACTGAGGATGCAGAGCAGTCTGAAATTTTAAACAGAAATGCTATTTTCAAATTATACAGTACCAACTGCAGCTGACTAGCCATTCCACTGCTTGCACATATTTTCAATATTAGCTTTTCTATGGTATATTCTGGTAAATAATTTCCTACAACAAGGAATGAGAATGACATCAAGTAGCACAGGTGTGTATCCTGTTAAAATATCATTAGCTATGCAAATCAATTAGCTCATTAAGCAGAAAAAGGTGTGTGCATCTGATGACCATTTCAAAGCACAGCTGTTGTGGTAAGACAAGAACAGGTCAGTTGTAAAGGCTGTTGAGGATATCTGGGCACCAAAAGAGTTTATACATGAAAGAAAACACAAAGTGTCCATTATTGACTGGGCTCATTTTCCTGTCTTATCAGGAGAGAAGGTGCTGACTAAAAAAGCCCATACACAAAGCACAAGTACCAAAACAAGCAACAGAAGAGCATTTAAATTGTGTGGTTCCCAGACAGATTCCTTTGCTGCAGACACTTGCTCAGTTCACAGGTAATCCCTGCCTTCACAAAAAGCAACCTCTGAGCAGGAGACTCTTCCCAGCTGAAGTGCTGCTCCCCAAGCAAAGCTCTTCCCAGGCCTCCCTGTGGTTTCCCTACCCTTACATTGAGTGTCTGCAAGGTTGTTAGAATACAATAAGCTTTCCTCTCAAATCATTCTGTTGCCTCAGTCATTAATAAGGATATTAACAAAGACATTTTGGAAACTTAAGGAAAAAGAGACACTTTATAAGAAAGATGCAAGAGGAGCAATACAGTTTATCTACACTTTTGCAAAGCTTTAGGGGCAGCCCATTATAAAGAATAAATCTACAAAGTTATCTTAAAATATCTGAGTTACTGGAGTAGATTAATAAAAGCAGATTTCAAATCAAAGGAGACTTGCAAGTGGGAATAGTTTTGAAGGAGTGCAGCAAGTACAGGAGTGCCACAAGAATCAATATGAATACTATTCTTTTTACTATCTCTTCAGATTTATACAATGCCACACAGACTGTAGTGACAATATGCACTTAAAGTACAAAGCAGGGGCAGTCAGCATCAAGCAAGGTTTACAATTCACATGCAGAGAGAGTTGACTGCTACAAAGAGGACAGTGATGGAAAACAAAAAGGAACATAACATTTTAATGAGTTACATCCTACAGAGATGTGCAACAGAAAGATTTATTCCCAAAAAGAACTGCATTATTCTTTCAACTTGAATATTTGGTTACCAAATTCTTACCAAAGGGAAAAAACATTTTGTGATACATTTGTGAATCTCAATTAACACAACTAGTTTCTTTGTTTGAAATAAATAGATTAGAAGTCAGAAGAGCATAATGTAAGAATAACAAGAAGTATAACAATTTTGTAGGAGAGTGCCAAAGATCCCCAATGAAAATTAGTAAAAATGAGTCATTGTAGTAAGAATGTGATTTATTTATGAACCATACTGGACAACAGCACATGTCCTGCCTGAAATGCGATACCTTGGATTTAAAATGAGTTCAGTGACCATTGCCATCTGAACAGGGTTTGGTTCCTATTCACAGCTTCTGGAAGCAGCAAACTCATGGCCACCTTATCCTGTACAGTGAAGGATTCATTTAAAAACTTCTTAATTACCTATTCAACACACAGTTCAATACATACAGAGAGATGAAAGGAAATCCCCATGTTACAGCTACCTGTGAACTCTCACCTTTACCTATGCTTAATTTTCCACCATCACACATTTTGTGATTTTACCCTCAATAGTCAGGGTTCATGGTGTTGAATAATCTCACATGTTCAGCATAAAGAAACAGCAACTACCAGCACCATCAAAAAGCAGCAGCCAAAATCACAGATTTGCAAAATTCAGCAGCAGCAACAAAACTCTCAAATTTTAAGCCCTCTTTTCTAGTCAGTAACTTTTTTTTTAAGCTTTTCTTCTGTCTGAGGCTTCAGTGGCCAAAACCTTCAGTTTTACCATACAATTCACCAAAATGACCTCACACACAAAGGTACACAGCTCAGGTAACAGCCAGGCACTGGACCTCCACAGGTCCCTTACCTTTCCTGGAGCCTGCGGAGGCACGGGCACCTTCTCACAGCGGGATTCCTCCAAAGAACAACCAGACACGGAACACATCCATCCACACCATCTCCCACGAGCCACGGCAGCAGCGGAGTCTCTTATACCCCCCGGGCGCAGCGCTCACAGGTGGCCCCAGGCTGCGCGGTGCCCCGGCAGCTGCGGCTCGTTGTGTGTGATGCTGCTCACAGGTGTGTGCAGGAGCTCATCAGCACCCACCAGCGTCCCAACCAACTCACAAGCGCTGCCGTTATTTTGGGCCTACATGGATGGGTTTTCTTCGGTTTTAATCTGGCTGTATTGAAATATTTAATATTTGTTTGAATTCACCTCAGCTATCTGGATCAGTGACCTGGCCTCTTCGTTATCTGTCTTTGTGTAATCCACAGTAATTATCGTGGATGATTTGATGTTTTCTTCAAGCTCATTGATAATGTGTCAAGCAGTGAAGGACAAAGAACCAATTACATTAGGATCCTATCAGAAAGTTTTCAGTTGGATGACAATTTCCCTCTGACTTCCCAGTTATTAATCCCTTCAATGTATTGTTTTAATTCCTTCATACATCACCACCTAGAATATCATGATTACTCATTAAAAATTTTTTTCTTAATTAAAAAATCCCAATTTTTACTCATGAACTGCTAGAAAAATAACTTTAAGAATTTACTAAAAACATTCTGATTTTTAAATTAATCCCATAACACTGGCAAGTAAAAAACTCTGTTACGATGTTTCCTGTATTTTCTTTTTTATAGCTTGTGGAAATTGATCAGGAATTTCTTACTAATTATGAGAAGCTTGTGATTTGAAACACATAGTTGAATATTACTGTCTTCTAATTAGCATAATACTATTTTTTTATTGTAACTATATAGAAGTCTGGATCAGTTATTGTTTAAACAGAAGCCTGACTATGCAAGCTAATGAAAGACATTTCTAACACTTTATGTA
Source organism: Orthonyx spaldingii (assembly GCA_013397795.1). NCBI lineage: Eukaryota > Metazoa > Chordata > Aves > Passeriformes > Orthonychidae > Orthonyx > Orthonyx spaldingii. The sequence continues at coordinate 6,882 of VZTJ01000523.1, read as the reverse complement.
AAGAGTAAAATAAGAACATTATTTCCAATGAGTAGATAATCTGTTTAAATTTGGACTGACATTATTTGATTTTTTTCTGAGCTTACATGACACAATACAATTTTCCATAGAACGAGGGAATACTCATTTTTTATATAATATCAGGCAACAAAGTGGGCCACAATCTGGCCTAAGCAATGCACTTGCCTGATGCTGAAGTTGAATAAAAATGCCCTCTAATTCATTGTTTAAGGGTTATTTCCAAGTTAGCAGTTTCATATTCCCCTTTCTGTCAAGTGTGTAACTCACGGTATCAGAACGCAGGACCGTGCAGGACACCCTGATGGACTGATGCAATTATTCATTCAGTGCCTTCCGCAAGGACAGTGTTTGGAATGCAGTGTGACTGTGTGAACAACAAGAGCAGGAACAAAAATAGTGCTGATTAATGTCCCAAGTTTATAAGTTACATCCACACATAGTTCTTTGATTATATTCCAGTTCCTGCAGTTCAATAAACTGTGGCAGTAACAAGACACCAAGTAAGTGCAATAATAAATGTATCATTTCTTCTTTTCTTTTAGAATGAACCATATTTTTAAGTATTTTCTGTGACTTTTTGTTATGCAAAAATTAAAAAGAAAGTAGAAGAAAATTATTTAAATTGATAACAAAAATATCCATGCCAAATATTGTAACTTTCAGTTTTTGACTGCTAATTTTTTCCTACCTTGTGTACAAATGTTGAGCGCAGCATCTGCAAGTGCCCCACAGGCTGTTTTCTCAAGCACTTCCCCACAGAAACCACTTTGCAGATTTTCATTGACATGAGTAGATTTTTCTTCAGGCCCAGAAAGCCTGAAGGACCAGACCTGTCATCTGCTCAGAAACACCATTTGGTTTCTCATTTACAGGGACCAACTGTGACATGAAATTACTGGGAGACAAAACCGTACCTCTGTGCCGGCCCTTCCGTTGCTCACTGCAGGCACAAAGGATGGAGCAAAGGTTGGTCAGCTCGTGTCTTTTCCACATTTCTCAGGCATACAGCAAAGAGACGTGAAGATTTTGTTTTCTACACAAATGTGTCAGCTGACACAGAAGGGAATGAATACAGATTTAATACGCTTCTCATCAAAGTTCAGCACAGACCCGTATCCTCTTCTGCTGACTAACACAACTGATCTTAGGGTTCTCAGCTGTAAACAGAGAGAGAAAAAAATAAAAGTATAAATTCGTGGTACCTGCAATCATCTTTAAATTGATTTTGGTGTCTTTCTCACAGCATCATGTTTCAATTTGTTTCTGCACTCACTTTGAAATTAAGTGTTAACTAAATAAGTTCTAAAGAAACAGTGAATTTTGACAGAATATTCCCTTCAAAATCCATTGTAATTCAGTTTGTTCTTCACCACACATTAGTATTTACTTCATCTTTTTGGGGAACGAGGAGCAATGTTTTTAATAATCAACATGTTTTCCTTCACATTTTGAGTGCAAAAATACACATAGTAACAGCCAGAGAGTAGCAGCAGCCTTATTCTGAGAGTGGTGCTGGTGGTGAACCAACTTACATTTGTTTCTTACAGTTACAAGCAATGCAGATTGCAGGTGCTTGCACTGACATTTGCTTGATATGAAAATACACTTCCAAGCAAATATGCGCTATCAGACATCTTTAACAGCCAGCCTCACCATCTTCTTTCACATTTTAAACACATGGGTGCAGGGAAAGAAAGCATAATTGAGCCATATTAGTAATCATTTTAAAATGGCTTTAGATGATGAGGATGTTCTTTGACATTTTCTAGAAGAGCTGGCTCAGTGGCAAAAGCGAGCGGTGCTGTTCACAGCTGGCTTCTCGCTCTGCTCCCAGTTTCTTTCTCCCTGCACACCTTTAGCTCATCCCCCAGCAGTGATTCCTCACACCAAGCCAGCGAGCCAGAATCGTCTCTGTTTCCCACACACAGCCTGTGGCTCTGCCACCGCCGCTGCTGCGTTCCCATCCAGATGAGATCCCGGTCTCCAGTGACACCACACAGTGAAGCGCTCCCGTTCCAATTCCAGACACAGCACTCTGCTCCAGACGTACTTTCACGCAGAAAGCCAAAGAGGAACTTAGCAGTTTATGACAGAATGTTGCTGTTATTTCAAAGCAGTTAAAAGCTGGGAGTTTTCACCCATTTTTGCATTACATAGCATGATTAAAATACAGCAGTATTTAGTGTAGTGATGTATTTTTTTAAGTACTAGCCCATGCTGCCTCACACTGCAAGCAAAACTGATCACACAGCTACCTGTGTGAGCAGAATTTTAAGTACAGCTCTTTGCAAGACGTGTCCCTTGGCAGTGTAACCCTAGATTTTTCTTTACTGAAAGATACTACCATCAAATTATTACTTTTTTCTCTTTGCTGTACTTATTGTCTTGCCATCTGTCTTGTCTTCCACATCTGTCTTGTATCCTAGTTCCTACTCCATTCATGTACTACCTATCTTACTGGTCCCATTTGCCCTTACTTTACATTTTCATTCTGATCATGCTGCTTGCATGCATTTGCTTCAGTTCTAGCACTACTTCTTCCTCTTAGTAAGAGGATCTCAAGTGTGTTTATATCATTCTTGAGCATCACTCCCTTTTTCTCCGAAACTGGGCTTGTTTATTTAGAAAATAATCTGCTGGCCTGTCATTTACATTAATTTTCATAATTATGTTTGATATAGAGCACATTCTAAGGAATCAGATAGAAATTCAGGTTTTGATGCAATGGCAGGTTTTGTTTTCAGTTTGTACCTATGGACATACATCTGTAAACCTCTCCTTCACAAAATCAACTGGCAGAAGCAAACAGCTCTCCTTAGAGCTATTGCTTTTAAGATCCTTTTCCATAACGGACTTGTAGCAGAATTTTTTCACAGAGAGGGAGAGAGACAGCAGCATTTTTACTATAAAGAGACCTTTATTAGATTGGCGGGAAGAGAAACTTTGGCTGGTTCATGATTTGGAGACCTCAGGGCTCCTTTCACAAGAATGGAAGATGACAACTGATGAAGGGACCCTTGAGGGACTCGAGAACTACGTACACCTCTTATTTTATGTTAGTCTAATAAAAGTGTAGCAGCTTCTACATTCAGCTGCCCAGTTCAGCTGACAAGAACTACATTTTTCAATAAATCATTTTCAAACCTCTTTTGATATCTATTCCCTTGTGTCAATGATAGGTTTCTGAAAAAGCAAAAGCAAGGAACTCTCCCGGGCAGTTTGTCAGTGGCGAGTACCAGACACAATGGATCCCAAATGCTGCTGGGCATTTATGAAAGTCTGTAGCTGTGTAGTGTTTTCATAGCAGCAAACCTCCAGTGCTGTGTTGACTAAGACATGACTCAGGATTTGATGTACAAGCCGGAGCAGGGGGAACTGTGTCTGTGTCGCTCTTGTTCTCTCATGTGTAGCCCAAGGAGGTCACTCTGGGCCTGTTTCCTGTCCTGCTACCCAGCTGCTTTGTTTGCAAGTTCTTCAGAGGGCAAAATGTGTCCTACCAAAGGGAGGCACTGTTACTATTTGAGAGCTGCATTCTCTTCCACAGTGCTACTGAGTCATTCAGTGCTTCATGTATAAGACATATTTCTTAGCAAATTGTGCGAAATAGAAGTTAGAATTGCTCAGCCACCACTTTTTAATGCCCAGCCTCCTGGCCTCTTCATTCCAAAGTGATGCCAAAGGGTAGCAATTACAGTGGAATTTGGGACTTTTGTCACCACTGCTAATATTTCACCATTGTGTATCACCAATGATCACAGAACTCCGGCATGAGGGATATACCTGGTGTTCTTTTGAATCTGATACAGTTTTTTCTCCTAAATTTGGAATGAGAAGTGAGAGTTCTTTAATTTGCTTGGTTTGTATGCTTTTGTCAGGTCTCATACATGAGAGTATCACCCAAGTTTATACAGAGAGACTTTTTATGAGGGCATGGAGTGCCAGGACAAGAGGGAATGGCTTCAAACTGACAGACAGAAGGTTTAGATTGGATATTAGGAAAATAATCATTTACAGTGAGGTGATGAGGCCCTGGCACAGGGTGCCCAGAGAAGCTGTGGCTGCCCCTGGATCCCTGGCAGTGTCCAAGGCCAGGCTAGATAGAGCTCTGAGCACCCTGGGATAGTGGAAGGTGTCTCTGCCCATTGCAGGAGCTTGGAATCAGATGATCTTTAAGATTCCTTCCAATCCAAACCATTCTGTGATTCTATAAGGATCATACATAGAGCACTGGATCAGGTTACTTCAACCTTCTTCATCTACCTGTATATAAAAGAGCTATCACATTAGGCCTCATCCAAGAGTATTGCAAGCTTTAGCATATCACAGACTTTAAACAACAATGATCTGTAATTGTCATTATATTTAATTACTTTGCTCGGTCTCATAATGTCACTCACGCAGTCCGTTCCTGGCACGTCCATTGAGTTGACCCAAACTCAAGACTGTAAAATGACACGACTTTCTAAAGAAGAGCCTGTAAATAAAAGTATATGGTGTTTTATATTTAGAACAACATAAACGTGCTGTCATCTCATCAGTCAACTCAGCATAAATATGCTTTGCACGTAAGGTTTAATGCTTGGCATTTTGCTGGCTCCCTTGCTGACCAGGGAGTACTTTTACATGCATTACGTGCCACATTCATTGCAAGCTAATGCATTATACAAAAATAATTTTTTAAAAAAATTAAATATTTACATTTCTTTGAAGGTTTAATACCAGCTATCCCTAATGGCTGCATTTTCTCATTTCTGCATTTTATAGTAATTGCTTTCCTCACCATGTACTCTTTGGTGATTTTCCAATTAATTGCCAACCCGTCTGACCACCTTTACTCTGTGTTTTATTTCTGGCTTATAAAAGAAATTTAGCAGCTGTTAAGAACATCATGGTAATGTTTTTGACTGCTTATGAATCTGAAAATGCTAGGCAGACATTAATTAAGTCACATAATGGTATTTAACAGACACCGCTATGATTGATGCGATTACTTTGTGCACTGTATATGTGTAGGCAATTCAAAGCACAGTTTCACAGTGATTCCCAAGCCTGGGTTTCACTGGGAAAGTCCACTTAGGGATTAATAGGAAATTTAACTCATAACATCAGCAATATGACACAGTACCCAAAACCCGTGGCAGGAAATAAAGGGCAGCCTGACAAATGTTAAATGGTACAAAAAGCTACAAACATTAAACGGTACAAAAAGCCTCACATTCCATTGAGTCTTCTTACACTTTGTATGTACAGACTTTGCTGTATAGAGGGTCTAAAGCTATTTTTCTCTTCAAAAACCAGGAATTAAGATAAGGAAGGGTGTCACGCTGCAATGCCTTCCTGAAGCAAATAAAAAGAACCACTGAAAAGAAAACCTTACAAAGCTCAGCTGCATTGGCTCTGTTTGGTAGGGTTTCATCTGAGGCCCTAATCGCAGGAACAAGATTTGTTCTAAATTGTTTGCATTTGCTTCTGAATATCTGGAAATTTGCTTGTTAAGTGTTCAGGTGGAGGAAAAAGCCTTCTCAGGTGCAGAAAGAAGTAATGCTGTGCAGTCAGTGGAAAGAAACATTCAAACAATTATACACCCTACTGCTTCAAGTCATATTAAAACAATCTATAAGCTAATTCAATGCTAACACAATGTCTCATAAATGGTAAACGTGCCGGATGAACATCCCGGCTGAGCAGGCTGGATGAACAACCTTCCAAGTTAAGAAATGCAGCATCATTGCAGTGTTCAACAAGGTTTTAACTGCCACTTACACTCTATACCTGCTGTATTTAATCAGGGTTGCCAGCACGGATTTGTTTCCAGAGTGTGTGAAGGCAAACCAATGACTTGCAAGCAAGATTCTGAAGTTCGATGATATTTTACCTTTCTTGTTTCATTTCCATATTGTCTCATACAAGCTGGTCAGTAGAAGATAATCAGAGCTGAAAAGAGAGGTTTAAGACAGTTCCAGGATGAGTCTAACCCCTGATCCTCCCCAACTCCACCAGCTCCTCCCACAATTTATGTCTGATTCCTCAAGGTGACTGAGGGTGAACGGGTATTTTTGAACTTCCTAACTTTTTTTTTTGTTTTTTACCTTTTTCCTATGAGGAAAAATTGTTGGAACTAATCTTCATAAACACATTATTCACTTTTAGAATTAACACAGGAATTTTACTGCAATTCTCCCAAAGAACTGAGGGGAAACTCTTAAATTTGAAGATGATGCTTAATGCCACCTTGCAGGTTTAGTAATGAGCACTTACAGTTCTTCTGATTGAAAATTCAGCTGGCATGAACTTTCCCTAGTCCCTGAGATAACTTTAAATTAATAAAACTTCCACATACTTTTTTCTTCTTAATTTTTCATGGTGTTTCGATTTGATGAAAAAGTAAAGCAAAGCAAAGCAAACTGTGAAGATAAAGGTAAACACGAGAAACCTGAATGCTGCAAACTCAAGGAACACCATGAAGGGTTCTCCAGTTTGCAGATGAGATGGCAGCTTCATCTTTCATATCCTGGAGGATCAGTAGGATCAGCTGTAAGAGTCATTATTTGGGATATATGAAGAGAAGTACTTGGAATAGTGCTCCTGGTGATGCTCACATTACATTTATAGCCTTATTGTCTTTAAAAATGGAAGTGACTCTAGATCTGACAACCTACAGGTCTGATAAATATTTTTAAATATAAAAAATAAATAACAGTAAATTTGGAAGAATGTTTGAATAGTAGAAGAAACTTTCAACTTTTCACATTGCTGTCTGCAAGCCAAAGTAAGTTGATTTATCTCATTTCCCACGCACCTCCAAAAAAATTATTTTAGGTCTGGAATATCTTGAATATCATTCTTGTTCTGCTGAGTCAC
>VZTJ01000520.1:0-25945 GCA_013397795.1 Orthonyx spaldingii | reverse complement strand
GCTGGGAGCTGGGAGAGCGGCAGCGTTGAGAGGGAGGTGACAGGAGAGGGGAGGGTNTGGGAGCTGGGAGAGCGGCAGCGTTGAGAGGGAGGTGACAGGAGAGGGGAGGGTACAGAAAAGAAGGCGGTGGGGAGAGAATGTGAGTTCCCAGGTACCCAGCCAAAGGGAAAGGGGACAGGAACCACCCTGGCTGGGAAAGGTTATAAAATGTGGCCATTTGGTTGAAGGGGGGGTGTGTGTGCTTGGCTCTGGGGAGGGAGACACACACCCGACTCAGCTGAATCGGTACCAAGAAACAGATTTCTTTTGCTTCAACGATTCTGACACCACTCAATGGTATCAAAAAGGTTGGTTCATTCCTAACAATGGCAATATCCCAACCACAGCAGCAGCAATTGCCAGCCTAGGTAGGCAGAACACAGCACCAACCAAGCTCTCCCCACCGAGCACAGGATGGATCAATTTCCAAAGAAAGGAAGCGCTCCTTGCAAGGGCAGGCTGGGTGTGCCCTGGCACAGAAGCAGAGGAGGAACCCAGGAGGCCCTTACACCCCTGCAGCACAGCCAGACAAATGCTCCAGGCTGGAATCAAGCCCATTTACATCCCTGAAAACCCACTGTCCTACAGTACCAGAACAGCTGGAGCAGGGATTCGTGTCTGCCTTGTACCCTCCAGAGATGAACACAGCATCAGGTTATTTCTTCCCTAAGAAAAAAAAAGTGAAAATATAAACAGCAGTTTGTTATTTTAGAGGTGGGTTGCGCCTGAAAGTGTCACAGCCAATCTTAGCATCTCCTAAGCACTCTCCTTCCCTCTCACATTGAAAAACTGTACACAAAAAAGACAACTCAACACAAGATATGATTTGAAGCAAAGTAATTTCTTCTAGCTTCCAGATAAAAGTGTGTGCAATTTGTACATCCTGAACTACTTCTGAGAGTTATACCAAATCTATTCCCTTACTTTGTTTACTTTCATCATGTCATGAATTACAACAAGTTTAATTGTTCTTGAGGCTGCCAACCAATTCAGTTGACACTTTCCCTTACAGAGCTTTGGAAATCAAATCATCATTGGCCTCTAAGAAGCACTGAAGGCTTTTGATAATGGCCAGGGTTTTTTCCCCGTGGATTTTAAAGTTTGAATTTAAAAAAAAAAAATATTAATATTTACTGAAAACCGAAAATTAGAGACAGAAAAGTGAAAAGCTTTATTAATGCTAAAACACTTAATTTTTTAAAACAAGCAATACCACAGGCAATGGTNTCCATTCATGCATTTACTTACGTGAGGAAAGGCCACAGATTTCCCAGTCTCTGACTTACCCAAGGTGCTCCACAGCCAGACGGGCACAGCTACAAGGAGTCTGTGGGTCCACCGGAGTTGCCAACATCATTCAGGCTGGGAACCTTGAGCCCTGAGTGAGAGCACTCAGGTTCAGAAAACAGTTCAGCAGGTCACAAGTACCTGGAGAGACATTCAGTTCTATGGTGGTATCAGCACATCAGCTGCAGAGCATTCAATACTTGGAGGACAATGAACAAAATTCTGCCAGCTGCAGCACGTGCTCTCTCTTTATGACAGAAGGGGGCTCTAAATCAGGCTTAGAACAAAAACACCACAAGTTCCCAGAACACCCAGAGCTTTGTTTGTTTGCCCAAGCAATCCAGCATTAGGCATAAACCTGGACTTTCCTACTTCCCTGGTACCAAACATCAGGGAGGGAAAATAGCCCAGCTCAGGTTTCCCCAGCCCATCTCCAGGTGTCACCCCCAGCCTTTCCAAGGGCTCCCAATCCCCAGTGCAGAACAGAACCAGCACTCAGCCTTCAGCTCCTCACTCCTGGGAACTGTGTGGCACTTCCAGAAGCACTTCATGGCCTGGAGAAAACTGACCAAAGAAGTCCAGGCCTAAACCCTTGAATCCCTGCAATTTAAGGCAAACTAACATGGTCCAAGTATTGACATCTCTAACAGAAAACTTAAAGGACCATGTTCTGGCTGAACTGTATTTACTGTCCAAGGGCAGCAACTTGGCTCTGCATCACTGAAATTGCCTGGAATGAGCTGGGTAAAACAGCCTGGAAACCATGGAAAACTACTGACATTGTTACCCCAACACTGCTCCCAGAAAGAGCTCCCCTCCTTTAGGGGATCTCCTTTAGGACCTATACCTGCATGGATCGCAGAGAAAAACCACCCTGAACAAGTCCCTTCTCTAACAAGGAAAACACAAAGACAGGACAGAACAGCACTGAGACAAAGAGCTGAGGGAACATGTCCCACAAGTTGCCACATTCCAGTCCCACTTTCCCAACAAGACTCAAATGGAAGGAGAATTTTATCTATAATTTTCAGAATCAAACTTCTCCTTAAATAGCCAAAGAACACAGTTCCCTGGGCACGAGAAGCGTTCTGCCACTGGGCAGGGTCAGCACCAAAGCCACAGACACCAACTTCAGGAATTCAGTGTCACTCACTGCAGCTCAAAGCAGCAAAGAATCCCACAAGGAGAAGCTTCTGCATGCAATGGGATGACCTCGCTCACAATCAAATTACCCCAGCGCTCACAGCCATACTCGGGATGCCCCAGCTCACTCCAAACGGGAACTTCAGTGCCCTCCCCTAAACCTCAGTGTCAGTCCCATTGCCTGCCAGGGCCGTTAGCACCAGCAGAGTTGCCCAGGCAGAGCCAGCTTGAGGAGACATCTGAGGCCACGTCTCAACAATCTCTTCTCCCTGCTGCTGCATCCACTGCTGCATGCTCTGGGCCTCGCTGCTGAAACCATGAGGTCCCCTTGCTGCTGCCTTATCTCCCTCCTCCTCTATGTCTTCCTCCTCTCTGGAACGTGGGCAAACCTGGAGGGTAAGTGGAACCCCTGGCTTCTACACATCTACCTCCCATGGGACTCTATAGGGGAGAGGCTTCTTGCTCCTCACCCACCTTGGGCACTTGCTTCCTCACTCCTCCTTGTCCCCCAGCTCCACATCTCCTCCCCAGCAGGGTTGCGGCCACCCCAGGTGGGTGCAGGGGATGGGAACTGGGGCTGCAAAGGGTGTAAGGGGCTTATGGGGGACCCACAGATCCCTGTGACCTCGAGGACTGATCCCTCGGTCCCTTTGCTTTCCTCAGCCCTTTTCTCCCTCTCCCATCTCCTCCCTGCCAACCCTTGTCTCACATAGGGACCTTCACTCTCTGGCTGCTCCAGACCACCACCTTCCAAAACACCTCGTTCGTGGACACGGAGGGACTGGGCCTGCTGGAAGACATCGAACTCGGTTCTCTTGATAAACACACATGGTCCATCCGCTTCCACCAGCCCTGGGTGCGCCCAGCCCTGCCCCACAGTGACTGGGACACCATTGAGAACCTGCTTAAGACCTATTTGCAGCAGTTCAGCCATCAGATCAATGAAGGGGCCATGCAAAGGCACGTCCCCTGTGAGTGCTCGGTCTTCGCTGCATCCCCTTTCTGAACAGCAGCTGGAAAGTGGGGAGGGATCTGATGGTGCTGGTGTTGTATAGGAGACACTGACCATGTCTGCAGGAAGGCAATCTCAGCCCCTCGTGCAACCTCTCTCTCCTCTCTGCCCTGCCAGATCCCTTTGTGACTCAGTGCATGGCAGGCTGCGAGCTCTACCCCAATGGAACCTCCCGGGCCTTTGCCTATGTGGGTTACAATGGTCAGGATTTCCTCAGCTTCAACACAGAGAATGTCACCTGGACCGTCTGCCAGGACACCGACTTGTCATGGTATGTCCAGTCATTTCTCCAGAACTACACCGCCTTGAGTGAGCTGGTCAAAATTATCTTCAATGACACTTGTGTCGATGACATGGAAGTGTTACTGCACTATGGGAGGGCAGCTCTGGAGAGACAAGGTGAGACCACCCTGACCATGAAACAGCCACCCCAAAGCCCCCAATGCTGGGGCCGGGCTGTGCCCCACTGGGGCTCACCCCACCCCTTTGCTCTCATTCCCCAGAGCTGCCTGTGGCCACAGTCTTCGCCCGCGCCTCCGGCCAAAACCGGCTGCTGCTTGTTTGCCACGTCACCGGCTTCTACCCCCGTCCCATCAGCGTGGCCTGGCTGCAGGATGGGCAGGAGGTGCCTCCGGGCCCGGCGCTCGACACCAGCACCGTCCTGCCCAACGCTGACCTCACCTACCAGCTCCGCAGCGTCCTGGCCGTGGCTCCCTGTGACGGGCATGGCTATGTCTGCCGCGTACGCCACAGCAGCCTGGGCACCTGCAGCCTCCTCATCCCTTGGGGTAGGTGCCACCCGTGGGGATGAGATGGGGCTCCCAAACCACTTTGCCTCGCAAGATGGAGTAAATAGCAGAATGTTCATGGCAGCTTCTCTTTATGTTTCCCAGGGAACTCCGAAGTGGTGTTGATCATGGGGCTCCTGGCCGGGCTGCTTGCAGCCATGGCCGTATCTGCCATGTTGGTGCTTTGGGTGTGGAGACAAAGGTGAGCCCTTGTCTGCCTTGTGGAGCAGCAGTGAGAGAGGAGGGGAGGAAATGCCCAGGGGATTTCTGCACTGAGCAGCAAAGCTCTTGCTTTGGCCCTGCCAGATGCTGTCTGCACTCCCACGAGGTCTCTGCCATGGAGCATCTGTCAGCTGTTCCCCTCTCATTTCAGAAAGCACCAGTGGATGGAGGAATCAGAGTCCAGGAACTCCATCCTGAGCAAAGAAGCTTAGCTCAGGAGGGAGTCAACGGTCCCCACTCCCTTCCGTTGCCTTCACAGCTACAAGAACTACCTTTTTCTGCTTCACCTAAGTTCTGGCCATTGCCCATTGCAAGACTAACTCGATTCAGAGATGCACAAGAGAAACCCGGGCAGCTTTTGACTCACTTGAATTTTCTGAACGGACACAAATGCAATTCTGAGACCTCCTCACTTGTAACACATGATTATCTCTTTGCTTGTGGCACTGGCCAGTGCACCCACTGATGCTCTAGGAGCATCAGTGGAAAACTGTACCCTTCTACTGTCACTTTCTGGTAATTTTTTTTCCTAAAAATTGCCTTTATTAACCATATTCCAGAAATATTTGTGCTGAGACTGAACTGTTCCACACAGAGTAACAGAACCTGGCCAGAAATGGCTTTACAAAGTGCTGAGTAACACTGAAACTCTGGTGTAATGTGTGGGAGCTGCAGATGTGTATGAAATGAAAATAAACCGTTCATATTTTCACTAAGATCATATGCCTTTCCTTAGCAGTTGAATGGGCTTGGGGAGGTTTTGATTGGCCACGTATGGAAGCTGAAACGCTGCTGAATTAGTGGCACTAATTGCGGAAAGCACCAAGGTATGGGGAAAAAACAGTACATGTGTGCCTGTGCATACATGAACATGTTCTTACATATTGCATGGAAATAAGCAACTGTCCACATGTCAACAAGTGACCCCAAGGTTCCTAATAAAGGAGAAAAAGGAAGCCCATGTCCCATGAAAGATAGCAGAGTTCACACACACACAGGGAGGCATGTAGTTCACGCTCCCAATCAGCTTAAACCTGTAGCTTCAAAAGGTTTGGTTGCACTGAAAACTTTCTGCAAAGTTTCCCAGGACAGGTCTGGCAGCCGTGTGCAAGCCAGAAAACCTGGCTAGCTTTTGGCTGCATCCACTGCAAATCCGACGGCGTTTGCTGTCCCCTGGCCAGACGCTGGAAACCGCAATGCGGGGGATCAGGACTGCATTTCCTTGGCAGCCAGAGTCACCTGCTGGCATCGCAGGGCTCGAGGACCTCCCTGTGAGAGGAGTGACACTGAGCCTCTCCCAGCCCCTGCTAACTTGGGATGGACAGATGAAACTCTTAGGTGTGGGCATGCCTCCCTGCAGCCTTGGCACCCACAGGGCAAATGGGGTGATTCCTCTCCTGAGCAGACTGGAACGTCCTGCAGCACTCACGGGACAGGGCAGACCTGAAGAGCAGGTGCAGACAGTGAGAAAACCTGTTGAGGAAAGGTATTCATGTGAATGACCTCCCAAGAGACCCTGCAGTACCACACCCACAAACACGTGGTACCAGGGAGATGTCTGCAAATGTTTGCTCACGTCCCCTAAGAGACCTTATAATAACATGCCCCACCCAGGCATTTTGAGAGGGTTCTTAAGGCACCTCATCCCAGCCTGGTGCAGTGGGTGCTGCTGCCTACCGGGTACAGCAGCTGGAGGCACTGCATCCCTGTCCACCCCACCCTAACTCACCCGGGCACGGCTCAGGGGGTTACAGCCTTTATCTCAGGCGAGATTGCAAGGACCAATGTCAACTCTGGGGTCTTTGAGGACCGGTGGCCACAGGAGGACTTCAAAGTCCTACAGTCCCCTAGGGCAGGTGGAAAGTGAGGACCGGTAACCACTTCACAGGACTGTAGGGACCAATGTCACCTGAAGGAACTGTGGAGACCACTGGTAACCTGGGGATGACTCTGAGGACCGTGATCACTCGAGAGGACTGTGAGGACCAATGGTCTGTGTGGATCAACAGTCCCCTGTCCCACTGGGTCATTTTCAGATCAGACAAGTGTCAATATGAAGGAGGAAGAAGTGGTGAGCAAAAAAGAAAGTGAAAAAAAATGCTCTCCTCTGGGTCTGGGACTAGTGGGAGGGCTGTGGACTTTGTGGTGGTGTAGTTGGACATCCCCTGCATCGTGCTGCTGGGGAAGCTGGTTCCACTTCTGGGCCTACCGGGCCACCACAGCATTCCTACTTCTCTCTGGGACAGCTCCATGGAAGGGAAGGGGTTCTATATTTGGATGCTACCAAGGTGCACCCCTCAGACTTGCCCTCAGCTGTGGTTTTGGTTCTGCCTGCACCACCCACAAAAAGGGGAAGAGAAACTGCATATTGAGGGGAGGAGACAAGGAGGAGCAGTTGATCAGGGATATTGTGGGGGGGAGGCTGACTCTGGTCACCCCATCATCCCTCCAGCACTGGACACGGGTGCCAGTGGGAACAGAGTGGGGGGATGGCTTCCACCGTTTCTGTTCCTGTGCACAGGGGGCTCTTGGGGAGGGAGACTGGATTTCGCACCAAAGCTGGTGGGAAGGAAAGAAGAGTTGCCGTGCCCATCCCCAGATATTTAGAGCAGAGTTGGGGCTCCCCAGCAGTGTCCTATAGCTTGGGACTAGGTGGAACAGCTTTTCACCTCCTCTCTAGGACCCTCATCCCCAGAATTAGGCAAGTGATGCAGGAGCGGCCTGAGCTGGAGGTGCCGGGAGTGGGAGGACGGTGACCCAGAGTATCCCTTCTCCCTGTGTGGGGGCTGAGAGGACAGTAACCATCGTTCTTCAGTCAGGTCTGAAATCCAAAAGCCATCGTCACCTGCATTGGAGCTGATGCATCCCACAAGAACAGGAATAGGACAACGTAATATTGGTGGGGAGGGGGAGTCGGGAGAACCCAGCTTAGATCCTGGAGTATCTTTTTTCCTAGTGCTGTTTCCTGGGAGTCTTTTTCCCTACCTGCTCCTTCCGGCTGGGTTATTCCCAGCCCCAGCCTGTCTAGGCACTTCACGCTCAACACCTTATTTCAGCTTTTGTCCCTCCCACACATGCCCAGCCTTCAGCTTGGGACCTCTGGGCCCTGCCCTGACACATTCATTCTCCAATTGGTGCAGAGCCACCGCAGTGACTGCTGGGCTCTGTCGAAGCTCGGGATCCCACAGGTTCTTCCTCCTCCCACAGTCACTGCTGTTTCTTCTTCAGCCTTGCCGCATGCACCATGTGGCCCTCTCACCTCCTTCTCTTCCTCTTTCTCCCGATCCTCCTCCCTGGGATGTGGGCAGATCCAGAGGGTAAGTGGGAGCCCTGGCTCACCTCAACTGCTCTCACCCCCCCATCCCGTCAGAGGACCCTACAAGTTCTCCTCAGGGGAGGCAAGGCCAGGCCACTGTGCCGTCTGGGGAGGGGGGGCAGATGATCCCCAGCATCGGAGGGCCACCTCCCACTGTGCACCACCCAAACGTGCTTTGTCCCTGCCCACCCTCTCTGTTCCTGCCTCCAGCTCGGGACTTCTGCCCCACCGGCTCCAACACGGGGCCCTGGGCACACAAGCAGAAGAGATGACATTGGTCCCCAGCCAGGCCTTGGGTGTTGAGTTTCCCCCCAAAATGTCCTCCCCCTGCAGGGAACCCGTGAGTGTCGGGCAGGTCTCAGCTCCACATGGTGCCAAGGGCCCCTTCCAGCAGCCTCTCGTTTGTTAGGGAGCTGCACCTGCAAGAGGGTGTTTCAGGCACTGCTGTCACACAAAGTGTTTTACCACAACCCCACGAGACTTCGTGCTTCTGGGGTGGGCAGTGTCAGATGCAGAAAGGCAGGATTGATCTCTGGGCAGGGCTGATGTCCTGGCCCTATCAGGGAGTCCCAAACCTGGACAAAATGCCCTTCCCTATCAAACATTCTCCATATCCTCTGTAGCGTATGCAGGTCTTTGGCAGATACAGGTCCTGGCACAGGTGCTTCTGGGGGGAACCATCACCCCAAACGAGCAGTGAGGTGTGTCTTCATCTGCTCTGCAGTCAGACAGCAGCACTGGCCAGGAGGGAGGCATGGAGGGGAGAGGACAAAATGCCTAAAATCCTCTGCAGGAGACAACCACTCTGTCAAAAGGAAAAAGAGCGGTGAAGTCAGAGGAAGTTCAGACAGGAAAGCAACCCTGAGCAGGATGAAGAGCATAGAATTGCAGAAGTGCAGAAAGATTTGGGGTGAAAAGGACCTTTAAAAGCCATTCGGTCCAACCCCTTTGCTGTGGGCAGGGACACCTTCCCTGCTCAGAGCCCCAAACAACCTGGCCTTGAATGTTTCCAGGGATAGAGCATCCACCATATATCTGGGTAACGTGTGCCAGTGTCTCACTACCCCTCACAGTAAAAAATTTCTTTCTTATTATCTAGTCTGAATCCCCCGTTCCCCCTCCAGCACCTCTGCTTCCCCTGTTTCCCGTTTAGCACCTCCACTTATGTCCTTCCTGCACCCTTTCCCATCTCCATCCTCTCTCCTAGCAGAGCCACGGGTTATCCAGCTCCTCCTGACTGGCCTCTTTGCCAACATCAGCTCTGCTGAGGTGTCGAGCGTGGCAGTCGTAGGGGACGTACCCATCTTTTCACTGCATCCTGCCAACTGGAGCATCCACTTCCACTGGCCCTGGGTCAGCCAGGCTGCGGCCGAGGGTGACTACGAAAAGATGATCTCCCAGTACAAAATCGGTCTGCGCAATATGATCCGATTTGTGCATGACACGGTTCAGCAGACAAAACAGCACTGTGAGTATGGGAACGAGCCCTGCCCGAGCCCTAGTCCTCCTCCCCACTGGGATGGCATTTGAGAGGGGTCTTGCAGGCTGCAACAGCTCCTGAAACACTGCAGCTGCTGGGGCGCATGACTAGCAGGAGTGGGTAGGGCAGCCGACCATCTGGCACAGGGAATCCCCTCTGCATCTCAGGGAGCTGCCACCAAATTTACTGGAGCTGCAGGTCTGACACAGCAAAGACTGTGAAAGAGAAAACTGGGGGCAAATATTTTAGGGGACAGAATTCTTTGTAAGCAAGCACCCCACACCAGTATCCACTCCATTCTTCCAGGGAGCCTGAAAGCTTGCAGAGTGTCTGGGGTCTCCTGAAGTATGGCCTTATGCCCTGCTGCCCATTGCACCCTGCTCTCCACTGCACCTATGTATGTGCCCTCAGCCACATCCCACCTCATGCCACCCATGTTCTACATGCTCATGGGACCTCTCCACTGGCTTTGCCCTTGACAGACCCCTTGGTGGTCCAGTTCCGTGCAGGCTGTATGCTGTACCCCAACAGGACAAGCCGGGGCTTCCTGAATGTCGGCTGGGCTGGCAGAGACCTCGTAGCTTTTGAGGTAGATAAACAGCGCTGGGAAACCCAGCAGCCATCCAGGCTGGCAGACCAGGTCAGCGAGAGCCTCAACAGGCAGAAGTCCGTCAAAGTGTTCCTGGAGTACCTTCTCTCTGTCTGGATGTGCCAGAACAGCATCCTCACTCTGGAGAGGTATGGGAGGGCAATTCTGGAGAGACAAGGTGAGACCACCCTGACCATGAAACAGCCACCCCAAAGCCCCCAATGCTGGGGCCGGGCTGTGCCCCACTGGGGCTCACCCCACCCCTTTGCTCTCATTCCCCAGAGCTGCCTGTGGCCACAGTCTTCGCCCGCGCCTCCGGCCAAAACCGGCTGCTGCTTGTTTGCCACGTCACCGGCTTCTACCCCCGTCCCATCAGCGTGGCCTGGCTGCAGGATGGGCAGGAGGTGCCTCCGGGCCCGGCGCTCGACACCAGCACCGTCCTGCCCAACGCTGACCTCACCTACCAGCTCCGCAGCGTCCTGGCCGTGGCTCCCTGTGACGGGCATGGCTATGTCTGCCGCGTACGCCACAGCAGCCTGGGCACCTGCAGCCTCCTCATCCCTTGGGGTAGGTGCCACCCCCGGGAGAGGGGTGCGGGCTGCAGATAGCAGCCACTGGCCCTTTGAGGGGCGGCTTCTGACTGGTGCTGCCACCCTCACACAGTCACCCTCTTCTCTCCCTGTCCCAGAAAACCGCAGCGCAGCTCCGACTGTCAGCATCACCATTGCAGTGCTGCTTCTTGTGGCCACGGCCTCTGCCGGGGGATTTTGGTGGTGGAAGCGCAGGTGAGCTCTCCCTCCCATCACCTGCAGTAAGATTCATGGGCGTGTAGGTCGGTCCAAGGGTTGCAGCTCCCTGTCAGCATAGCTCATGGTGTCCCCTCTTTGCAGGAAAGGTAACGAGGCTACATGGGAGACCCAGGAATTCATCGTTTGAGGCCTGATTGCCCACCCAGCAACAACTGCTTGCTCTCCCTTCTTACTTCATGTCCCACCCCTGACCCATCAGCTTTGACAAGGTTTTGTTCTGGAAAACTACTCAATTAAACAGCTACAAACTTCCCCTGATGCACGTGGCTCCTGTGTCTCTCACTTTTCTTCCCCCTCAGAAGCTTTTCTCTGGAACACCCTTGGCGCACTACAGAGACTCCATATTGCAGCCAGGAAGACTCTTTTCCTGGACTGTGGTTGGTCTCCACCTGGCATGTCAGGAGAAGCCAGTCCTCTGACAGCCTCTCCACATCTCTCCATGGCCAGTGTCTGTTCCTGACAGGGCAGTTATGACCTGAGGCCAGACCACTGTGGGCCTGCTGAGTGAGATGTGGGATGGAGCACGCCACAAACCAGGGAGAGATGGAGAGATGCAGTGATGCAAGTTGTTTCAATGGGGAGAGAAGGGGAAGGGAGGACCCAAGAGACACCACTGACATCCCTGACACAGGAAGGCATTTTGAGCACATTGGGCTGCTCTGGCTCCAGGGCTGATCTCGCCCTCTGTCCAGGATGGTTTTAGATCAGGATCTCCTCTTCTCCTGACTCCTGTCCCATTGCCTGCATCCTGTCTCTGTAAAAGCTGGAAGGATAGGGGGAATGTCACCCTTCTGCTATGCCTGACAGCCATGGAAGAGCCACGCTGAGGCTCTGGGAGACTCTGAGCAACACATGCCACAGCAGGACCTGGAATGAGGATTCCAGGTCATCAGTTCATTCTGTATTGTCCATTGCTCCTTCCTCCTCACCCTGCTCCAGTGTGGAGTCCCACCCATAGAAGAAAGCCTTCCACAAACTTCTCCAGCATGGGTCCTTTCCATGGGCTGCAGTTCTTCCCAAACTGGTCCAGCATGGGTCCTTTCTATGGGGTCGGTCCTTCAGGAACAGGCTGCTCCTGAGTGTTGAACCTAGTCTGGATTCCCCTCAGGGTCACAAGTCCTGCCATGAACCTGCTCCAGCGCAGGGTCTCCATAGGGTCACGGTATCTCTCAAGCACACCCACCTGCTACAGCATTGGGCTCCTCCAAAGGCTGCGGGTGGATCTCTGCAGATGTGAACCTTCATGGGCTGCCGCAGGACAGCTGCTTCACCATGGCCTTCACCACAGACTCCATGGGCACCATCTCTGCTCAGTTGCCTAGAGCCAGCAGGGTCCCCGCCTGGCCGCGCCTGAGCAAGCTGCCAACGGTGACCCGCACAGCACCCGACGCCACCCGGCGCCCGGGCGATCCCCGGTGCCGCCACCCTGACCACCTCACGCTTCCATTGGCTATGCCATGGCCCGTTTGTCAATGGCATTCGTGCTCTTCCTGCATCACCAGTGGCCGGACGGGCGTGGGGCAAGCACGGCGGGGTGGTGGGGCTGACACGGATCCCCACTCCCCGCCCTGCACCCCATCCAAAACCCAGCCTGCACTTTCAAGCACTCGCTGTGGCTTCCCCCGATTCTCCAGGCCCCCGGATCCAGCCCTCAGTCTCCCCCAGCACTGAAGAGTTGGGGATGAGCCCAAGGTGTTTCCCACCTTAGCTCCAGATTTCAAGATAAAGGAAAAAAATCAGGAAGATATTTGTGATTGTGGGGTGTGCTTAAAAACCCATAGCCATGCATCATCTGTCTGGGGAAGCCAGAGAGACATGGTGAAATAATCCAACCATTTGGTCCAGCATGATCAGAGCTCCATGGACCTCATTATCATCACATTGTTTCCCCCTTTCTCCCTTTCTGTATGCACATGCTTATGTGTATGTACACAAAGTGTGTGTATAAAAATACTAAAAATTTACATTTTCAAATTTCATACCGAAGCAATAAAATCTCCCTGTTTGGGTGGGTTATCCGACAATTCCCACTTCTTTTGCGAAACATCTCTTGCTACTGGGTATGCCAGGCAGAAATCTGAGACACTGAAGTACTCTCATCTTTGGGGACCGACTCTAGCAAAACTTCTTCTAATGAGCTTCAGGGTAAAGCCTGTACTTTAAAATAAATTAATTGATGGATATTATAAACGGAAAAGATTAAAACTTACCTGATCTGTGAACCTTTCCTCCCTCATTCAAACATGGTCTCTGAATGCTTTCAAAACCTTTTCACCGGTACCGGTTTACTCACAGCTGGCTGCAAACCAGGCACAAACGCCTCAGGGGTCAGTGGGCACCTTTGAACAGATATTTGGACTCTGATCCAACCATACCCTTCAGCCCTACTAATGATCTTGAGAAAGAACAGGGCCTATACACTAATAATCAGGGTTTCTTAGGCCACTGGTTTCTCCCAGATGGTCACTAATCCCCAGAAAATGCTTTCCCACCTAAGTTCTTAATGCCTAATTAACCCCACAAGGGCAATGTCTCTGCCATAGACACAAGTTTTCTATGCCCTCTTAAAAGCATTGAAGACCCTAATACTTTCCAATCAAGGCACACGTTTTCCAAGAGGCACAGCAGCCTATCAGTTAAACTCCAGTTACTGGGAAATAAGATCCATGTGGAGTACACATACGTCAGATGACACTTTGTACATTTGGAGAAAATGCATTACCCATTAAAAACTTGCTGATCCCAGGACTGCATATGCATTCCAGATCCCTCGTACAATGTTCCAGCAGAAGTTACAATGCAGACAAAGACTGTCAGCTTTGGTAAACTTCCTTGAAAAATATGCTTTCTCGGGACTTCCTTCAGCTCAACTGAGCCGAGCAGCAAAGAGCAACCATGACTAAGCGGTTAATAGATTACTTTCTTTTCACTCGTAAATGGCGACTCAAGTCTTACCTCCTGCATCCATGATAACTGTTAAAAATTACCAAATCCTTCTGGCTGTGGCACACAGCGCAAGTTTCACAGCATCTTTTTTCAGCCCTGTGGAGGGAGAGCATATTTTGAGCCCCATTTCAGAGAGAAGGAGCTAAAGCAAAGGGAGAGAGGTTAATCGTCCCTCATTTTGCATGCTCAGGTCAAATAACCTGATCTGGTTTTTCAGAGCACATGGAAGGATATAGGTGATGCTCCCACTACTCATATGGGGGAGACACCATGTACATCTCTGCGAGCAAGGTGTTAAGCTTTTCACCTGATGCCTGTTCCTCCAGACCTGGTCATTCAGCTTTTCAGTCTTAGGCAATTTCTCCATCACCTTCTTCAGCAATGCCTACCTTATTCCTGGTCTGCAAAAACGAATTACCACCTTCCCTTCCATGCTCTCCACAGTAGTTCAGCAGAGTGGGACGTGCATTTGCATCCACAATTTACAACAGAGAAACCTAAATTGTTCTTTCTGAACTACTTCCTGTTTGGAGCAAACATATTTAGATAAGGAGGGAGAGCTATCGCTCTGTCATTTGTTTCCTACAAATAATCTGAGCTTAGTTAATTGTGGCCTGAATTTTGGAAGCTCATCCGTCCTTGGCCAATTACACATCTCTTTATTGCATTCTCTATTTCGTTATTTCTTGTCCTCTTGAAATCTAAGAGCTGCAGGGCTGATGCTCATGGTTCGCAAGGGCTGTCTGCAATATGATCCCAGAACTGAGTGGCTGGGAAAGGATGCAGGAACTGTTTCAGTCATGCTGCAAAATGACTTGTTCCAGACTTTTGCTTTTGTAAATATGCTTCGAATTTTAATAATCATCTCAAAATTGGACAAGAGATAATTTCTGTCTTGAAGATAGCGACTAAATATACACTCTTCCTATTTCTCCCTCCAGCAAATTATTCCAGTCAGCTTGATCCCTAATTGCTCTAATTGCCCTCTCGGGCTTTCCTGAAGGTAAAATAAGAAGCTCTTAAACTCTGTGTTCAAGGCCACAACAACTTACCAGACAATCATCACACATACCAGAGAAAGAAGGGTCAGGAATCCATGTGGATCCTATTAATCCTTTGCCATTACTATGTACCTCAGTTAAGCCCTTTTCCTGGTGGTTTTGTTTGCTTTATTTTGTATTGTTTTGGGGTTTTTTCTGTTCAACCCATGTGTCTGAATCAGTAGCATGCTTAATTTAGCTGGTAGCTATTTGGCAGCTGGAATCACTCAGCCCCATACACCACATCATCTTCCACCAGCTCAGACCCATGTCCATGGTCCATACAGCTCACTTTGAATGTTTCCCTGACTATAGCTTATCTTAGCTTCACTTTTGCTACCCACTCACAACTGTCTGTACTGGGACTGCAGTTCCTGTGAATCTGTGCTGGTGCAAGTGGGTTGTGTCTTATGTTTTAAAGGTTTGTTTCCCCAGACTTAAAGGCAGCATCGCGTGAAATGGCAGAGAGATAGAGGGCTGCAGTTCTGCCGTGGAAGCCTGGGACTGAGGGCTCTCACCACTGGAGGTGACAGTTTGCCACCTGGAAGTTGCTTTTCCTTTGCCTTTCTCATGCCTTTCTCATGCTGGAAAGAGCGATGGCTGTCTGTGAAGGGAAGAGCAGCATTTCAGCTGGCACTGAGCAAAACTGAAGGTGGTAGCAGCTCCAGTAACTGTAATTTTGTGGGCAACACACATGGACTTGAACACCAAAGTAAAGCTGAAATCTGAAGATATCTCTCTCTCTCTTTCCACTCTCCTTTGTCCCTCTCCCGCCAGCCAGAATGATCTGAGCATTTATGCTAATTCATCAGCTGATTCAGCTCTTTGCTGGGTTGATGGTTGTACTGGATGATCGTGTAGTTGTCTTCCAACCTTGATGATTCTATGATGCCACGAAAAGAATTTTAGAAGCATATGTAAAGTAGTCAGCTACAAGGGAAACAGGTGAGATCCCACCAGCAGCTGCCACATTTTGTAGATTTTCTAGTTACTGCCCCAGTTCCTGGGCTACTCAATTTGCAGTCTTCCCTCTCTTTTTTTTCCTACTGTATCATCAGTGCAATGAAGAGGGAATAGAGAGCGGCATGAGAACTTGCTGCCGTGTCACGTGGAAAGACAGTCCAGCTCCCAGGAGGACAGATGCTTTGAAAACACGACTTTGTCCACATGCAAAAGTCAAAAAGGTCTGACTGCAGAGAATATGACGCAGCAATTCCGACTGAGATGCACAAGGAACGTGCTGAGGGTGTATTCCAAAATCTCATGTTAGTGCGTGGCTGCAGTGATGCCACAGGAAAGCATGTTAGGGTTGAATTGCCTTGCTGGCCCAGTGGGTCCTGCTGATCCAGTGGGAGACAGAAAACCTGCAGAAGAAAAGCATTCCATGAGATATTTATATATGCTGTGTATGGTCACAAAGGGGAGGATGTGCAGTGAAGGGTTTGAAGGGGGACTATAAGGAATGTAAACATGCAGGAGAAAGAATTATGGCAGGAGTTGAATTAAGGGCTTTGATGACAAAACTCTAGTGCAAGGGGTTGTGATCAGCAGAGAGTCTTGGATCTAAAGGTGGGGTTGGGCCTTTTAAAGGGTTACTGGATCGGCAAGCAACATGAGAGAATGGCAGGAAAAAAAATTGAATAGAAGAGGAATTCTACCCCACAAACATAGCTGCACAGGATCCGTCTTGCTGGAAACATCCCTTTTATGGGCGTGGACAAGGAAGATAGAA
This sequence comes from Orthonyx spaldingii, assembly GCA_013397795.1. Classification (NCBI taxonomy): domain Eukaryota; kingdom Metazoa; phylum Chordata; class Aves; order Passeriformes; family Orthonychidae; genus Orthonyx; species Orthonyx spaldingii. Next base: position 9,542 of record VZTJ01000520.1, on the reverse strand, counting down.
CAACTTCTGCACCTGGTTCCCATTTTTTGTATTTTATCCTAACCTTGCATATAAAAGACATGGGGTTATATTGTTTTCAGTTTGACTCCTTCTACCTTATCCTTCAATAGTTCCTTCAGAGTGACACTGGTTTTCAGGCTGAACATGTTCCTGATTCAATCTCAGCTCTTTTCTTCAGGGAATAAATACAGGCATCATAGAGACGGCAACCTGCTGATCAGTATCTTATGAGCCAGCAGAAGAGTTCGAGATACCTAATTACACGTTCCTGTATGTATTAGTTTGTTAAGTGTGTATGAATCTTCTAAAAGCAGGTGTTCTCTTGGCTTTGCCTCACCTTCCAAGACTTGGGTGGGGTATCCATTCTCCTTCCTGTACTGTCACTGCAGTATTTCCTTTCTGTTTGCTTATGCTGCACCATCAGGATAACAGCCACAGTCCTGTGATTAGTACAGTTAGGGGATATCCTGGCTTTACTCTGCTGGAAAGAAGTTGTGCAGAACAAGATAAAGGAATTACGTGTGCCAGGCTCAGGATAATGCCCTTTTCCTGTCCCTGAACAGGCAGCAGAGTTGTCTGGCAAGAATAGTTAAAGTGGAGTGAGCTGTGAGCCCCCTGCAGTGTGCTGCTTCGTTGATGGCCAGAGCTCAGCTCTGTGCATGGGGACAGATTGACTGATCTTAGGGGACAGTTTGGGGGGGTTAGGGGCATCAGGTTTCTACGCAGTGCAAGTAGAAGAAATGAAATGTGGTTTCTGAGGGTGCCTTTAACAGGACGTCATCACAGCTAGGCAACTGATAGAGAGGCCATTACACGCCGGCAATTCTGCCTAATTTAGAGGAAGCAGCAGAGTGGGAGGCGTTACCCAGAGAGGCTGGGAGTACCTGAGCCCAGCTGTGAGAGACCTGACCTTCCGGTGGGATGTTGGACTCCTTCCAGCCTGCCTTCTGTTTATGGGGGCTGGGCACAGATGCCCACAGGAGAGGCTGCAAGGGCAGCCTGTGCCCCAGACACTCTCTCTGTCAAAACACAAAGCAGCCAGAATCCAGAACCATTCCCAGAAGTATATATATATATATACTTCATAGCTGCTACATGGCGATTCACATAGATCTCAAGGTATATAAACAGCAGTTATCTATATCAAACATTTAAGTAATTATTACATGGTTTTCTGAACCTTATCTGGAGACTGTCACACAAATGCCAAGCATATGTATGGGCTTTTTTACCTGCTGTTTGTATTTCTGACAAGAATCTGACTCACCTTTTCCACAAAAGACAAAATGTACCTAACCAGCCACTCTCAGAATCAAATTTCCTATGTGATAAAAGAGACTCTTTCGTGTTCCTAAAGAAGAATAACCCCTTTCCTTATGGGGACACAGGATGTACAGGACATGGTGTGAGGAGCACAAGAGCTGGTGTCCCAATGAAAAAACCGCAGTCCTTCAGTGATGGTTCATTTGGGCACGCGATGCAATAAAAGAAGCTACACTGAGTTACACAATTATTTCCTTTAGGTTACTTTAAAGTTAAACATCAATACACATGTCCAGTTAACGTGCATTTGTCTGGTTATGCCAAACTAGGAGACAGGATCCCCTCTCTTTCTGAAACAGTAGTTGTTAAGGGACAAAATAATCCACTTCTCCAGCCATCTGGCTCCTGCATGATCATGCAGACACGTAGGTCAGGAATTTTACTCGTGTCAAAAAGATCTTTCAATCAGAATTGTTTGCAGAAATTGACCTGACATAATTCCTAAATACATGTTCAAAGCCCAACTTGATGCTTCCAGTTGGTTTATTGAGTTTTTCTTAATGTTTATTTCTTTGCTCTGCATTATACTGTCAAGCACTGGAACAGGCTGCCCAAGGCGGTGATATAGTCGCTATCCTTGAACGGATTTAAGATGAGTGGATGTGGCAGTTAGGGACATGGATTTGTGGTGGACTAGGCATTCCTGGGGTAATGATTGGACTTGACTATCTTAAGGGTCTTTTCCAAACTAAATAATTCTGTGAATCTATTCTTAAAATAAATTGTCATTTTAAAGATGTTGTGCGGCAGCACATAATCAGCTGGTCAAGTAAAACATTAGGTTTACTCTTCTTTCCATAAGAATGCCTTCGGGAAGCAATGTGATGTTCCTGCTCATCTGCCAAAGATCCTCAGCAGGAGTCTGATATTCAGTGCTCACTGGTGAAGACAAGGCTTTAGAAAGTGGCATTCTCTGTGTCAGGGGCCATGCACCTTTGGGACCAAAAGGAGTTTTCCAGGTGAGCTCAGAAAGATGGGAAAGAAACATAAATGGGTGAAATACTGATAAATGTTGTACTCTTCAAAGCTAATAGCCATTGGCACAATGACATTAAAAATACAGCTAGTGTCAGGGACATGATATTTATGTGGAACACCTTCTTCAAGCATGACAGACCTGGGATATATATGGAATATCTGCACGAAAGGTATGCTTGGATGGAAACAGGTGAATGCTGATTATGTTCTTGACATTATATATGACATGGGCTTGCATTTATGGTAGCACTTTGTCAGCAGGCCTTTGGATTGCAATAATAATATATATAATTGTATATAATTTATATTCATTAGTCCCTATAAAATTGCAGGTGTTTCGCTTAAGAATAGGACCATTAATATTTCTTATATTAGTGCAACATATTGAGTGACGTTACCTCTGTCATCGTATGGCTTTCTTCCTGACAGGGTGATCATGGTTGTGGTTCTTTGGATCAGGCTTTCTCTGGCTTCTTCCCCTCCAAATCTTTTTCCAGATCTGGTAATGAAAGATGTAGCTTATACTTTGGCCAACCTATAGTTTTTTCTGATAGAAGAAGAAAGCAAAAGTCTAATTCTATTTTTGTTTATATTTTTACCAAGTGTTTTCTTTTTTATGTGTTTTAGACAGCCCACCATCATATGGAGAGCCCCCCACATGCTAAGAAGAAAGCACACCTCTTCCCATGCACGCTATTTGTGGCCAGTCTGGGGAGATGACCCTATGGATGGAGGATCTAGTTTCACGGGCACTACTCAGGAAAATCTGCAGCATATCTGCGCTAATCTTGACATGGAATTATTTTCGTTTAAAGCAGCAAAGAATTTGACTGCTGGGTATAAGCATGTGCTTCTGCAGCACTGCACTACTGTTTTCTATCAGGCTACATGAGGACCCATTCTGTTTTTTTAAGCAGGTCTCTGTATAAGGAACCTGGCTTTTGCTGTGCACCATTGAAGACAGAATATCTACATCTGTCTCTATCTAGTGTGATTAACTGCTTGCTATACAGCTTGTAAGTGTACACCCCACACCGGCATATCCAGTACCAACAGACTTCACACCAATGTGCCCAGTACCAGTGCACCCAGTACCAATACACCCGACACCAATAAGCTCAGTACCAATGCACCCCACATTGCTACACCCCTGAGGCCGCTTTGCAGACATGCAAAAGACATATAAATCTGCAGTAGCTAGAGAATGTGCCCCATTAAGGTCTAGTTCTTTAAATGGCTGCATTTAACCAGCAGCAGCTAATTTGGTACTCTGTTTCTTGTTTTCTTGAACCCTCCTATGGGGGCTCTTGAATGAACGGTGAGGCATTTTATTATCTTTTAATTGTGGATGGTATACAATGAAAATGTTGCCCATGTCAAGACATTAGAGTTATTGCTTATCATACATCAGATTTTTTTTAGTCACCTGGTGTTGCCTTTTTTTTTTTTTTTTTGCATTTTGGGTTTTGGTTGATGGGGATTTTTGGTTAGTTTTGGTTTGGTTTGGTTTTTGTAGCAGGTGTTTTTAATCAGTTCTGGAAGTATTATCTAAAGGCCAGAGCAGAGGGAAAAGCATCATAGGATAAGGGTGAAGGTGTAAGTCTATTTATTTCTAACAAAATGTATAAAAAAGGAACCTACTGTTAAAATCTTAAATCCCCACAGTAATATTTCTGAATGCTAAAGTTGAACCCTGCCTCAGTGTCAGCTGCTGACATTGATCACTATGATAAATTTTGCTTCTATAAAACATTTTAATAGGAATAAGAGGAATTTAATTGGAATTCACATTATTAGTAATTAATACAGGAATTATAGCAGATATTGGTGAAATCTGTGAATTCCAAAACTGTGTAACTGGAAACAGCATTTTCCAAAAACCAGCACATTTCTGTTCCATAATTCATTAGCTCAGTGCTAAAAGCACAGACTAATTAGGTGGGTCCTGGCTTGCACCTTGTTTCCTTTACAGTCCCTGTATCGGTGAGCTAGCTGGCAGCTTTGACCCTGCATGCTGTGCCTCTGTGTTTCTACCTCTTTCCAAACTGCAGGAACCTTTCTGTCAGCCTGCACAGCTTCTTCAGCCCTCTGCCCTTCCTTTTTTCAAACTTGATCCTCTTGTCATGTAGGGGTCTTGTACTTATGTAACAGAGGAAAATACCAATGAGCTTAGACCTACCGTGAAGTATTTAGCAGATTAGCTTTTAAATTAATCCATAGTTAGGTTTTGCTTTCTTTTTTTTTTTTTCAATTTTTCCTTAATTTAAGCTAGAAAGTTGGCACTGAGGAACACTACGTTTAGAAGAGGGCAAAAGGAGTGGAGAAGGACTAACAGCCACTTCTTGCCTTGATGAACTATTGAGCAGTGCCATGAGCATGGGAATGCATCAGCAAGAGAGGTCATTTACAGATTGGCTTCCCTGACAGGGGAAAATGCTCAGTTTTAAACTTATTCATCACCTATTGAGTGGCATTAAGACATTCAAAATCAATCAGATTCTGGCCCAGGCTGACGTGCCACAGAAGTGTGCTTGCTTGGAAGGAAACTTTTGAATGTAACTTTTAACATGAGCCTTGTTTTGAACTGAAGGCAGATCTGATGGACTCCCCTGAGTGTTGCTTTATATTCAGAAAACTGGCATTGCCAGGAAGATGTTGTAGCAGTGAGGAAACCATCTGACTGCAGAAATGCTGCCTCACCATTTCTCCTAGGTTAGCTCTTCAGCAAAAAGGATGGAGAAGGAGGTGCCAGCAGCATACTGGGACTTTGGCACTTTGTAGCGGCTTGCAGAGATGATGTTAAAGGCACCAAAGCTGCTGTGTCCCATTGGTATTATGAAAGCATCCTCTCTGGGGCCAAAACTCAGACCCACTGATTTTACTCATGTCACATCAATTTGGAGCAATTCAACAGATTTCAGTGAAATGCCTGCTGTGTGTCACAGTGCAAGAAAGGGCAGGCTCTGACTATGCCTGTCTTGCTTCAGAGCTGATGAGAGGACGAAAAATATAAAATCTTTTCTCACACTGGTGGAAATAAGTAGATGTATTTCTTACTTGTACAGAGAAAAGCAAACTTAGTCCCTGCCAAATTACGTGCTGCATTTCTGTGTGCCTGCATAGCTATTTTAGTCCCCTGTAGGTGACTTTTGGCACTTGGGACCCTTTGGAGCTATAATAAGAAAATGAAGATGGTAAAAAAAAGAAGAAAAATAAATAGTATTGCAATGATCCGCTTGGATATACTGGTACACCCCACTGTGTGGGCTCTTGTTTTGCTTCAGGTCAAACATGTGCCTAAATAGTTTATCTAAAATGAAATAGGCTTGGTTAAAATCCAAATAAGAGTGTGATCAGGAGTAAGGGCTGGTACCAGAGGTGGTGTGAGTGCACTACTTTGCTGGCAGTTTAGGAGTTTTTGAAACACTTAATATTTGAAGATGTCTCTGTCCATGGCAGGGGGGCTGGATTAGGTGGCCTTTAAAGGACCCTTGCAACGCAACCCGTTCTATGAATCTATTTCATGATTCAATGATTTTCAGCAGCATGAAGGACAAACACAATCCTTTACTGCAGTTCACCTGAGAAGAAGCCAATCCCTTGGACTGACCTGACCCTTTCTGCAGATGTACAGGAGAGGCTTCCCCGGGTTAATGAAACCAAGGAAGAAAACGGCTGAAAAGCAAGAGGTCTGCACAAGGTCTGCAGACAGCATGGTCTGCAGAAGCTGCAGATGAGTCAGAAGGACATGATGAGTCAGAAGGATAAGGGGAGAAGGAAAAAAACCGGGAGATGTTTGAGAGGGGGAAAAATCCTCCCTTCCTCTCTGGCTTGTTCCCGTCAGGCAAAGTAAGGAAGTATCCTGAGCATCTGCTCCCTGCTATACCTAGCAGATGGTGTGCCAGACATACTGTTATTTGGACTGTCCAGTCATTCCTGCTTCAGATCTCCTGGCGGTGGGGCCAAGTGCTTACCGGGCTGGTATATCTGACTGTTCTGGCCAAGGATCAATCCCTGTGGCTGCTGTATGCTTCCAAATCCAGCCCAGGCATTCCAGTAAATGTCCAAATTTAAGTCAGCTCTTTCTCGTGATGCTTAGACATCTTAAGAATTTGGTTTTATGGCAAACGTCCCAATTCCTCTGATCACTGCTCGTATGCAGATGTTAACTCCAGCAGCTTTCTGCCAGAAACTCACCCAACTCTTGAAAATAAATATTTTCAAGGCACCTGAGACGTTCAGATTCTTATTTGGAAGCATGTTTGCTTTGAGAACTGTCATTACCATACCTTTACCAAACATCTAAGCAGTAACAAAGTGTTCTTACGCCTAAAGGTTTTTTTTTCTTTTATAAAAAACAAGAGAAGAAATCTGGAACAGCTCACTAGGGTTTCTTATGGCTGTTTCAGGGCCAGTTTAAAGACTTTGCTTGTTCTGGTGCTTGCTATAGCTGAGCTGTACACAAATGCAGTGGATAAAAGGAGATTGGAATTATGATGTGCTGTACCACCCTAACTGTGGTACACTTGAACTTGTCCAAAGTAATCTATGACAAGAAAGACATCTATAAGGAGTCTCCTGTCTGCAGTGACCCCAATTTCAAGCACAGGTTAGGTTGGTTTACACATTCAGATACCTGACTGTTTTGCAGCATTGGATTATAGTGCCTACCTGCTTTGGGTTTGGAATTTAGGTTAAGTAAAACCAGCATTGCAGGGCTTTGCCTTTGCTATGACTTTTCCACTAGGGAAAAATCTTTCTGGGGGTTAATTTCCACAAGAAGAAACACGACCCAAATTTATTTTAGCATTCCAGATGGTTCCTGTATAATTCTACCACTTTGTTCTCAGTGGATAGCTTTAAAATCTCAACAGGAAAAATAAGAGCAACAGTCTCCAGCTATTGTGTAAGTCTATATCACCAAAATACACTTGGCCATGACACCTTGAATCAGTGTGGTGGCAGCTAAGCCTTTGCATTGATGGAGTTTGGGGACAATGACCTGGGGAAATGGAAAGTGGTCTCCGGCTGTGCTCAGGAGCAGGTGACGGGCACTGGCCAGGCTGTACTCCTCCACTTATTACAAGCTTTTATTATCCTGCATCATTACATTGAAGGATGATGGGAACCTTTACTTTGACAAGTGACTCCAGTTTTCTGAAACTGGACAGAAATACTTTTGAATTAGCTGTTTCAATATTTATAATTTGTGCCTTTGAATCTTGGGCAGTTTATAAAATAACTGAGAAACCTAGCAACAAGCTATAGTTCTAGTAATGGCCTAGAAAACAAATTACCCAGTGAAGTCCCTCGTGCTATGACAAGTTGGTCAGCTCATCTCTATTAAACTCCCAAACTGGTCAGATCTCACAATTCATTTGTAATCCCAGAAATATTCAGGATGTGAACTGAAGCTCTGTCTGCTGAGAGCAAGTCATTACATGCAGGTTTCAGTTTAGGAGAAGGAGGAGCACCAAAGGTTAGCTAATGTGCTTGAGCCCAGAGTTGCAGGGAAAACCTGGAATGAAGGCTCAGAAGGTATGAGCTGAAAGAAAACAAGCCAGTATTTAATAATAAAAATATCTTAATGATTAATCAGTTGTGAATGGGTGGGACAAGCAATGCCACCTACTTGGGTAGGCAAAAGGAAAACATAAAAGGCGGTGAAGAAATCCTAATAGTGAAAAACAGAGTGTGGAGGAGAGATAATGCTGTTATTTTCCTCATTTATCTTTATAAAATAATCAGAATGTTTAAACCCCCTAAAAACATTCTGTGACAGTTGCAATGGCACAAAAGAGCATGAGAGTGAAGATGCCTTTTCCTGAGAATTCTGGAAATAAAAAACTAAAGGAATTTCACATGCACGCTGTAGGCTGAGGACATTGGTTTGCTACTTCTAAGGTCTGGGTGACTGAGTGTCACATCAGTGCTCACGGGACAAACACATACCTGCACTTGATGCACAGGGAGCTCCAGGCAGTGTCAGGGCCCTGAAGAAAAATTGACCAAGGCAGTTTCATAACTAACAGGCAGCATTCAGCCATTACACAGCTTCTTAAAGGGATAAGGGATATGTGCACAGGCAGAAGTTCAAAGTAGCTTGGAAAAACCCTGCAGCTGTGAGCAAATACATTGCTTTATGTTTGGGACCTTGTGGAGTGCTCAAACATGTAATTGTTTTTATTATGCTTGCTATTTGCTCACCAGTTCATTACTGATTGTTTTATTTGACACTGGAAGAAAGTCCAAGCTGCACTTGCTGTATGAAGGGAGGGCGAAGCTGCAGGGCTCCGCTGACCATGAGAGTGAAGCATCTCCCCACCCCACAGGGTCACACATCCCCCACCTTTATGGGGCCGCTTAGGAATTGCAATAGTCCAACTAGTAGAGGTTTGTATCTGTTCAGTCTTCATTATGCTTTAGAAATTACGCCTACCCGTGGTGCCCCAATGAGTGTCCCAATCCCTGTGCCTTTGCCACCAAACGTGCCCAATGGCTATAACCTGGGGCAAAGGCTGATGGCATTTTCCTCACAGGCTGGCAAATCTTTTCCAGGCAGCACAGTACAGCTGTCCAAGTGTCACTGCTCCGTGGCTTGTCACGACAGCGGGCCTTGACGCGACCTATCCATCCTTTCATGGAGCAGCTCAGCGGTAGGGGAACACGTTGTCCTGTGGCCGTGGTTATCCTCAGGACGGCACGGGGGACACGGTTTGGTCCCTGTGGGTGGGCGGAGAACGCCTAGCAGCAGGAATTCCACCTCTAGATGCGGAACACCGGGAACAGTGAGACGCTGGCAGCTCTCGGTGTGGTGTGGGGCTGGTGTCAGCCATCCCCTGTGACCTTCTGTTCTCTCCGTGCTGCTATGGCGCCGTCCGCCGCACCGGAACGTCTCTCCCTCACACGCTCAAGTGCACGGGCCCCATCTTTCATACCAAACCGGTCCCGGCGCTTTCTCAAACCCGCCCCGAAAGCCCTCCTGAGCGTGGTCCGGGCCATCGGGGTGTGTGCACGAGGTATGCGCCCGTGATCCCAGGGCCTGTGCCGGAATGTGTGTCCGGGGGCACCGGGGGGCTCGCGGGGTGCATTCGCCGTCGGGCCGGGCCAGGCCGCCCCGGCCACCGCCGGCCCTGCGCTCTCGCCGCCGCGCTACCCACGCCGCCCGGCAGAGGTCGCGCTCCCACCCGGTCGGCACCACCCTTAGCCCATCGCAGTGCATGCCGGGAGCTGTAGTCCGG
>VZTJ01000519.1:141544-158206 GCA_013397795.1 Orthonyx spaldingii | reverse complement strand
AAAAAAAAAAAAAGAGCTGTTTAAACCAACCCAAAGCAGCAACACACTCTGAGAAACAAAAGCACCAAAACCATCACAGGCTGAATTCAAAAGATCTGCCTCTGGACAAACACCCAGCCTGCAAAACTTGGGGGAAAATTGGCTGAAATTCCACTGAATTTCAATCAGGTGCAGCTGCTAATTAAGGAACAGCTTCTCTCAGCCTGGCCAGGTGGGACTGGCAGGGCCAGCCAGGAGAAGGCTCCTGCACAGCACTGCCCTGGTTTGATCCACTCTGCACTCCTGGCACGGCAGATCTGCCCCTCACTCACGTGGAAACCATTCCCAGCAGGAATTAAACCATTCCTGTGATGCTCAGCACCCCCAGGATCCGAGAATTCTGCTGTTCCCAGCTTGGCGGGAGCTCCCTCAGCTCCTGTCCCCGCGCAGGAGCTGGGAGGGGACAGGGCAGGGACAGGACACAGTGACACAAACACTGCTGGCACTCCTGGAACTGCCACGGGAATTCCTCCCTCTGGATCAGGACAAGAGCAGGAAAATTGGCTTCTCCATTGGAGAAAAGAAATCAGGGACTGAACGAGGGGAGGGAAGAGCTGAGCGTTTTCCAGCAGCCAAAAAGCCACACAGAATTCGTGGCCACCACCTCCAGAGCCTCCCACACCCCCGCCACCTTTAATTCCCAGGTAAATCAGGGAATGTCCCAACGGAAACCACCCCTGCTGGGCTCGGGGGCAGAATCCCTGAGGTTAAACCCTGAGGTTCTGGGAAGACTTTGTGTCAATATTTCAGTGTCCTGTGCCATTCCCACATTCCCTGGGGGGGCAGGTGCTTGATTCCTAAGGAAATATTTGGCATCAGGAGCAGGCTGTGCTCCAAAGAACAAGTGCAAAGACAAAAGAAAGGAGAAGGCTTCTACCCCCTTGTGCAATTCCCTCCGTTCCCATAAATCCCATCCTAAAACACAAACAACTTAAAAGGACAGGGTTTTAAGTTAAATCTTATTTTCCTTTTATACATTATGGACTCTCTGGAAAGGGATTTTTCACCTTGGTTTTTGTCATCATCAGAGGAGTCTGAAGTCTGCTCTGACCTCTCCCACAATCCAGATTTAACAGAGGGATGGATCATCCACCAAGCCCCCCCAAAATCTCCGTTTCCCTGAAAACTGATTTGGAAGAGAAACACTGAGAGGTTCTTGACCACTCGTTCTCCAATTCCAGCTGGAAGTGATTGGCACTGTAAGGTCAACACTGGTGCCCACAATCTCAAGGAGGGATTAAACTCCAAGAGGAATTTTAGGGATAAAAAAGCTGAGGGATGAGTTAATGAACAGAGGTGACACGACCTACACAGCAGGTACCAAAGAGACAAACAGGGATGTCCAGGAGCGGGGATCAGCTCCCAGGCAGAGCTTTTTGGGACAGCCCAGGCTGCAGCAGGGTTTGTTCTCACACGGTGCATAGAGCAGCAATAGTACTGAAGCATAAAACAAACTGGGTTGTGAAGGATGTAACAATTCCTTCCTCAGTGCATCCACAGCACCCCTGGGAAACGCTGCCTCTCCAGGGCAGGGCAGCACAGAAGGAAAACACAAGTGCAGCTGGAGTGCATCCAGTTGGGAATCCAGGCACAGCCCTGGCTCGGCGACACTGACAACGCACACAGCAGAATTTCAGTTCTAAAAGGGCTCAGAACTCCCCTCCCCTGCTGCCTCCAGTCTTTGGTAATCTCAGAGGAACACCACAAACGAGGGACATGGATGCAGCTCAACTCAAAAATGGGGAAAACCACGGAAAAAGGGCAGCATTCCCAGCCAGAGAAACATTCAGCTTTCGGAACAAGCGTAGTGTCCTGGGCCTGCTCTGCCCTGCCCTCATGGGTCAGAGGAATCTGAATTCCCCACAGGCTACACTGGAATATTGCACTTGGCAGACAGCCTCCAGCTACACAACTGCCTACCAGGAGCAGCAGCTGCTTCCCAGATCCACGAGTTCATTCCCAACAGCTCCAAGCCCCCCGTTCCATCACCCACCGCTTCCATCTGCCCACGGAGAGCCAGGTGAGGAGCCAGGAGCAGCACAGGGGGGTGGGGAGGCTCCACTCCTGGTGGCAGAGTCCATCAGAAGGGTGAGGCAGCTACTTTAGAGGACTCAGCTCTGCAGGATCGGGAATTTTCACTTGGGGAACAGTTACCTTCAGCTTGAGGCTTCCAAATTAAAAAGGAAAAGAAAAATCCAGGAACAACAGGAAAAAACCAAAACAACCCAACAAGATGGGCGAGTTCTCAGCTGCAGGAGCACGTGGGAGGCAGGGAACTGCTGTTTCTACATGGATCTGTACTGTGGGGATGGTGCCACTACCTGTCCAGGCCGGGGCCGTGCTGCAGCTTGCGGAGCAGGATCTGCGTCAGGTCGAAGGTGGTGAAGCTGATCCCCACGGCGATGGGGCCCTTGACCCAGTTCATGCTGAGCCCCTTGTAGAGCCCCCGCACGAGTCCCTCCTCCCTGACGATGTCCCGCATGGTGAGCAGGATGGAGCTGTAGGTGTGGCCCAGCACCCCGGCCGTCTGCATGCGGCGCCGCACCACGTCCAGCGGGTACGAGGCCGACTGCCCGATGAGGCCGGCGCACGCCCCGAACAGGAGCCGCTCCGGGGGCGAGGGCTGCGCCTTCCCGCTGTGCTCTGCGGACAGACGGGACACGGCTGGGGCTCCGCGGGGTGGGCACGCAGGGAGCGGCTGCAGAGCCCGAGGTTTTGTTCCCGAGGTTGCGCTGCCCAAGTTGGAGCTCCCCAGGTTTTGTTCCCCAGGTTTTGTTCCCCAGGGTTTGCTCCCCAGGTTTTGTTCCCCAGGTTGAGCTCCCAAGGTTGAGCTCCCAAGGTTTTGTTCCTTGAGGTTGCTTTCCCAGGTTTTTGTTCCTGAGGTTTATTCCCCAGGTTGTGCTCTCCAGGTTTTGCTCTCCCAAGGTTTTATTCCTCAGGTTTTGCTCCCCAGGTTGCTCTCCCAAGGTTTTATTCCCCAAGTTTTGTTCCCAAGGTTGAACTCCCAAGAAAAATCATTACAAATGGCCCCAAAATCACAAGGAAAGGTCCCAAAACACAAAGCCCTGAACAATGTCACAGTTACTGACATGTCACAGCTACAACTGCCAGACAGGCACAGCCTTCCTGCAGCTTTCCTTGTTCATAATCCGGAGCTGGGCAGACTCCAGAGCTTTGCTTTTTCCAAGGAAAAGCACTCGGACCCCTCAATCCAAACCCCTGGAGCTGCCCCAAAACCTCCAGCATTTCCCCCAGTTTACCTGCGTGGACTTTCTTCAGCGTCTCGTAGGTGAAGAAGCTGAGGCCGGCGTAGGGAATGACGCCCAGGATGGTGGGGGTGAAGCCCCTGTAGAGCGTTTTCAGCCCCTCCTCGCGGGAGATGCGGATGAAGACGTGGACAATGCTGCTGTACCTGGCGTGGGGACACGGGGAGAGCAGACCTGCGCTGGTCAGCGGCTGGGATATTCCCAGCACGGCTTCCTGATGGATTAACAGTAATTAATTCAGCTCTGAGCTCATCAGGCAGCTCAGAGGGGATTTCAGCCAAGGGAGAAGCTCTCTGCTGTCCTGTCTGTTGGATCTTTCTGGATCCAGCTGGCCTCTGAAACTGGTCCCCCAGTATCTACCTCCTCCCACAGCCACGCCTCTGCTCACTGAATCGCTGCTCAGACCCCAGGGCTTTACCCCACCAAAGGCTCCCAGCAAGAAGTGACCCAGAAAAAGGGAATAAAGCCACGTGACCTTAAAAAAAAACCCCAAAAAGTTGTGCATGAGGCGCTTACATCTCCTTGGGCGTGACAGCCATGCGGGCACGGACCATGTCCAGGGGGTAGGTGACCATGGCAGCCGTGGTGCCAGCCAGGGAGCCGGCAATGAAGCGAGGGAACGGCGTCAGCGCCCTGCAGTGAGGAGAGAGAGAAGAGACCAAACGTCACCTGCAGCTGCCAACCCCACCCGGCTGCCAGGAATGGCTCTGCTCTGCCTGCTGGGCTGTCCCAGCCATCCCACAGGGAAAATCCGTGGGGAGAAGAGGCTCAGGGCTCGGCTGGAGCCTGCTGCTTCTCCTGCTTTGTTTTGCCTGCCCATTCCCGGCACTGGGAATTGCTTGTTCCACATCCAGGCCACTTCTTGCTCACGGCTGGACACAACAGGGTTGTGTTCTGACAAAACCTGGCCTTCCCTCGGCCCCTCCAGCCCCATCCCAAGAGGGGCTGCCACACAGAGCTTCCCCCTCAGAGTTTACAGGTCAAAGCTTCCCCCTCAGAGTTTCCTCCCTCCTGGTGCTTCCCCCTCAGTTTCCCCCTTGGAGCTCCCATCTCAGAGCTTCCCCGCTCCAAGATCCAAGGATCCCAGCAGGATCCCGAGCCCTGCTGCCTCTTACTTTCCCTGGAATCCGTAGTAGTTGCCCAGGATCTGCTTGTACTCCTCGTGGGCGCAGAACTGGATGGCGGCGTAGGGGATCACGCGCACCATGGTGGCGGAGTTGCCTCTCCAGAGGCTCCAGAAGCCCTCGTTGAGGTAGGTGTGATAAATCAGCCTGTACGCCTCCTGCAGGGATAAACCAGCCCCTCAGCCTCCTGCGGGGATAAACCAGCCCCTCAGCCTCCTGCGGGGATAAACGAGCCCCTCAGCCACCTGCGGGGATAAACCAGCCCCTCAGCCTCCTGCGGGGATAAACCAGCCCCTCAGCCTCCTGCAGGGATAAACCAGCCCCTCAGCCTCCTGCAGGGATAAACCAGCCCCTCAGCCTCCTGCGGGGAGCAGGGCAAGGGTCAGGCAGGGACAGGGGTAACGGGAGTGCTGGGGAAGGAGGTGACCCCACAGCTCAACCTCTCCCGACCCCTTCCTGGGGCGCTGCCGTGGCAACCCCGGATCCTCTGGGGAGGCTCCAGCACACCCACGCTAAAGCCAAGGGCGGAGAGAAGGTTGAGATCCCAGCCTGCCTCATTTCCCTCCCAGGGGAGGAACAGTTTGCACAAAACCCCTTCCCAAACCCAAATTCATCTCCTCAGGGCCAGGCAGGAACATCTGGATCACACACACATGGGCACGGCACACGTGGAAAAGCTGGAATGCGCAGGGAAAAACCACTCAGAAAGCCCTGAGAGGGATCAGCTCCCAGATTTAATTCCCTATAAATGCTGGAACAACTCCTCTGTGGCTGGGGGAAGGAAACAAGGACTACAAAAGGTGCCCAAATCACCAGGAAAGGTCCCAAAACCACAAGGAAAGGTCCCCAAAACCAAAGCCCTGACTGATGTCACATTTACTGTCACATCACGGGTACAATCTGGAGAACCCCCCCAACAATCACTGTCCTAATCAATCCTATGACAACACCATTCCCAGTCTTTCCCTCTCTGTTTTCATGGAATGCTGCTGATAAATCCAAAAAAGGTAAAGGCCAACAAAAGGTGCTGTTGGAGCTGTTACTACCATTAATCAAACACTTCATGGCAACAGCAGACAGACATCACCTCACCTTGGCAGAAAATCTTTTTGAAGACACTAAAAAGAAAAAAAAAATAATATTAGGGCTTGCAATACATAAATATTTGATCCACGAATTCCTAAATAAACCACACAGGTGTTTTGGCTAAAGGGAGAAATATAGGAGGAAAAGAATGAATGCAAGAGGAAACAGAGATTCTTTATTATAAAGGTTTTCCACTGGTAGGTGTTCCCATAATTTAGCACAAAAGTCCATTTTTTTTTCTCACTGCCTGTTAGGAAAATTCAGTTTGTGCGGAATAAATGAATAAATAAAAAAAAATTAATTTAAAAAAACATCAGAACTGCACCGTTCACTTATTTTTCAGAGCATTTCCATGCCCAGATCCCAGCCTAATTCCAGAATCCAGCAAGGAGCAAGTGAAGCTCCACGCAAGAGCAGCTCCATCCTCAGCAGAACTCAAATGAACTCCTTGGTTTTCTCCCTTCCCTCGCATCCATCCAAAGTGACAGCTCCTCCTTATCCGTGCAATCCACGAGGCCTCGGGAAGCAGGATTTGTTTGGCATCCCTGCAGCAGGGAAGGAAGGGAAAACCCTGGCTGAAACCTCTAATTAAACGTGGCTCCAATTAAGGGGCTGCTGCAGCTCCTTCCTCGCTCATCTGAGACTCGGGAGCCTCTCGAGTGTATCCAACAATCCCAAGCAAATCCATTTTCCCCACTGCTGCTCCTTTTGTGCAATTTGATGCTTTTATTTTGAATTTTTTTTTTAAGGAATGAAACCACCCCGATGAGCAGTCATGGGGAAGTGGTTTTCTCCCTCTGCCATGGGGAAATTTATTGAATTATGGGATGGTCTGGACTGGGAAAGCTCATCCAGTTCCACCCCCCTGCCATGGGCACTTTCCACTATCCCAGGCTGCTCCAAGCCCCATTCCCCGGTTTCTACTTCAAGGGATCACTTTGATGATCCAGGGGTGTTTTCCTTCTTCACAGACAGGGAATAAAAACCTTTAGGACAGCAAGAACCTAAAAAATCCATCAGATCCTAAAAAATTACTCCAGTGGGAACATTTTAATCCCATCCTTTGCAGCCACTTGGATGGGCCAAAAACCAGGGATTTCTAGGAATGTGGCCTATCCAAATTCCAGGTGATTCCCTTGAGCAGATGCTGGCTCACCCCAGCTCTCTGGGTTCCCTCTCATCCCTGCTCCTGACATTTCCATCTTGAGATGAACCTGGTTTGTGCTTTTGGTGGGAAAACCCAAAAATTTAGGTCCCAGGGGCAATCCCAGCACAGCATTTGGCTCCCTGAACTCGCTGATCCATATCCCAGCAATTCCAGAGCTCTTTGCTCTGCTCAGAATGAAAATCATGTGAGTGAAAATCAATTCTAAATTAAATGTCAGGCAGGGATTACACTGAACCCAACTCAGTTAATCTGGGACGTCACCAGATTTAAAATTCTTGGCTTTGCCCAATGCCCACTCAGTTAAAGGCCTGTGCTCTTCCCTTTGGGATGACTGCAGGAGCTGACAGTCCCTGCACTGCCACAGATTCCAGAGTCCCCAAATCCTGCTGAACACATGGAAGTTCTCCATTCCAGTCAGAGGAATTCCATTTTCTGTTACAATTTAAGGGTTCCAGAGAGGGCTCTGGGACACAAACCCAGGGGTGCAGCAGCTCCAGTGCCTTTTGCCTCCCAGTCTGGGGAGAGTTGACACGATTTGGGCATCCAGCCTTCAGCAGGGAACTCCCACAGCCCAATTCCCTCTTCCCAGCGTCTCCACATCTCCTCACACTCCTGGAAAAAGAACTGGATGGGCAGATCAGCAGCTGCTTCAGGGTCAAAACGGAAACAGTTTGGGAAAAGCCCACAGGACTCACCTTGGAACATGATTTTTGTCCTGTCCAGAGGAGCCACTGCAGTTTTAGCCACAGCCCCAGCCAGAGCCCCGGACATCAGGGAGTTCAGCACTTTCTTCTTCTCCTGGTTATCCTGGAAAAAGCAGTGGGACAAAGCTGATCCCACAAGGAATAACATTTCACCTCTTCTGCAGCATTCACCCTCTGGCCAGGATCTAGGTCAAAATGTTTCACTGCATTTCCAGCACAGTGAATTCCTGGTCGGATCATGAGGCAAAATTCCAGGAATTCCTCTTGCATGTACTGTTTTCTCCCTATAATTCCCCTTTCTTCTCCCTCCCCATGGTTTAGGCATGGACAGAAGGGAAGTTTCTCGAAGAGAAGCACCCAAACCCTATCTCCACATCATTCCCAAGTTCCTGAGGATAAAACCAGGCAGTTTTCTCCCTCTGATTGGTGGAATGGGAGGGATTTTGTTACTGGAACTCCTGCCATGGCTCAGATTTATAAAATCAGCATTTTCCTCCCATAGAGAGCAAATAAATGCCACGAAATCCAATCCTGTGGAGGGCGAGGACGGGTCCAGGCTCGATGTGTGAACTTTTGACACTTTGTGGACAAGAGGAGTTAGCATTTTCCTTGTTTTCAGGATGTTTCCCAACTCCAGAGTTAATGTTTATGACCCAAACCCCTGGATCAGCTCCTGTTCCCCTCCCAAGCCGTGCCTGGGGGGTGCTGAACACAAGGGCAGCCAAGCAAAGGCGAACTTCAGCCCCGGATTTGGGCTAAACCAGAGCAAGGTTCAGCATCTCCTCCTTCCCCTGAGCTTCCAAGGAGTCCAGGAGCAGGGAAACCCGGCCTGGTGGCCCTGGAGCAGCTCTGCCACTGAACCCCGGGTGTGGAACTGCCCTGCCTGTCAGTGGGAGCGGTGCCCACTGGGTTGGGAAGGTTTGGATCCGCTCAGAGGGACACATTCCATGGATTGCACAAACACTGCGGCTTTCAGGAGTCCAGAGCTCAAATTCCAGACTGGTTTGGGTTGGAAGGACGTTAAAACTCATCCAGTCCCACCCCTGGGACACTTCCCACCAGCCCAGGGTTCTCCAGCCCAGCCTTGGACACTTCCAGGATCCAGTGGCAGCCACAGCTTCTCTGGGAATTCCATCCCAGCCCCTCCCCACCCTCCCAATATCCCATCCCTGCCCTCTGGGAAGCCATTCCCTGTGTCCTGTCCCTCCATCCCTTATCCAAAGTCTCTCTCCACATTTCCTGTGGCTCCTTCAGGCACTGGAAGGCCACAATGAGGTCACCCTGGAGCTTTTCCAGGCCGGACAATCCCAGCTCTCCCAGCCTGTCCCCACGGCAGAGCTGCTCCATCCCTCTGACCGTCCTGGTGCTTCCTCTGGCCTCGCTCCAACATCTCCACCTCCTCCTGTGCTGGGAGCCAGGGCTGGGTGCAGAATTCCAGGTGGGGTCTCACCTGAGCAGGGCAGAACTCCCACCCTGGAGCTGCTCGGGATTCCACCCCCCTCCTGCTCTCACCTCGGCCGGGATTCGGGCTGTGACGGGCTCCACATCCCTCTGGAATTCCACTGGACCTTCTCTCACACCATTACCCATACCAGTCACGCTTCCACGGGGGCAGGAGAGCTACAGCTCCTAAACAGAACCCAAAACCAAAGGAAAAGTGTCAAAAGTGGGAAATGTCCAGGTGATAAAGCACAGGGAGGGGGAGTGACCTCCCCCAGGGCCATTTTCCATAGGAAAACCCTCTCCCAGTTCCCAGAAAAAGGGCATTTGCAGGACCTGGTGCCATTTCCTTCCTCTAAGGTGGTAAATGTATTTTTGAGGGGGTACTTTGATGCCAAATAAAAACTGTGTCACTCATATCCATCTTTCTCACCCCACAAGGAACTCAGCTGCAATAAAACACCAAAATATCCATAATTTCCAGGGAAAAGGAGCAGATCCCTGCCCTACCCTCTCCCAGTGAGGATTTTGGTGGCTCCTTGGGACTGCTGAGCAACGAGGTATCAGAGAAGGAACGTAGAAATTTAAAACCCTCTGGAAAAGGGGGAAAAAATAGTCCCAGGAGCGAGTCCCCAAGGCCTGCCACAAGCAAGTGGAGGTTATTTTTGGGAAGAAAGGGATACAGTGCCTCACACGTGCCACAAAGGCCATTCTGGGATTTGATCTGGTGGTTTTCAGGACTCCCATTCCTCCCAGCCTGGTGGAACAGGGTGGCTTGCACAGGTTTTTCCTGTTCTGAGATGTCCCAAACCCACCCCAGGAGAGGAAAGGTCAGCCTGATCTTGGCTGCAGAGCGTGGATGAAGAAATAATTCTATTTAAATGGAATAATTTGCTTTTTTAGCTCTTTCTAATATTCCTGCCTTTTATGCTGCAGCTTTTTCAGCCTGGAATATTCAGAACTGGAACTGCTGCCCTGAAAAGCCCGAGGTGGCACAGGGAGGTGGCCCTGGAGCCTGGGAGCTGCTCACAAAGGGGCTGTGCAATGACAAAAATCACTTTTCTCAGTGATTTCCTAACAGCCCCACTTTGGAAGGTTCCTTTTAAGGAATGTGCTATTAAGAAATGAGAATTCCTGAATTCAGGCACTTCTTGCCTGCAGCAGTTCCTTCCCTCCTGCTCCCTCTGACGCCCGCGAAACCTCGGCCACGACATTTCGCTTACTTGGACAAAAACCATTTCCAGCCTCTTTTTTCCCCCCTTTTTAACAATCTCAGGTACTTTATGCTTGTCAGCACCTTTCAGACTTGCTGACCTATTTTTTTTCCCCTCATAAATTAGTGCCAGCCCTCATTTCCCAGGCCTGGCTGGCAGCAGATTTTAAACACAAAGCGGAGACAGCTCAGCCTTGGCTGAACTCGGGCGTGACCAATTTGGGATGAAGGAGCCTCATCCTCGCCCCTGAGGGGAACAAACACACCTGGGGACCTTTAATTACCACAGAATTTCGGGATGGTTTGGGTTGGGAAGGACTTTCAGGATCATCTTATCCCACCCCACCCCGTCACCGCCCGGCCTTGGGCACTTCCAGGGACGGGGCAGCCACAGCTGCTCTGGGAATTCCAGCCCCTCACCACCAAAATTCCTTCACACAGCCAGGAATTCCTTCCCCGTGTCCCATCTATCCCTGTCCTGTGTCAGTTTGAAGCCAATTCCCCTTGTCCTGGCACTCCAGGCCCTTGGAAATTGCCTCTCTCCATCTTTTTTTGTTGTCTCCTCCAGGCCCTCAAGGCCACAGTTCGGTCACCCCGAAGCTTCTCTGCACTCCCTGGAGCTTGGGAACACACAAATCCACAGATTCCCAACTCCTGAGGGTGTTTTGGAAACTCAGGGAGGGATGACTCCAGATCTCAGTGGGATGTAACACCTGACATGACCCGGACAGCAGCACTGGAAAGTTCCCTCACGTCAGACCAAGCAAACAAAAACTCCCACAAGGATCAAGAGCAGAGATGATCCATAATTATTTTGCACTTGAAGAACACAGTTAATTATTTCTAATTGCTACCTGCAGTCATTTCCTTCCCTTCTCGTTCCTCTTTATCTCATAGGCCTGAAAAAAGCATTGTAAAATTCCCTTTCCTTTCAGCCAAAGCATGAAGGAAATCACAGGTGGAGATATTATCCCTCCCCTGCCGGGAATAAAGGAATGTAGGTCACAATATCAGATTTATCTCTGCCAAAAATAACCCCCCACCACCACCCAAAAATAGAAATTGTGCTAAAGGGCTTAGGAACGCAAAATGCAGCTTTCTTTTAAAACACAATTTGGAAAGATGATTGAGAAAGAGAGGCCTGGAAGGAAATTTGCCAAACTGAAGTGATGTTATTAAGGCTGGACTTATTTTTGCATAAAGATGAGATCCATTTACTCCACAATATTCCCTTTGATCCTGTTCTGACACATTCCTTTTTTATTTTTAGGGCCCACTGCCCTGAGCCCACAAACACCTGTTTATATGCTCAGTTTTACACATCAAACCTGCCTCATGCTCTACATGCCCTGAACATGCAGAGGCTCAAATGCAAAAATAGCATTCATTTATTATTTTTATACCTCCTTGCTCGCCTCAAAGCTGGATTTTATTTTGGAGTCAGGCTGAATTCTGATGTCAGGGGGTTATTTTGACCAATAATTCACATTGAAGCCACAGACAACACAGATTATTTTAAAATTTAACACGAATTTCAAGCCTGGCCATTAAAAACCAGCCATTATTTTGCATCTACATCCACCTGACTCACTTATTAAGTAGCCCAGCAAAAGCCACGTGGAGCAGCTGGATAATTTTGTTAAATCCCTGTATTTTGGATCTCTCCCCACACAGTCATTCCTTGTGTTTACAAAGCCAGGGAAAAAAAGAAAAAAACAAACAAAAAAACCCCAAAAAACCCCCCAAAAACAACAACAACAACAACAAAACCTGGGGATTAAATGTGGTTTTTTCCTAACCCACTCCTGGGTTATTTTTATAGGAGTTACACAAGTCCCTGTCACACATCTGGATCCCGAACTCCTCAGGGCTGCAGAGCAAAGCATTCCCTGAGGAATAAAGAGGGAAAATCACTGGAAAAGGCAAGTTTGGGAGTTAAGGATTGCTGAGTAACACACGCTGTGCTTTTACACCAAAACTCAGCAGCATTTATGCAAAGTACAAAGCATTTACTCCACACCCAGCATGGAACTCAGCCATGGGTTAAAGATTATTCCCCAAACTGGGAAAATAGGGAAGCTCCCTCTCTGGCCTATCTGAAATCATCTTAAAATAATTAACTGCTCACCAGAAAGCACAGTGAGCTCCAGAGAGCAGCACCTCAACGAAGAAATAAACACAAATTGGGGTGGGAAGAATTAAAAACAAAGCAAAATTAAAATAATTAAAAACATTTCTGGAGGTTTGGGGATTATCCAGCAATTCTGAAATTCCAAATTAAATTTTATGGAAAAGTCTGGCTTCACAACCTGCCTGAAATTCCTCTTTTCTATATTTTGCCAGCTCTGCTTTCCCAGTGCAGACCAACAGCAAACTCCAGCAGGAAGAAGAGATCTGAAATATGGGAAAAGGGGTGGAATTGGAGGGTTTTTAGGGCCTTCCCAATCCAAACCATTCCAGGATTCCAGGAAAGGAGGTTGGAGCCAGGTGGGGGCCAGGCTGTGCTCCTGGGGAACAAGGGACAGGACGAGAGGGAACAGCCTCAGGTTGTTCCAGGGGAGATTTAGGTTGGATTTTAGGGAAAATTTCTTCATGGAAAAGGTTGGCAGAGCTGCCCAGAGAGTCCCCATGCCTGGGGGGATTTCACAGCAACGTGGATCTGGCACCTGGGGACTTGGACTTGATCCTAAAGGGCTTTTCCCACCTGAGCAATTCCATGATTCCTGAAAAATGCGACATTCTGTGGAATTTAGACCTGTCCCAAGGCCCCAGGAGTTCTGCAAGAACGCTCACTGCCCTGTTCCCAGCAGGGACAGACAAACTGCAGAGCAAACAGCCCCTATTTGCTGAGAAATATTTGCTTTTTCCCTGGACGAGCCCAGCAGGAATTATGAAAAAAGTTTGGAGGAGTAGAGGAATGGCAAAGCTGGGACTCAATGCCCACAAAATTCAGAGACAAACAGAAGACAGACTAAGGAGAGAAAAGATCCAGGGAGAAACTTAGAGGACTTTTTAATTCCATAACTGGGAGTTACGAGCACATCCCACCCTCGGCTCCCTGACACGGATGTGGATGAAGCCACAATTCCAATTTAATTTAGGTAAAATCCCTTTTAAAACTGCGCTCACCCTCAGCAGCTCCCCCAGCTCTCACTCCTTTGCTGTCACTGTGTCATTGACGCCACTAACGACAGCACCGGCGGAACGAGGAAGGAACCCAAGGCAGGGAAGCTCCTGCAGGAATTTTCACGCCTCTCCCCAGGCAGGCTGAGCTGCCCCAGCACCCGGGGAAGTTGCTCAGATATTGTCCAACGGAGCAGTCGAGGCTGACAGAGGGGAGATGTGCTGAGAGCTGGGGTTGCTGCAGCCTCGGAGCAAAAGCAGCCCAGAAAACCGGGGAAATCACGGGAAAAAGGGACTGGAATGCTCAGCACGGGGTGAACTCTCCCCTCGAGGTCCATCTTTGCCTTCCAGTTTGATTGAGCTGTTAAAAATCAACCCTGCAGCCTCAGCTCTGCCCGGTCACATCCACCTCGCTGCACACAGCTCCGACCCCAAAGCATCAGCTGCGAACAGTCCGGGGCTCTCTTCCCCTCCAGGGCCTGGCCAGGAAGTGTCAGGACGATCTGAAGGAATCCTTGCCTAAAACAATCACTACATTACAATATCTGGAAGTGTTTAATTTCTTTAACTGCTCCCTTTGCTCCTGAGTATAAATAAAACTCCTCCTGCCTCCCTCCCTGACGGAACTCAGGCCTCCCAATAAAACTGAGGCTAAAAACCCAAATTCCTGGCACGGTTTTCGAGGCTCTGCCCTGAGTTAGGGGCACTGGGAAATGGTTAAACCCTAAATCTCAGCTGCCAGAGGCAGCTGATTATTCCGAGGGCGCCGGAGGGAGCTGGGAAGGAACAGAGGGAATCTTGGCAAGGGAGAACAGAGCTCCATTCTTCAGCTGCTCTGCTGGGAACACCTCGGCTGTGCCGGCCACAGCCACAGACTGAAGAGCAGCTCTTATCTGCACGGCAGAAGGCAGCTTTATCTCAGGGAGGGCACAGCTCCCCGGGCAGGGGCCTCTCCACGCGCCTGCAACAATTCCCTCCCTTCAGGAGAAGGAAAAGCCACCCCACAACCCTGCCCCGAGCCCAAAAATTGTCTCTCCAAGGAAATATCCTAAAGAAATGGCAATCAAGTATTATTAACTCGTGCAAACAGAGCTTTCCCCACCAGCAGATCGTGCATGCATTGACCTGGATGTCACCAAAGCCACACAGGAGGTCCCCAAAGTGACAAATCCCAGCACAGAGGGACTTTTTTAACGGGATTATTTGGAATATAAGCAGCCCTCAGTCAATACAACTTTGCCAGGAACTACTTCAGCACATAACGAGTAATTACAGCAATGGCTTTAAACTCCCCCAGCAGCTTAAATTGCCTCCGAAAAAAAAAAAAAAGGGGGAAAGGAAGAATTGAAACCTTCCATGGTGAAGCAGAACGAGCCACAGGTGTGCCAAGGAAATGCCATTTCCTCAGGGAAACGCTTTCCACCCTGCCTGGAGCCCTGCCCGCCCCACTGCTCCCTCTGCATTAATTTTGGTAGGATTTACAGTTAACCATCACCTCTGCCTGGCCAGAACACTGCAGATTTCAATTAAATTCGATTATTTTCTGGTAAACCAGACCTAACAGCACCAACACAGCATCCAGAGTTCATCTCTGACTGTGCAACAACAAAGAGAAGTGGATTTAAAACACAACTAAAGCAAAGAACTCCTCCAACCCTCGTTTATTTGGAGACCTTGAGGGAGCTGCTTGCATTCCAGTTCACCTTTCCACTCAAGGCTGAACAGAACATCCCTTCCCAAGGATTTCCTTTCCCAGGAATCCTTCTGTAGCACCTGGACAGCACAGCAGAGTAAAGAACCGGAGTAATTTACACACAGAAAAGGGACAAACCTGAATGAATCTTCCTCCAAGCAGCAGCAAAGTGACTCAAAAAAATTGATTCCTGGTTCCTGAGGGTTTGGGGTTTTTTTCTGACAGCAAACCTGTCTGACCTGTACCAAGCCCATCACACACTCAGGGCTGTGGTTTGAGTTTCATGCAACCTTCTGAAGCCAAGTTTAACACCCCAAAAACACCTGGGACATGTGCAAAGCAGCTGCAGGTCAAGCAAAGCAAAATTCCTGCAGCTCCTGGGGTTGCCAAGGGCCCAAACTCCCTTGTCTGGAGCAGCCACCGGGCCCAGAGGATTCCTGCTGAAACCCAACACCCAGGACAGCCCCAGACCCCCCCTGTCCTCAGCATTCGGGGTCCCAAACAATCACCTGCACTTGCAGGGGGACAGAAAATTAAATGTTGGGTATCCACAGCTCTGCAAAGATGCTCAGAGGGCCCTGGAGTCCAGCCCTGGTGTTTCAGCCCCACGGTTATTTTCAAACCCCCTCACGCACAGGTTTTGGTGTGATTAAACCAACCCTCGCTGCAGCCTCTCCTTCCTCAGCTGTTTTTTCTCCTCTGCTCCTCTCCACACACACACCCTGCTCTGGAGTCACTTCAGACCCAGGATGTTTCCAAAACACTCCAAAACCCACCTAAACCACAGAAAAACACGGGAGGAGCGGCCAAGCTCCACAAACAGCTCTGCACTGAATGTGATGCAGGAGAACACAAAGCAAAGTGACAGCAGGTTCCAAACCCACTCGAAATCATCAGCCAGCAGGAAAAAACCACCATCAACACACACACAAACACATCCCAATGCCTCCAGCCCCGAGGGGAGCCCAGGTTTAGGGTCAGCAGCACCAACTGCTCGGCTGGAACAGCCAGTTCCACGTTCACACACGGCAGGGAAGGTGGGACAGCTCTTACTGGCCCTGCACAGGCATTTCCAGCATTTTCCATCTGTCATTTCACGTTACAACTCAAAGCCAAGCCAAGAGGCTCCTTCCATTCCCAGCTTTGAAGGCAAAGCAGGGAATTCACCTCTGCTCTGAAGTTTCTGCTTCTGCTGAGGTGGGAGCGGCAGGAGACACGGCGGGATCTGTGCTCAACACCCTCCGTGCCCCCTGGCCTCTGTCCCTCAGCACAGAAACACCACTTCGCCTTATTCACGGGTTCATAGCGATTTAAATAAACACGAAAAAACCCACATCTCGCGTCTGGAGCTGCGCATCTGGCTGAGCCCAGCTTGGATCAGAAGACTGAAGGGAAGACTTGGGAAGGGGAGCCTGAGGAGCCCGGCACAGACCCCGAGGGACAGCGGGGCTGGCAGGGCACGGAAGGGGCAATGGGACAGGCGGGAGAGGCGGCAGGGCAGGGAGAGCGGCCGGCAAAGGGGGAGCCGGGCAGGGAAAACAGGGAAAGCAGGCTGGAAAGGCAGGGAGGACGGCAAGGAAACAGGGAAAGCAGGCAGGGAAGGCAGGGAGGACGGCAAGGAAACAGGGAAAGCAGGCAGGGAAGGCAGGGAGGACGGCAAGGAAACAGGGAAAGCAGGCAGGGAAGGCAGAGCTGACAGCGCAGCGGGCAGGGGAGAAGGCGGCGCGGGCGGAGCGGGCCGGGCCTCCCCCGCTTCCGCAGCCCGGGCCGAGCGCGGCCAAGGCCGGCGCCGCTCCCCCGCACCCG
>VZTJ01000519.1:89175-133314 GCA_013397795.1 Orthonyx spaldingii | reverse complement strand
CGCGCTGTGCGGGCGGCTCCGGGCGAAGATGGCCTCTCGCAGGATCACCCGGGAGACGTTCGAGGCCGTGGTGCAGGACAAAGTTAAGCGGTACCGCATGGAGCGGAGCGGTGCCGCGGGGGACTCCATCCATCATCTCAAAGGTGGGGAGAGCGGGATGTGCCGGCTGCGCCGGCAGCAGCCTCCATCGCCTGCCATTTATTTGCCTTGTGCTGGTGTTTTTCCACATCCATTTTTGTGGAAGAGGCGAACAGCTGGGTAGGACTGACACCGTGCAGATTCTAAGGGGGAAAAAAATGGAAATGCAGACAAAGGAATTCTGTTCAGGCAGCATCAGAGAGTGGGTCCAATTTCAGCGGGGTCTCCGGGGATGTTGCTGCAGGATGGAATTCTGTTGATGGCTGATAAGTTAAATAAATGTGGGAGTGCATTGGAAGCCTTTGGGTCTTTGTGTTTGGTGTTATTTTTGGAGAAAACGATCAAAGCAGGACATTGACCTCATGAACGTAACACAAAACGTGATCCCCAATTTATTTTACCTTCTAAATCTGAGATATAAAATGTCCAGCAAAACACTGGGATCACATTCACAGGGATGGACATTCACAGGAGAGCTTTAAAATGGGATCTGTTATTTTTGGAGTTGTGTGAGCTCTGAAGAAATAATTTATATTAAACACTTCAAATTTTTTCAAGTATTCTTTACTTTCTGAGTTGAACTTCTGGAATTGGGGAATAGGGATCTTGAATAATGAGAAATACTAGACTTTCCTGCAATAATTAGATAATTGTGGTTGAGTTTGCAGAAAATACAAGTTTCTGTCCAGCTGTGGAATTCCTCCTGGGAAATCTGGTGCTGGTGACAAGGTGGGGACTGGTCAAAGCTTGGAGTTGATGGTCTTGGAGGTCTTTGACAATTTTCATTCTGGGAAGCAGAAAGTTCAGGGTTTTGATGGTTTTTATGTCTCAGGAACCCCAGTAGAAGATCAAGATCCGAGAAGGGGATGAGCAAAGAAAAATTGGGGTTTAGAGGAGAACTTGAGCTCCTTGATCTATGTAGGGATTGGAATGTTGGAGTGGGAACATCCTGAAGTCAGATATGTGGGTTTGCTTCAGAAATTTCGATATTTTGCCTCTTTTAAACCCCTAAAGGTGTTTCTGGTTGTGTTTCCCAGCTCACTCCAGGCCGCTGCCCCGGCCCCGCTACAACGAGAGCTTCCACACCGACGGGAGGTTCCCTCAGGACGACGCCCAGCACGAGGAGTGGAGCGAGGACCCTCGGGAGGATTATTCCAGGGAGGACTACCCCGGCCCTTCCTACCGCCCCGCCAGCCCCCTGCTCCGCAAGGACAATTATTTCCACGAACCCTTCGGCCGCCCCGCGCCCCGGGAGCGCGAGTTCGGCCGGGAGTACGGGCGTGCAGCCGCCCCGAGCCGGGAGTACGGGCGTGCAGCCGCCCAGAGCAGGGAGTACGGGCACCCTGCCCCCCACAGCCGGGACTACGGGCACCAGGACCGGGACTACGGGCACCAGAACCGGGACTATGGGCGGCCAGCGTCCCACGAGGGGGACTACGGGGGTCTGGCCCCTCCCGAGCAGGACTACGGCCCCCCCTCGGACTGCTGGGACGCCAGCGGGCCGCACGAACCCGAGTTCAGCTCCTCGGATATCCTGGGGGATTTCAGGTCGCCCGGGCTGATGGAGGAGGAGTACGGTGGTGTGGAGAACCAGGAGTACAAGGGGGAGTTCGGGCCCCCGGACAGCGAATTCCGGCCCCCGCTGCGCAGGGGGGGCAGGGGCAGGCTCCTGAGAGGCAAGCGCCTCACCAGGGGCGTGGTAAAAGCAAAAGTGTTCAAAGGAGACCTCAAAACCCCCCTCAAGAAGTGGAATGTGAAAAAGCCACAGCCTGGCCTGGACCCCAAAGCGCTGGAGCAGCCCCTGGAAGTTCCCGAACGCCCCAGCCCAAGGCCAGTGCCCCTCCAGCAGTGCCCCAAGCTGCCCCCACGGCCTCTGGCCGCCCAGAGACCCATCCTCAGGCTGCCCAAGCCTGCCCATGTCTTCAGGAACCTCAACTTCGACCTGGTGGATAAATCGGACATTTTTTCCACCTTTGGCATCGAGATCATCAAGTGGGCCGGGTTCCACGCCATCAAAAACGACGCCGAGTTCTCGCGGCTCTTCGGAGCCCTCTTCGAGCTGGAGACCGAGACCTGTGCCAAGATGCTGGCATCCTTCAAGTGCTCCCTGAGGCCAGAGCACAGAGATTATTGCTTCTTCACCATCAAGAGCCTGCAGCACGCTGCCCTGAAAACCCCCAAGGTGGACAACGAGTTTCTGAACATGCTGCTGGACAAGGGGGCTGTGAAAACCAAGAACTGCTTCTTCGAGATCATCAAACCCTTTGACAAATACATCATGAGGCTCCAGGACCGCCTGCTCAAGGGGGTCACGCCCCTGCTGATGGCCTGCAACGCCTACGAGCTGAGCATTAAAACCAGCGGCTTTGGCAACCCCAGAGAAATGGCCAATGCCTTCGAGACCACCGTGTCCCTCTGCCGCAAGTCCCTGGCCCTGCTGGGCCAGACCTTTGCTCTGGCCTCTGTGTTCAGGCAGGAGAAGATCCTGGAGGCTGTGGGGCTGCAGGAGATGGCTCCAGCACCAACGTTGTTCCCCAATTTTGACGACTCGACGCTGTTTGGGAGGGAGTACATTGAGAACTTGAAGGCTTGGCTGGAGAAGAGTGGATACCCCATCCAGATGAAAAAACCAGAGCCAGAACCAACGGAGCAGCTCCAAACACCCTCCCCTGACACCAAAGGTAACAGGGAGGGAACTGCTGGGAGGGGCTGTACAGGATGTGTTTGGTTTTTATGGTTTCATTGGGTCAGGAATTCCTAATTGTGGGAATTCCAGGTAAATCCCAGCAAGGGCTGGGGCAGGGAGTGAATGCTCTCTGTTGTGGTTTTTGTGGTGAAATCGAGTCCTTCCTCCCCTTTCTGGCACCTGCTTAGACCTTAAATCCAGGATTTTCACCCCAGTTTCACCACCTCAAAAAGGGAGGCCAGGGCCAACCTGGAACTGTCTTCCTGACAGTAAATATTTGCATAAATGCAAATTTGGAGGTGTCACCATCACCACTTCAACCAGACCCAGGTTCATTCCTTTGGAGATGTTCACATCCCATCCCTGAGTTAGGCCAGTGCTTCTTCCTGACTGAAACATCCCTGCTCATCCTGGTTTTTCCTGACTGAGCTTCAGATCCTTTCTCAGGGAGGTCTTGCAGCGCTGACACTGAATGGTTGAAAATTTGTCACTCAGCCCTTCACAGCAGCGTTCAAATAAACTGATTTTTCACAAAATCCTTTTGCTGCATTAAGAAATTGCCTTTTTAAGGATGGTTTCACTTGCCCAGAGTGGCCAAGGATAATTTTCTTAGACCATGGTGTTTTTAGTAATAAACAGGTGCAGTATCTCAATTAAAGGATAGAGTTTTCCTTAATTTATTTTAGTTTGGGAAGGAAGCACTGGAAAGGTGTGGGTGCCTTGGGAGGAGCATTTCCAACAGGTCAGGGAGGGGATTCTGCCCCTCCAGTCCCTCTGGAGTGTCCAGGTCTGGGCTCCACAGTCCAGGAACACCAGGAGAGGCTCCAGGGGGGGCCACAGGGAGTATTTGGGGTCTGGAGCTTGAGGAGAGACTGCGGGGTTGGGCCTGGTCAGTCTGGAGAAAGGAATACTGAGAGGGGGTCCCAAAACCCACACAAATATCCCAGGGGCTGGCAGAGGGCGGTGCCAGTGACAGCACAAGGGGTAATGGCCACAAGCTGAAACACAACGAGTTCACCTCCCCTGAGGGAGAATTCCTTCCCGTGGAAGTGGCAGAGCCCTGGAGCCTCCTCTGGAGACAGCCCAACCCCAGCAGATATTTCTGTGCCCCTGCCTGGGCAGGGCTGGGTTTGGGATCTCCAGATGTCCCTCCCCACCCCAGCCATCCTGGGATTCTGCTTCCTGTTAATACCTCGAGAAATTGCAAGTGTCAACAAGTCAAAAAATTAAAAATACAACATCTTGATACTCTGCTGATGAGAATAAAACCAAGAGTGGGTTTGACTGGTTTTCATTTCTCCTCACAGCCCCCCAGCGAGCTGACAGGAAGGTTGTGGACACCATCGAGCAGCTGGTGACCAGCATCGTGTCAGGAACTTTGTCTGCCAAAGACAGGAGTGCTCAGAAGAACTGTCCCGAATACTGGTGGGTGTGTGGGAGCTGGGAGTGCTGCTCCCTGATGGAGATATTTGGAGTAGATGTAATTAAGTTCAGTGTTTCACTCAGTGGAAAAGATCAAAGCCTATTGTATATTTAATCAGCTTTTTTTTTGAGAATGTTTTCCCAAGCTAATTATGCTGCTGTCCCTGGAAATGATCCTGTGTTTGTGTTGTGGGGATCCCGCTCCTTTTGATGTGCCAGTAACGGCTCCTGATCCAAACCCAAGGTGTTAAAAGCAGTTTGCATTTAGGAGGTGAGCACTGTGAGCAAAGGCAGGTGATAGAGACACCCAGCAAGGCAACAGGAGTGAGAGCTCCATGAAAAATGTTGGCAAAGGGGAGCTGAGACATCTGCTGGTGCATGACAGCGCCTCTCCATGTGTGAGCTGATTAATTACCCAATGATTTATGTCAAACCCCTCCATTATTTATTTGCTTGGCACACTTTCCTTGCTGCTCTAGACTTGTTATTCCCAGAAAAACCTGCTCAGGCTCACGCTGAACACCTGGGAAAAAAACCAAACCTGGGTCGCTGAGTTTTTCTGGCTTGGAAAATCAAGATTTTTCAGCTGAGCTTTCCTTCTGTTTGTGTGTCCTTCAGGTTCCTGTCTGACGAGGACAGTCTGGAGTACAAGTACTACAGGCTGAGGCTGTCGGAGGTGCAGAGGAGGACCGAGGGTGGGGAGGGCAGGGCTGCAGAGGGAGCTGCCCCCGAGTCCCTGCGGGCCATGCTCTACGCCAGGAGGGTGGCCAGCATCAAAAGGAGACTCTTCAAGAGGAAAAAGCTGGGGGTTCTCCCAGCCCGGGGCAGCAGGGCCAGGAAGGTGAGGAGAGCAACCACGGGCACCCAGACTGTGCTGTCAGCTGGGACAGTGCTGAAGCACCAGGACAAAAATCTTCCAGGTGCAATCCAGGCAAAGCCCCCCGAGCCAGAGTCCAGCCTGGCCCAGCAGAGCCCTGCCCTTGACGCCTCCCAAGGCGCCACCAGCCCCGAGGGCTCTATGCCAGCAAAGAAAAAAGCAGATCCTGAGGATTTATCAGCATCACCAGAGCTTTTCCCGCCGTTGGCCTCTCAGTTTCCTGATGGTGAGTGAGGATTCAGGGGTAGGTTTGAAATTTTAAATTATATCCGGGCAAAAAACCTCCTCGTGCAATGCATGGAACGCACTCCTGCTGGAAATCCTGAAAATCATTTCTTTTGTTGTGTATTTAATAAGTGGCTAACTCTCAGCTCCACTGACCTTTCCAGGCTCTGGGTGAAGCTAACAGAACGTTCTGTTCCTTGCAGTGGATGCCAAAACCATGGAAACTGCAGAGAAACTCGCCAAGTTTGTGGCTCAGGTAGGACCAGAGATCGAGCAGTTCAGCATTGACAACAGTGCAGATAACCCAGACCTGTGGTGAGTACCTGCACCTGCCCTGAGAGCTGACCACAAACACCAAAATCTCATTTTCTGTTCACATCTCTGTTTTCAGTGTGTTCAGGAACAGAGGATTTGGGGCAATTCTCCCTGGTGACTTCAGCCCCTCCCTTAATGGTGAATACCTGAAATATCTCAGAACAAACCTCACTCCTCCCAAATGCACACGTGCTCTGAGAGATGTATTTATTTATTTTGATCCTAATAACCAACCTGAATCCTGAAACAGTGGATTTGCAGGATGATTCCACTGAATGGATTCTTCCCAGCAGAGTTTGGGAAGTGCTGCTGAGCATCAGCTGAGGAGGAGAATTGCTGTTTGTAGGAAGGGAATCCTCCAGTCCTCCCCAAACACACCTGGGCTGACCTCTCAAAAACCAACCAGAGGTTTATTTCTACCATCTTGCTCTGTGCCAGCTGAAGAAAATCTCTTTCTGACCTTATTTTCCCTGGATTTTTTTATTATTTTTTAATTTTGTTGGCTCAGGTTTCTCCAGGACCAAAACAGCTCCGCCTTCAAGTTCTACAGAATGAAAGTTTATGAGTTGTGTCCCTCCATCAACTTCAGTGCTGAGGCAGCTGAGGCTGCAGAAAGTGCTAAACCTGGAGAGGGAGCCCTGGAGATCTCAGAAGAGGAGGAGGAGGAGGAAGAGGAAGAAGAGGAAGAAGACAACGAGGAGGAAGCGGAGTTTGAGGAGGAAACCTCCCAAGCTCTGGAGGAAACGGAGGGGGAAGAGGAGGAGGACGGGCCAGCAGGTAGAAGTGTGGCAAAGCTAGAGGAAGAGCTGGTTTCCAGAGCAGGAGAGGAGCTGTCAGGAGGTGACCGGCAGCTCTGCAGCCCCTCTGACGGGGCTGTGCCCGATCTGTCGACACAGGCCCCGGCCCCGGCCCCCGGCGCGCGCTTCCCCCGCAAGCGGGTCAGCAGCAAGTCCCTCAAAGTGGGCATGATCCCGGCTTCCAAACGCATCTGCCTCATAGAGGAGCCCAAAGGTCAGTGGGCAGCCAAGTACCTCAGGTTTGCCTTGAAACAAAAGAGAATTTGGACAAAAACCCTGATTTTCCAGGTGCTTTGCTGCTTAAAAGAAGTGCATTTCTTTCGTAGAAAAATGAACACAAAATTCACTTTAAATGTTTAAAGTGGCAGAGGAGAAGAAAAAATAAATTCTGAATAAATAATTTCTGTTATGGGGCAACAGCAAAGTTTGTATCAAACATCTTCAAATATTCTCTGAGTATAGATTTAATTGGTTTTTAATTCTGATCTTTCCTATTGGTCTGGTTTTATTTATTGGTTCTGTTTCAGGTCCAGGCATTGAGTCAGGGTTGAAATGCACTTTTGGAGGTTTTTTTGGCTGTGCTCTGGAGTTCTGTGCTCTGAGTTTTGTCTCTGGTTTGCTTTGCAGTGCATGAACCTGTCAGGATTGCTTATGACAGACCCCGGGGCTGCCCTGTCACAAAGAAGAAAAAGGTAAAAAACCCCTCTGGTTTCCAGCTGTGCTTTCACAAAATCAAACTGAAAAGGAGAAACTTTGTCCTGGAAAAATCTGGACTAAAGCTGTGGCTCCTCCTCTTGAAAACTTTATTTTTTAGATTTCAACCACCTGTGTCAAAATTAAACTTTTTTTTAATTATTATTATTGAGAAGCTGGGTGTTAATTTTCTGTTTAAAAAATAAAGAAGTGGGTGCTTTGCTGCTTGGAAAACAAGGTTGGAATTTTCCAGAATTGGTGAGGTTTTATTTAAGTGCTTTTGTATTTGTGACAGGGATTGAGTCAGCAAATCACTCAATATTTATTATTTAAAAAAACAACTACATAAAGTACAAAGGGATATTAATTGCCATTTCAACAATGGAATTAAACAGTTTGAGGAGCTGAAATCGATCTTTTTAAAGGAATTTCCTTTTTTTAAAGGAATTTTTTTACGGGAATTACCCTCTTGAGTGACCTTTTTTTTTTTCTGAAGAAGATACTTCTGTACATCCAGAAACCCAAACAAAACTCCGTTTATGCCTGGGTGGGGGTGGATTTGAGCCATTTTTAATAAATCACCTCCCTGCCTAACAACCCCTCCTTTGTTTTTTCCCCTTTTTTCTCCACAGAAACCCAAAGATTTGGAGTTTTCCCACAAGAGACTGACCCCCAGGAACGTGGGGTTCCAGATGCTGCAGAAGATGGGCTGGCAGGAGGGCCACGGGCTGGGCTCGCGGGGCAGAGGCATCCGGGAGCCCGTGCACGTGTACGTGAGGGCTGGCAGTGCCTGGGGGGCTCAGCTCACCCCTGGCAGGGCTTTGACACCCAGGAGTGTCCCCAGCATCTCCCTGTTCCTCCATCAAACACACCAATCATAAGGAAAATTCAGCAGTCTTGCAGGTTTAGGCAGTAATTTGATTTTTTTTCTCTGATTTTGGGGTTTATTTCCACATGGGAGGAGGTGAGTGCTGCTGCCATCAGGTAAGTTTTGCCTTTAAAACGCACTTTTTTTAAGGAAAAAAATGTTTATTTTGTCATTTGAAGTTGCTGTATCCAGAGTCCAGTATGGAGAATGGAAAATAATTCCTCCTGGATAAAATTTCCCTATGGCTTCCTTCATTCCCCTGCCTGAAAAAGGAGCAGAAATCTTATTTATTTATTTATTAATTCCCCCTGAGCCCACATAACTTTCCAGTCCACACTCACAGAAATCTTCCTTCTCCAGGGATTTCTGTGCTCTCTTCATGCCCTTGGGGCAGTTCCCGGTCATTTTAATTGGTTAATTAAATTATTGAATTTAATAATTGGTTATTAATTATTGAATCCTCCTTGTTTGCTTTCTTTTCCCACTGGCCATGATTATATTTCTATATTCATTATT
The DNA here is from genome assembly GCA_013397795.1 of Orthonyx spaldingii. Lineage (NCBI taxonomy): Eukaryota > Metazoa > Chordata > Aves > Passeriformes > Orthonychidae > Orthonyx > Orthonyx spaldingii. The sequence goes on along the minus strand of VZTJ01000519.1, from coordinate 124,777 downwards.
TCAATATTTCCTTCTCCAGCTCTGTTCCAACCCTGACTCTTCACCTCAAAACCTTTGTTGGGACCAATCCCAGGAATAAATTTGGGTTCTTTCTGTAGCTCCTGGCACGGGTTTTGCAGCCAATCAGGAGCTGATTAATTAATCAATTAATGAATGGGGTCTGCTCTGGCCACCACTTTTGACAGGTTTCTGGTCATTTGAAGAACTGAGCTTTTAATAGGGGAAAAGAGAGTTTTTAATATGGGAAAAGGGAGGTTTTAATAGAGGAAAATAATGATTTCCAGCTCTTCGTTCCTGTGGGTCACTGTCTCCTTTTACTTCCAGGAAGTTCTTTTGGGATTTTTGAGGTGTTTTTTTCCTTTGGGTGAGAAGAGGAATTAATGGATGAATGAATGGAGGAATGAATGGATGAATTAATGGATGAATTAACTGATTTCCTGGAAGTTTGTGGGGTGTGTCCTCTTCAGCCTGGTTGGGAAGTAGGAAATGTTCACTCCATGAAATTCCCTAAACCTTCACAAAATCCCCTTTTATCCCCAGTTCTGTGGCGTTCCCTGCTCACTCCTCAGAGCTCTGACTTGGGTCATGTTTGTATTTCTGAAATACCAAAATCGAGGGGTTTGGGGCATCTTTTGGGCAGAGGACCAAGCCTGAAGTTAAAACTGATCTCAGGATTTGCTCTGCCAGCTGATTTCACCCTTTTTCCTGCTGGGATTTGCACGTGGAGCGGGAGGTGGGGGTTGGTTTGAACAATTTGAGTTTAAAATAAATTTAAACCAATTGCCAGGCACCGAGTCTGTGCGGAGCCGGTGCCGCCTGGGCCGTGCCTGTGCCTGGGGAGCTGCTCTTGGCATCTCAGAGTTGTTCTAATTTTCCAATTTTGCTCCCTAGGGGTGCAACCTCGGCAGGGGAGGGCTTGGGTGTGGCAGGGGAAGAGAACAAAGAAGATGCATTTGATGTTTTCCGGCAGAGAATGATACAAATGTACAGGCAGAAAAGAGCAAGTAAATAGGTAGGTGCCACGGCCAGGGCTCCCAAATCCAGCCCCACATTAAAAATCTTCCTTCTCCAAGCAATTTTTTTGCTGTTTCCACCAAGTTTTTCGTGGTTTCTGAGACTCCAGAGGTGCCCTGGAGGTGCTGGGTGACCCCAGATCCCCTCTCTGGGTGTGACACAAAGAGCCTGGGACACTCAGAGCTGCTGGAGACAGCGCTGGGTCTCTGTGCAGGACTCCAGTTCTGGGTTTTGCTTGTTTGCCAAGACTCCTGCTGGCCCTGGCTGCTGCAGGAGCTCCGTTCTGAGGAAGAAACTGCTGCTTTTGGGGTCAGAAGTGCCCGTTCCCTCTCTCTGGGCAGTTCTGCTTTGGGCTGGGACTGCTCACCAAAGGCATGGAACGAGAGCCCTGAAAGCCAAGCTCAGCTGGGGCTGGGCGTCCTCAAACCAGGAACCTCCTCCAGTTCCCACCTTCTGCGAGGCAGTTCAGACTTTCAGATCCATTTTGTTGTTGGGGTAAATCTGCCAATGTTCTGCACTTTTTCCTCCCCTCCATCCGCCAGCTGCCAGCCTCCCGCTCTGTGTTTGTTTTGGAGTCCTGCAGGATGAGCAGCCGAGCTCATCCCGGGCTGGCAGCACCAAACCCTTCCCTGGAAGCCTCAGCCCCGAAGGGTTTTGGTTGCAAAGGACAAAGTTCATTTTCAAAGGTGCTTCTTTTGTTTCTTGCTCTTCTCCAAGAAATTCTTGAGGGATTCCTTTCCTCCCCCAAGGAATTTAAGTCAGGGGCAGATGCAATTCCTGCTCTGCAGAGGAAGAGAACACCTGGAATTCAGCTGGAAGTGGATCCCCAATTCCCAGAGTAATTTCTATTAAATATTTGCTTTGCAGAAGGTCTCTGAGTGAACAACCCCAAGGCACAGGGCAAAAAACTTGTGCTTTTGGGGGAATATGGCAGAATTCACTGACCATGGAGCCTGGATTCATGACCAAAAAGTGTTTCCTGCTTGGAAAGCAGCTCTGAAGATGTGGAAGGTTTCAAAGTGGTACCAAAATTAACACCCAAGGCCTGATCATTCAAACTTTTCCTGACTTGCTGAGAGGGGCAGAATTTAAATATTGCACTTTTTAGTGCCTCCTCCATCATTTCCAGTCCAAACCCAGCCCCAAGCCTTCTCCTGGATGTTCAGAATCTGCCTCACTGGAGTTCCTTTTGAAGCTTTTGCTGGCCAGCAGCCAGTTCTGCCAAAAATCTGCAAGAAAATTGTTCTTGAGTTACCAACCTACTCCTGCCTGCTGCTCAAAGAGCAAAATTTTCTCCACTAAGAACTGGTTTCAGTCCATAGCAACAAATTTTTCTTGCTTGTAGCAGCCACTTTTAGTTCACGAATGCAAAGTTGTTTTTTTTCCTTTGCTGTCTTTAAAAGCATAAGAAACAAAACTGTGGTGTTGGGTAATTCCCTCCTCACTCAGTTTGAGCTGCCTGGAGGCACAAAAATCACTCAATGGCCCCAAAAAAGGCAGGAACAGGAAAATACTCTGCTTTTTCCATGAACACCATGCCTGTCTTCACCTTTGCAGTGCAAGAAGCTGAACCACCGAGGCCACAAATACAAATTTTGGTGTCAGGTTAAGGACATTGAGACATTTCTCATGGGCTTTGCTTGGAAGTGTTGAAGTCCTGGAAAGGTTTGGCCCCTAGGAAAACCTTCAATCCCCGTGTTTGGCAGGGATGCTGAGCTGTTTCAATCCATTTTTTGGGCTGTTTTTTGCTGCCCCCTTTCCTTCCTGGGCTTAACCAGGAAAACTTGAGCCTTTCCAGGAGATCCCCCAGTGCCAGCCTGGGCTGGGGTAACTGGGACCAGAGCTCTGGTTCCTCTCCCAGCCCACCCAGCCGGGTTTGCTTTTGCTCTGAGGCTTCCCAGCCTTGCTCTTCACAGTTTTTATTTCCCTCCACAATTCCCCTTTTTCTTCCGCATTGAACTTTGGGGGATCCTGTGTTACAAAGAGGAATTTCAGGCTGGATCTGAATCCCCCCCCAGCCCCCCCCGACTGTACCAGGCCCCTCTTGGGGTGCATTTGCTGCTCCCCGGGCTCGGGGGAAGCGCTGCTGAGCCGGGAAAAGGCTTTAAGTTCCAGTTTTGGTTTAATTTCGAGTTTTAGTGCTGTGCTCAGGGTGGAAGTGACCCCTGGGCCCCCCTGTGGTGTCTGCCGGGAGCCTGGCCTGGCCCTCCTGGTGCCAAACCCCTCCTGAAATTCCTCTGCCCGCTCTGACCCCCAAGGAATCCCCTGTGATTTGGGCCCCGCCTTTTGCAGGCAGCTGGGCCAAAATGTGACAATATCTGCACACATGAAAAGCATTTGTTGGCTGCTTTGCCCTGCTGGAGGTTCACAAGATTCTTTTTGTTTTTGTTTTTTTTTTCTGTTGTTTTAGTTCCAGGCTCTCTTCCATGAAGACTGCAAGCTTCAGTGAACATTTTAACTCACTCCAGTGGTGTGTCTGCTGTCTTTTGGTTGGGTTTTGCCATTAATCCTGTAGAGAATTTGCTCCTTTCTGTCCCGTGCAGATGCAGCAGTGCTGAGCTAGTGGCAATGGCTTTATGTTACGAGAAAAACCGAACATTTGCCCCCATTTTAGTGTGAGTAACCCTTTGGTAGCGTTGTTAAACCTTTGGATAGCTGCAATAAATGTAGAGCTGGACGATTTTGGGTTTCAATGATGTTTTTTCGCTTGTGAGTTTGGCCATTTGTAAGAGATATGCATCTTTTTTTGGCACGAACCAGTGGAGTTGGGATCCTGCAGTGTCCTCGGTGTAGAGCAGGATTTCGGGGTGTCTGAGGGAGGGCAGCTCCCTCTGTTCTGTGCTGCTAAATGTCTCTGTTGAGAGCCCACTGAACCACTCCTTATTTTCCTTTTCCAGTGTTTTTTGGTGCATTAAATCCACCCCACAGCGTCACTGTGCCCCAGAGCTCCCCCTTGATGCCCAGAAATGAGTTTTGTCTGATTTCCTTGCTTGAAACAGCAAAACTTTTCTCTTTTCCATCCCTGTGTGGTTTCCTGTTGCCTTTAATTCCAAATTATTTTTTATTTTCAGGCAGGAGGTGAGGGGGGGGAAATTGCAGGGAGCTGAAATTCAACCTTTGTTCAGCCTTCACCCTCCCAGCCCCGGGTCGGGGAGAACCCCTGGCCTTGCTCTGGCACTGCCAGCAGGAAAAGCTCCACAGCCCAGCCCTGGCCCTGGCCACGCTTTTGTTTTCCTTTTCCTCGAAAAATTGATGCTATGGAAGGCCCTAGGAGAAAGGGACATTTGCTCTCTCATTGTTGGAGAGAAATGAGGAGATCCCCATTTTGGGGGAGGTGCCCTGAAACTACAGTCCAGAATTCAGTATTTGCAGTATTGTGTTGGACTCATGGAGATGTTTTCGGTTTTGTTTTTTTGCCTTCAAAGCTTTTTGGTGTGAAATAAATTTTTCCTATTTATTTTGGGGGATTTTTGTTGGTTTTTAAATTTTTTTTAGAAGACACTACAGCATCCTTAGTGTGAAGCCTCTGTGCTGAGATTTCTCAAAATCAGTATTTTTTTTTCCTATTGATATTCCACTCTGTTTTCAAGTCCATAGTGCCCAAAGCAAGTCTGGCCTCAGAAATTCAAACATTCTCCTTTTGGATTGTTTTCTACCCTACAAAAGGTACATTTTCTCATTAAAAAAAAATTACTGCCCAAAAGTCCTGCATCACCTTTTAATCCTGCATATCTCACATCTGAGTGGCCAATCACAACCAGACTGTAGATCTGAGCAATAATAAAACACCTGAAAATGAGAATGTGCTCAAAAGAACAACAGGGTCCTTCTGAAATAAATAAGTTTTGGGTTTAGGGGTTTGGTTTTGTTTTTTTTTTTTTTTTTTTTTTTTTTTTGTGAACCTTGTTAAGTCGGAGACTTGCTGGATTGCAGCAAGGCTGGGAACTGTTTGCATTCTCTGTGGGCAATAAAGTTACTGCTGTTTAAGAAATTCTGGTGTTTCCCTCAGCTTCTGGAGTCAGGGGATGGGGTGGGGTGGAAGGGACCCTAAAACCCATCCGGGGACACTTCCACTGTCCCAGGGGGCTCCAGCCTGGCCTGGGACACTCCAGGGATCCAGGGGCAGCCACGGCTGCCCTGGAATTCCATTCCAGCCAGGAATTCCTCCCCACTATCCCACCCAGCCTTGCCCAGGAACCGTTCCTGTGCCCTGGCCCTCCAGCCCTTGGAAATCGTCCCTTTCCCTCGGCGCCTTGGGGTCCCCGCCCCTGCCCGAGGGTCCCTGTTTGTCCCCTGGGCTCTGTGTCCCTGTCCTGGGGTCCCTCTCTGTGCCGGGGGTTCCTGACCCTGTCCGGGAGTCCCTGTTCCACCCGAGGGTCCCTATCCCGTGTCCCTGTCCCTGTCCCTGTCCCCGGGGCGCCGCCACGTGCCCGTCTGTCACGTGTCCGGCACAGAGCTGTCACGTGTCCGGCACCGATCCGTCACGTGCCCGGCACCGATCCGTCACGTGCCCCCCGTCGCGTGCCCGCCACCGCCGCCTCAGGCGCCGCCGCCATCTTGGGGGGAGCATTCTGAGGGGCGGGTTGGGAATTGTTTCCCAAAATTTCCGAAACCCGGGATTGCACGCGTTAGTAAAACACGTAAATGAGCGCAGAAAGGCTTCTCGTGTGAATATTAACACGCTAAAAGGCTTTAAAAAGGCTTCCTGGTGCTTCCTCTGCATGTTTGAATGCACCACGTTTGTTTTTCTTACAGCTTCAGTATAAAAATGATAAATATCAAAATATATTCGTGAGCAAACATAATCTGAAATAAAGTGGTTTGGGCACCTGGGTCAAATTACGGTCTTCAATTAAGGATCAACCAAAAGCTCCTCCAAAGGCAAAGTTTCAGAGTTCAATTTAGTCTGATGGTGAAGCAATTGAAACTAAATCCATAAAAAATAACGTAATTACCTACACAAGGCCCTTCATTCTAGTGAGTTTTGTAGCACTAAAGGAAATAGCTGACATTTCGAGGTGCAAAATTATTCCAAAAGAAATCCCTGCTGTGGCTTGTCTGACCTGGGAAAACAAAATCAGAACTCCAAACAACAAAATTTTAGGGTGAACTCGATTTTTCCTAACACCCTGAGTAACGCAGAAAAACAAGACAAAGCACATCAAAAGTTTACGTGTCCAAAACAGCAACGATCAATAGGTAATTCCCACGTTTTATAAAACCCTGGAATTTCGGGAAGTCAAGTCCCCCTGTGCCCGCTTCCCTGGCACTCTGGGGTTTATTTGTGGTTATTTCGGGTGGGTTCGGTGGGTCCCGAGCGAGGAATTTGCGGAACATTTGTCCCTTTGGGTGACAAAAATCCTCCTGAATGCAGCGTCCGCCGGGAGAGCTGAAACGGCGCCGGTGGCTCCGAGGGCGCTCCTGAAATCTGCCTGGATTGTTAAATTGTGGTTTTGGGAATAGAACTGGAGGCAGAGAGGGAAATGTTTTGGTTTTCCATAAGAGTCAAAGGGATTGGAAGGAGAACTAATGGTCTGTGCTGAGTGTGGAGGCAAAAGGAGGAGAAGCCTGATAAATATTGACCATCACTTGTCAGAAACGTCTCATTTTCTAAATTTTTTTTCCATTTATTCCATAGAATCACAGAATCCCAAGATAATTTAGGTTGGAAGGACCTTAAACCCACCCAGTGCCATGGGCAGGGACTCCTTCCACCATCCCAGGTTGCTCCAGCCTGGCCTTGGACACGTCCAGGGATGGTTTCTTCATTTTTAACAAAAACATATTTCATACCTACTTAAGAATGTCTTTATTTTATTTCCTTTGTAGCAACAGAGGAGTATTTTTAGTGTGAGCTGTCTTTTCAGTGAAGATCCTGGTGCTGTAAATATGAATGTAATTGTTCTAATTAAACCCAGCCTCTGGATTATCCTTTTTTTGTTTGTTAGCAGATAATTTGTGTTTTACCAATATCAAATTTATATTGGTAAATAATTTGTATTGTAATATTTGTATTAAATAATTTGTATTATAATCAAAGAGATACCTATGGATAAGAGGAAATAAGTGAATATTTATCAGGAAATGCACTTTATTTATATCCTTTGGTGAAACATAAAAGCAATTCTAATCCATGTTCATCAGGTTTTATTTCCAGAACACTGATTTCTTTGCCTGGAGGACTGGATATCAAACTTCTTCTGCCTTGCCTGAAGTTTTGCAGTCTGTCAGAGATCCCCCTCTAATGGATAATTCTGTAAATCCAATTGAGAACTGGCTGGAGAGAGGCTCAAAAACCAGGACTGCAGCAATCAGAGTCATTAAATAAACAAAGCTACCATGCCCTGCTTCTAGGAACAGGTAATGCTTTTATTTTAGGAAAAAATACTGCACATTTTCATGTATTTTGTTCCACAGGTTTTGTTTGGTTTTTTTTTCCCCGAGACTTCAAAAAAAAGTAAAAGGATTCATCAGCTTTGTTTGAAGTTTTTGCATTCAGAAATATTAATATTTCTAGCTGAGTTAGATTAAATGTGTTTGGGTTGTTGGGCATTAAAAGACTCCCTTTAGAAACTTTCCATATCAAAGGAGAGTTGACATAAGAATATTTGCAAATTCAGGGATTGTTTGAGGTCTTTTTTTTTCCCTCCCCTGAAAAATAATAATTTTTAAAAAATCATCGCTTGTCTCTTATTGAAAGAAAAAGAAGAATTGCTTTGAAGAATTCCAGAACTTCCCTGGAACCCAGGAACTCCTCCTAAGTCCACCTCATTCCAACGTGAATTACCAGGCTGAAATGCTCTGCTCTGTTTAAACAAGTTTATCTTTAGGAAATACGTTTCTTTTTCCTGCAGATGAGGGGGATTTGGGAGCTGCAGCTGTTCCTGCCTCCGGGAACATCTCCTGGAAAAGGAGCAGCTCCTGTCCCCAGAGATGGAAAGGGATTTTTGGGATTCTTTGCCTTGGGCCCTGCTCCCCCCTGTCGTTCTTCTGGTTTTTAAGTCGCCTGGAGGTGCCTCCTAATTCTCCTTCCATCGTGCATTTGTTTAAAATGAAAGCACAAAACCTCTTTTCTTTCTGTGTGTCAAAATACACCTGAAAAACCCTTTTATGTTCATTAAAAATTAGGGAAGAAACTCCATCAGTTTCTCATGGAAAACCAGATTTTTCCCTTATATCACCATCTAACCTTACAAGATTTTTAGTTTGCTGATGTTTTCAATAAATCCCACAAAATCTTACAATCCATATTGGATTTTTTTTTTTAACCTTTTAGGATTTTAATTCCAAGTGTGAAATCCAGGGATGCTTCCATCTGCTCTGGTGTAGGTATGAGAACATTTTCAGCTCCTGCTCTGGAATTCTGTGATGGCAGAAACCCACAGAATTAAAATTATCTTCATGTATTACTTTTGAAATAAGTCCTAAAAGAGCTGCCCTGCTACTGCTTCATGCTCTTAACCCTCTCTATGCAAATCTGAATAAAAATTCTGAAAATTAAACTCTGACTGCCAAGGGGTGGATAAAGATGACCTAATAAATAAATAAATAAATAAATAAATAAATAAATAAATAAATAAATAAATATTTTTGGGAGTTATGGGTGTCCCTCCCACAGCCGCAGTGCAGAAATCACACAGTATTTGAAATATCCTCTTAAATCCGTCACTGCTTTAGGCTGTGTGACATATTTTTAACAATACACTTTAAAACAAGGTGTTTTCTGTTACCAGCCAATAAAAATAACATTTATTATTCGGAGTGGGATCGAGAAATTAATTATTTTAATGTGGAATTGCAGGTGTGTGATGAGCTATTCTTCTGTTGTGACTCCACAAGATAAATTGCTTTATTTGTGACACCAGCGGCATCTCTTAGCTCCACTTTAAAGTCAGACTTGTCTTTAGTCTTGCCTAATTTAGGCTTAATTAGGTGCAGACATCAAAGTGCTATCAGTCACCCATCCAGCAGCTGAGGCACACAAGGTGAATTTATTTATTGTTTGTTTGTTTGTTTGTTTGTTTATTTGCACGTGAGGCAAAATCAGCTTAAACCCTGAAAGTCTCAAAGCTCTCAGTGCTGTGATCATCCTGTGGGAATAAGGCCAGAGAGTCCCACCTAGGAATGGGATTATTTTTTTTGTCTTTACCCCCCTTTACCTTGTCAAGGGTGAATTCAGTTTTGAATTTATTTAATTTATTTGATTCTATAAGTTTAAACCCCTGGGTTTCTTACTTTAAAAAAAAAAAAAAATTAAAAATCATAATTTCAGGAAATAATGTGAGCAACTCCCTCTGCCCTTGGGGACAACGAGCACCTGGAGAGTTTCCCCTGGCACGGCGTGGGAGTTCCACGGGAGCCGACTCCCAGCGAGGAACCTGCCGGAGAACAGCGATGTGTAATGCCAGGATGGATTTGTTATTTTTTCCAGAGGGAAGGAATTCCTCCTCACAGGGATCCTCTCTGCCCTGGCGCCCAAGGAAAGCAGAAATAAATGTTATGATTGCCCCAGCAGTTACGGAGGGTGAGGATTTGCAGTCCCAGCTCCTGAGGAGGCAGCGGCCAAGGAGAGGATCTTGATTTCAGGCTGGATTTCCTCTCATCCTCTTTCCTCTTGTTGGCTTGGACCTTCTGCAAGGGTCATTTACCTGTTCCTAAACCAGAAAAAACTCAAAAAAACCACCAAGATGTGTCACTGGCTGCTGCTTTAAAAGCAAATTTCCTTCTCTGGGTGCCTTTTTTTAACACATGCTCAAACCACAAGCACAAATTTCTTTCCAAAACGGACACTGATCCACTTTTATGTAACGTTGGGCTTGCTCAATTACAGAAATTAATCCTTCAGCAGCTAATAATACTCAGCATTTAGTGATTTCACCTTCAGACTTTCTGGTTAATCTACGAATAGCAACTAATTAAGTCTCCCCGTGCCCCCAGAGGCTGCTGCTATCCTGGTTTTACAGGGGAGGTTGAATTTCTTGTCACTGGCCAGAGCAGCATTGGTGTCAGAGCTGCTGCTCTGTTACAGACTCTCTTTTCCCTGTTTCCTTCTCCTTCCCCTTTATTTAGGCTCTCAAAACAACTTCCCACACATTTATTTCCTAATGTGACCTTTTTTACCTCTCCCTCTGTCCAGAAATGCCACGAATCAACTTAAAAGCTCGGAATTTATTCCTGGGGTGTGGCCACAATTCAGACCTTTGGTTAGAGGAGAAAAGCTGAAAGTTCAGCAGTTTTTCTGAGCCACTTTTTTTTCTTCATTTTCAAATTAAAGTTCCCTTTTCTTGTTTGGAAAACACCCTGAGTTCTTAGTCAGGAAAATCCCAGGACAATAAAAGGGCTGTGCTGCCTCATCATCTCTTGCCAGGTGTGGATAAACTACGAGGTTGATGCTTTTCCAGGCACAAACAGCTCATTTTTCTCCAGCTTTCACAATTCTGTGGAAGGAGAAACCTGCCTGGAAATGGATTTTCCCATGTGGAAGTCTGTACCAGCTGTGGCAAGGCAGCTGCCCCCAGGTTAAACAGGAATGTTTGGAAATCAGGATGTTTTTCCTCCCTTAAAACATCAATGGATTAAGCTTTTTTTCCCAAAAGTCAGAGAATTTAGGTTGGAAAAAACCTCCAAGATCACTGAGTCCAACCTTTCAAGAGATCAGAGTCTCTCTTTTAGGATGGCTTTTCCTCCCAGGATCAAACAATTCTCTGTTCCACTTCATAACCCCAGGTTTTTGTGTTTTATTTGCAGATATCACAGGAGGAAGGTGAGAGTGTGGATCCCTCCTGACTCACCAGGATCCTCCAATTCCCCGATTCTCAGCCGCATGAACTTCTCTTCCTGCTGAACTTCCAGGCAGCAAACTCGGGGATTATTGGGTCTGTAACTCCCAGCAATGTTTGCACTTCCCACGGGGGGATGTGAAGGTGGGAACACTCAGCTTTTCCAGGAGGGTGAAGCCTCTGTGTGGACAGGGGAGTTTTATCCACGGGATGTCTGAAAATCGGGAGCTGCTGGCTGAGTTTCAGAGCTTCCATCAGCACCCAGCTCTGAGCTCCTCCTGCCTCACCCTTCGGGAGGGAGCCTGGATCCTTGCAAGATTCCTTTCCCTAAATTCCCACTCCCTGCAGGCAGAGCACCTGGAAATTAACGCGGCTGCCGGTACCCAGCACGGGAAGCGATGGAAATTGCCCTGCTCATCTTTGGGGACCCTCCCTCCCTTCCCACGGTGGCAGGAGGTGCAGATGGAACCTCAAACCCCATTTCAGAAAATCCTCGCAAGGCTGGCAGCTCCTGGCTTTTAGTTCAGTTCCTGCTGATCCAATTACCCCAATTAAAATGTGTCAAATAATTAAGCTCCTGAGCGGAGTTGGGACAAGTTGCAGTGAACAGGTCGATATGAAAGATGCTGTGCCCTACTTTCCGAGGGGTTTGTGGTGCAGCTGGAGTCCTTTTGTCATTGGTGGCCGCGCTGCAGGAAGGACACAGGACGTGGAGCTTGTGAGGATGCTCCTGCCAGGATTTTTCTGAGTGTGGCCACCACTCACCCTGGAAAACACAACCCTTCCCCACGGCTGGGCTGTGGCGCTGCCAGGACTCCTCTGTGCTGGCAGCTGCTGCCCTGGAGTCACACAGAGCGTCACCTCACACCTCGGGGTCACCCTGAACCACCCCGAACACGGGGACAGCGCTGCAGGGGACGCTGCACAGCAGGGTGACACCTGGCACAGGGAAAACTGCCTGGAACAGCGAGCAGGGGAAAGGCTGGGAGCAGAGTGTGAGCAGTGGTGTCACCATCACTCGTGGTGTCACCATCACTCGTGGTGTCACTCGTGTTCCTGCTGGGATGGAACCCTGGATTCCAGGAGTCAGGGGGTCTGGGGGAACAGAGGGTTCTGGAGAGCAGAGAATTCCAGGGGTTAGAGGATTTGGGGGAACAGAGGGATCCAGGGGTTAGAGGGTTCTGGAGAGCAGAAATTCCAGAGGTTAGAGGGTTTTGGGGAGCAGGAGGTTCCAGGGGGACAAAGGGTTCTCTCCTGCCCACTGATGGCAGCCGAGGGTGGCATCAGCTCCCCTGGCCACCCCTGAGTGGATGATGGAGATGGATTTCCTCCACTTCCAAGCCCTCATAGCCTCCCCTCTCCCAGGGCATTTTTCCATCTCCTAACTATGTATTAATGGTTTATAATTAATTTTCCACTTGTATAAATGGCTTCATCAAAGAGGGAACAACAAAGAGCGGTCTATCCCTGAGTCTGGACCAAGACTAAAAATCGTTCATGAAATCCTGGAATGGTTTTGGTTGGGAAGGACCTCAAAGCCCATCCAGTTCCATGGGCAGGGACACCTTCCACTGTCCCAGGCTGCTCCCGGCCCCGTCCAGCCTGGCCTTGGGCACTGCCAAGGATCCAGGGGCAGCCACAGCTGCTGTGGGAATTCCATGCCAGGGCCTCCCCACGCTCCCAGCGAGGAATTCCTTCCCGATATCCCCTCCAGCAGTGAGAAGCCATTCCCTGCAGTGGTGGCAGCCAGCACCCACCAGAGCCCGGTGCCAGCGCGGTGCCAGCGCCCACCAGAGCCCACCAGAGCCCGGTGCCCCCGGTGCCAGCCCCGCGGTGCCAGCGCCCACCAGAGCCCGGCCCCCCCGGGGCCAGCCCCGCGGTGCCAGCGCCCACCAGAGCCCGGCGCCCCCGGTGCCAGCCCCGCGGTGCCCGGCAGGTGGTGCCGCCGAGCCGGCCCCGGCGCCGGGAATAAAGTCGGGAGAAGAAGCGGCGAGATGTGAGCGGGATGGGGCGGCGGGAGCGGGCAGGGCGCGGGTAGGGAGCGGGCAGGGACGGGGCGGGGAGGGGGCAGGGAGCGGCAGGGACCGGGCGGGACCGGGCGGGGAGCGGCGGAGCCGCAGAACAAAGAGCTCGGGCTGCCGGCGGCGCTCCGGGGCCACGCTTTGTCTGCGAAGAAAAGAGGCTCGAGAGGCACCACGTTAACGCTGCCGCTCCCTCCCATGCTGGAGGGAAGGAGGGGGCCCGGGAGCCGCAGCCGGGGAAGCGCCGGGGCAGAGCCGCAGCGCCCCGGGCCGCGCGGGGGTCCCGGCGCCGGTCCCGCCCTGCCCCGCTCGCTCCGCGGAGCAGCCGCGCTTCAAAGTGAAATTCCGGAGGAAATTTAAAGAGCATCCGGATCCGGAGAAAGACAGAAAGAAAGAGGAAGGGGAGAAAGAAATCGAGGCGTGGGGAGGATCGCAGGCGGCTGGAGGAAGCACGGGAGAGGAGCGATACCCGGCGGGGATGGGGTGAGACCCGCGGTTCGTTGTTCTTGCTCTGCTTTTGTTATTCATGGCCGCTGAGCTGCTTGTAAGGCAACGGCGAAAGAAATGAAGGGGTTAAACGGCGTTTTTATCCACGTCGCGAGTTCGAAAGTTTAGCCTTGCCTTTTATTTTAGGGGTTAGGAAGTGGGGAATTGCTGCAACTTCTTTAAATTAACTTGTGTGCAGGGTGGGCTCTGGTGATCTGTGTGTTGCATGAAATCCAGACTGGGAGGACTGGAGTTGGGGTTGTGCCCGCAAACTTTTCCAGAAGTTAAAAATTAAGGATTTTTTTCGGTCTGTCGTGACTCTGGTATTCAGTAAAATGGATCCTGTTTGCATTTCTGACTGGATAAAGAGCTGCTGGAAATTCCCCGATGATTTAGTTCATGATCCCCCTCAGATTTTCCGAGAGTGAAATAATGCTGCATGGATGTGGCAGTGGATTTTGGCATGGAAATAGGAGCTTAGCCTGGTATTTAATTTATGTCCCAGTTCTAAGTTTCAATCACGTAACTTTGAGGACCTGACACGTTGTGACTTTCTTGTGCAACCGAATCTTTGGGGCTGTTGGAAAGCCCCGTGGACCTGGAGGAATCCTGTCAGATAATTCCCCCCAAAATGTGGGGTTTGGCAGGGCAAGAAGAATAAATAACATTGCTGGGGGCTTGTTTTCCTTCTTTAAAATTTTCCTTTTGGACTGCCTAGATAAAACAATCAATCAAACACAGATTTGAGAAGCAGAAAAAGGTAGAAGTGAGGAATCAAAAGTGACAGTAATGTGAGGCTGGCAGAAACCCTTTGAAGCTGGCAGAGGATGTGCTGATCCAGGTTAAATCACAGCGTCCCTATTTTCCTGTAAGTTTTCCTGTGATCTGCAAAGTTATTGTAAAACTTCCACAACTGCCAGGAGAGGTTTAACAAGGCCAAAGCTTGGGACCAGCACTTGTGGGTGATTCCTTCTTGGGTCTCCTGCAGGCACACCCAGCAGCTGTGGGATTCTCCTGAGGGTTTCCAGCTCCATGGAAAATGTTGGGATGCAGCCTCAGTCTGTAATTACACTGGTGGAGCAGCAAAACCTTTGTTAAGCCAGACATTTCCACCCAAAATTCCTTATTTCCATTTGACTCCTGAGATTAAAGCGTGGGTCTGGTGCTCACACAGGGATATTGAGCAGCTTCCAGCAACATTTCCATAACTCTGGCTACAAAGGAGATTAAAAGCACATTCGGGCAGCTGATTTTAGTTCACTTATTTTTCAAGCAGGGATTCTGCTTTCAGACTTCTTTGTCATATTCTGGTTCCGTCGTGCCCTGGCTTTCCAGGATGGATTCTCCGTGGATTCATCTGTATCCTTGGAATTTAGGTGTTGAGGGGAACAGTTGGAAATAACACCCGATCCTGAGGGAAGTGAATTCAGTTACACCCAGCTTCAGTGGCCACGTCCTCACATTTCTGATGGTGTTGTAAATTATAAATACAGGGAGGTGCTGATGGATTGTAAAATATAAATACAGGGAGGTGCAGCTTACTGGCTTCTCATTTGAGCAATGAAGAGTTTATCCCAAATTAATTCAGCCCCTCTTACCTACGCTGCCCTCTGCCCCACAGGCACTTGGACCTGTCCTTGTCACAGAGCTGTGCTCCTGGAGCTCTGGCAAGGACAGGGCAAAAATAGCAGCAGGTCTGGGGGGTTTTTCCCGGGGAAGCTGAGCAGGGATCTGTGCCTGGAAGTGCTCCTGTATGAAAGTGCAGAGGCACAGTGTGATGGAGGCGTGGATAAATGTTCTTGGGTCTCCCCTTCTCTGGGTCTCTATTACTGGACATATTTTCTGGGCTGTGCAGAGGATTCCTGAGCTGCAGCCTGGCTTTGCTGGAGTTTTTTGTAACTTTTATTGCTGCACAGACTTCGAGCAGCGGTGTTTGTGTCCCAAAGCAGGAGCTGCTGCAGGAGCTGTCCCAGGAAAGGGAATCACGGGCAGTTGTGGACACCCAGGAGCAGCCAAGGTGCTCCATGGCTGGGAGCTGATCTCCCAGAGAGGAGCGATCCCTCTGGGCTGTGCTGGGTGTTGAAGTGCCCTCCGTTCCCCGTGTGTGCCTGACCTTGCTGGTGTCCAGCAGGAACACGCTCAGCCGGGGCTCCCGTTATCTGCACGGCCTGGGAGGCAGCTGCTTCTCATTCCTGTGCTGAGCCCTGCCCGGGAATCTCCTGGGAATCATCTCCTGGGAATCGTCGGGGCAGGCAGGAGCGAAAGCAGCCCCCAGCAGGATCCTATTGCTGGAGCTGCTCCTCCTGCCTGCTGCGGGGCCAGGCCTGGCCTCCCCCAGTCCCATCTGGGCACTGCCAGCGTCCCTGGATTTCCCCAAGGTCACAACGTGCGGCACAGAATGAGAGCGAAG
Source organism: Orthonyx spaldingii (assembly GCA_013397795.1). NCBI lineage: Eukaryota > Metazoa > Chordata > Aves > Passeriformes > Orthonychidae > Orthonyx > Orthonyx spaldingii. Next base: position 109,067 of record VZTJ01000519.1, on the reverse strand, counting down.
AGGACTGAAAACCTTCCTGGTGACTGGGACAGAAAAATCCACCCCCCCAAACTTTGTCCCCAAAGTTCAGTGTCCTGGGGTGGAATCGTGGAATATCCTGAGTTGAAAGAGACCCACAGGGATCACCAAAGTCCAGCTGCAGGCCCTGCACAGGACGAGGACGGGGACGGTCCAGGCACACGCTGCACCCGCAGATCCAGAGGCTCTGCAGGGGTCGGAATTTGGGGAGAAGGGCAGAGGGAAGGAGCTGAGGACTGACTCTCACGAGCCCCCACCTCCCCAGACAGCCCTGGCAGACAGTCAGCAGCTCCTCAAGCTGCTGAGAGGAGATAAAAGGAAACCACCACCGACAGCCCTGCAGGAGGAGGAGGAGTTGGGTTCTCAGCCCTCTCTGTGCTCCAGTTCTGCCTTTTGGAGTGCTGGGCTCTGTCTGAAGCCCACCCTGGCCAGTCCCTCCCTCAGGCCCTCCTGGCTGGTGCTGCTGGGGGTTTCTCACTCGGGCTGGGAGAGGAGAGGAGGAGAAGAGAGGAGAGAGGAGAGCCTGGCTGGGCCCAGCGGGGCCGCAGCTGACTCAGCGTGGCCGCGGGCCGGCTGCCAGAGCTCACAGCTCTCAGTCCCCTCTGCCTGCACCCACTGCCCTGGGGATGCCCAGCCGGGAAACCTGGACAGGGAAAGGGCTTTGGGGAGGCTGCAGTGGAGCTCCAGCACAGCAGCTGGGAGATCACAGAACCACGGGGTGGCTGAGGGTGGGAGAGAGCTCCAGGATCGAGTCCAAGCTGTGCCCAGTCCCCACCTTGTCACCAGCCCAGAGCAGAGAGGGGCACAGCCAGGAATTCCTCGGACACCTCCAGGGATGGGGCGCCTTCCAAGGCCTGACTGCCTATTCCACGAGGAAATCCTGATGTCCGAGCTCCCCTCCCCTGTCACAGCCTGAGGCCATTCCCCCTTGCCCTGTTGTTCCCTGGCTGCCCCTCCTGTCAGGGAGCTGTGCAGAGCCAGAGGGATCAGATCCTGTTTCTCCTGTGGCTGGCAATGGGCCTTTATCAGAACAGCCCCTCTTTTTGGGGGTTCGCTCCCTGTGGCTGCACGGTGCCAAAGCTGTGTGTGCCCAGAGGGTACCAAAGCCCTGCCCTGCCCTGCGTTTGCTCTGCCCTGCTCCCCAAGAACACACGGCTCTGCTGAGCTGCTGCTCTGTGATTTCTTGCAAGGCACTTTCTGGTTTTCAGGCGAAGGGGGACCGCGGGCTGTGCCAGCATGCAGAGCAGAGTGTTTGAAGTGATTATCCTCTGCATCCAAGTGCACGGAGGCGCCTTTCCCTGACAGGGAAATGAATGTCCCTGCAAAGAGAAGCTGCAGTGAGTGAGTGAGAGGAGGTGCAGGCTGGGGAACAGCACGTGGACTTCCAGAGATGCCCTTGACTGAACCCCGGGCAGGTGCTGTCAGTGAGCTCAGCCTCCCCAGCACATTCCTTAAAAGTAGTAAAACACTTTATCCCAAATCTGTTCCCTCTTTGTGTCCCCTGGGGTGCTTGAGCTTGGCCTCCCCCACCAAATCTCTCTTAAAACTCGTGTTTAGGTCTGAATCCTGTTGCCACACAGCTGAAAACAGGACAGAAACACTGATATAAATTTGGCAGTGATGGCTCCCAAAGCTTCTCCCTCCACAGCAAACACCAGGTTTCTCCTCGCTGGCCCCGCGGCGAGGGTGGGGGCGGTGAGCAGGCTGTGTGAGTAATTCAGTTACCAGTGACCGTGTCACAGGCCCGCAGACAGGGCTGGGGGCTGAGAATGACCCAGAGCAAGCAAAGAAGTGGAGCTCAGTGGGAAAAATCTCCCAGGTTGCACAAGAAAATGGAGAACGAGGACAAAGCCCAAGTCAAAGGCAGCTTGCAGCCAGGAGACCCCTCCCCACTGCCGGGGTAGAAGTGTCGAGCAATGAAGATCTAAAGGAAACAATAAACCCCTGATTTCTTCTCTCTGCCTCCCTTTGGAAGAGATCTGGGGGCTCACCTGGGGCAGAACCTCCTCCAGCCCCGCTCCCACTCTGGAGCTGCTGCAGCCCCTCTTTGGGGTGTTCCCTCCAGAGGAGGTGGCTCAGCCCTGGCCCTGCCGTGGTCTCTGGGTTATTTGAGAAGATTCCCCTCAGGAAGGGGGCCCTGTGAGCGGAGGGCAGAGCCCACCCCAGGCCAGGACACTCAAGGACAGCCCGTGTGACATCTGTGTTCAGATTACACAGGCAGGGCTGGATTTAGCCCTCTCCAGACTCCGGCACCTCTTGTGCCCACTGCTCCCCTCCAGGCAAGACACGGAGCTGGTGCAGGCCCGAACTGATGCCATCTGTCCCTCCTGGCACGGGGTGTGCTGTCCCCGGGCTCCTGGCCCTGTGTCACCGTGTCCCCACCTTGCGAGGTCCCTCTCCTTTGCCCTGCTCAGTCCGTTGCTGCTCTGCTGACACCGTACATTAAGAGGACAAATAACGATTTGCTCTCGTGGCAATGGTGAAATAAGCAGCTATTCATGAAGAAATCAATTTGGAGGCTGTGGAGAGGGAGCTCATCTGAGAACCAAGGTGGGAATGACAGCAGTGAGCAGCTTTACATCCTCTGCTGGTGACCAGTGAGCCAGAGTCCCTGGGCAGGGAGCAGATCAGGAACGATGGATCCATCCCCTGCATCCCTGAGTCCCCCAAACCTTCCCTGCCGCCTTCTCCCGGCTCCCCTGCAAGGAGAGGCCAAAGGGGAGCCGTTTGAGTCTTTGCTCAGGCAGCACCTGGAGCCAGGTGAAGAACACCTTTGGGAAGAGGGAATTGAGTTAAATCATCTCTTCTTTTCCTCACTGTTGCTGCTGCCCGAGTCTCGGTGGATATCCACCCGGGACGAGTCATTTTTAAGCTCCCAGGGGCCGTGGGATATTGAATTTTGCCCTTCCCCCTGTGCTGGGAGCAAACGCTGGCAGGGATGAGACCTGGATCCTTTCCAGTTGCCATCAGGCACCCGCTGAACACGTCTGTGTCTCAGCCAGATCTTTGTCCTTTCAGTCATTTGCTTTGGTTCTCCTTAATTATCTGCGAAGGCCAGCCCTGGGGGGATGTAAGTGGTTTTATTTACACGTGCCCTTGTCGCTGCTGGGGCTGCATTGTTGTGGGGACTCCCAGCTGGGAGCAGGAAGAGAAGTGTCAGCATCTCAGGGGCTGTGCTGGATTCGGTGTGTGCTGGATGCAGATTTCAGCGTGCACTTAAAGCACAGGGGACAGCAGGGCTGTAACGGGAGAGAGAACATGACAGCTCCAGTCCCAGGGCTATTTTTAAAAGCTTTGTAGTGTTTTGGGAAACAGGAGGGCAGCTTGGCCTGGGTGCTCCTCAGGCAGAGCTCCTGGAGCAGCCCAGGTCTGGCTGTCACCTCCTGGGTGTCCCTCAGCCTGTCCAGCCCTGTCCCTCTGTCCTCACCTGCCTGAGCCACTCTGAACGGACAGAGTTGGTTCAGATTGGAGATTATGGAAAAGTTCTTCCCTGGGAGGGTGGGGAGGGGCTGGGATGGAATTCCCAGAGCAGCTGTGGCTGCCCCTGGATCCTGGAAGTGTCCAAGGCCAGGCTGGAGCACCCTGGGACAGTGGGAGGTGTCCCAGGGATGGGACTGGATGGGCTTTAGGGTCCATTCAACCCAAACTGCTCTGGAATTCTGAGGGCAGGGGTGTTTTCCGTGCACTGACCCAGCTGGGAGTTCTCGGAGGTGTGCCCTGGGATTCGCAGCCTTTCTGGCTTTTCTCCCTCTGGGTTTGCATTGCTGCCTGCTCTGTCTGGCTGCGTTTTGTTGTGCTCCACCGCTGAGGCTCCGGGAGAGCTTTTGTTTTGGGGAGTTTGCTTTAACCTTGTCAGACCAGTGAGTATTGAAAGGCAGGTTTGCAGCACAGCCAGGAGCTGCACAGTGAAATTCTTGTGTGAGCCAGGCACGATTTGTGTTGTCTGATGGATTTTAAAAACCCAGCAAGCAAACAAACAGACACTTGCATAGAATCTCAGAATGGTTTGGGTTGGAAGGACCTTTAAAATCATCCCATTTCACCCCTGCCATGGGCAGGGACACCTTCCACTGTCCCAGGGTGCTCCAGCCTGGCCTTGGGCACTGCCAGGGATCCAGGGGCAGCCACAGCTTCTCTGGGCACCCTGTGCCAGGCCCTCCCCCCCCTCACAGGGAGAATTCCTTCCTAATATCCCATCTCTCCCTGCCCTCTGACAGTAGGAAGCCATTCGCTGTGTCCTGTCCCTCCAGGCCCTTGGAAAAAATCTCTTTTTTCCCTGCGCTGCAAAAAGAGCACAAACATCTCTGTTCTGTCCCCAAACTGAGCATCACCTGCAGAGCTTAAGAAACTTCTTCCTAGAAAGCTCCAGCCCCGCCAGGCTGGGCACACCCAGCTTGGCACCACCTCAGCCCATTCAGGACTTTGGGTACAGCCCCATGGATGGACCAGAACAAAGGGACAGAATTCCAGGTCCAGCCCCGTGGATGGACAGGAGCACAGGAACAGCTGCTGTGCCCAAGGAATGATCTCTGAGGAGGCTTTTCCATCAGGCAGCAGCATCACGTGGGTGTGACTGGAGACACTGGAGCCTTCCAGGCTCCTCCGTGGCCTTCTCCCAACAGCCGGCGCCGGCTGCCAAAGGGATTCGCTCCAGCTGCACGGCTCACCCAGTCATCTCCCACGACAGGCAGAAAACCCGTGTTCAGTGAGGAGAAATCACTGCACAGGAGCAGCTCCGTGAATATTCGGGACAGGCAGAGCCCCTAGAGGTGCCTGGCTGTGTCTGTGCCGCGTGTGGGGAGTAACAGCTGGACTTTTCCATCGCTAGGGAATGAATCCCTGTGGAGGCAGCACCAGGAGGGAGCCTCAGAGCAGCTGAGAGACGCCTGAGGAGGAGCTGCTGGAGAGGGGACAGCACTAACTGCACGGGCCTGTAGCCTCTTGCCCTTACTAACAAATGTCAACAACTCGGTAATGTCCTGCCTCTGCTCTTCCCAAAGCAAACCCAGGATTTGGGGGCTTGGGGGCAGAAATATCAGGGGTTTTGTGTGTCACAGACAAGTCATGGTCCGTGTAAAAATGGAGCCTGGAAAACTTGGATCTCATTCCAAAAACCAGGCAGAGAGGATGTGGAGACCCTCGTGCTGTCACAGGAGAGCTGCGTCAGGGCTGTCACCTGGGAACAGGCTGGGAACTGGGAGGTGGGAGGGAAGTAAAATATTCCCTGCTAAGTTTTGGGGTTTGGAAAGCACCAGGTGCATTTGGATTGATGGCACAGGCTGCTCGTGGCAGCTGGGAGGACTTGGAATGGGAAGCAAACACAGGAGTCTGGATGTGGGGAGCTCCACAAAGCAGGACTGTGCCTGTGCCTTGCAGCTGCCAGGGGGCCCTGGGGGTGTTCCAGCACATCGGATTTCACTGGGTTTGGGTGCTGAGTGTGGCCAGTCCTTGGGTTTAACCAAAGGAATCCCCAAGCCCGGGTGCAGCTGGGCTGTTGTGTCATGGAGAACATTCCTTCCTGCCCCGAGAGCGCTCCGGTTACATCCTGACCCCCGCGGCGCAGCCTCTCCGCTCAGCTCGGATATCCCTGGCTCCAAAACCCTTCAGTGCTGGGGTCAGAGCTTGCCTGCAGCAGCTGCACGTTGGGGAGGTGAAGAGTTTCCTTGAATTCATGGGGGGACTTGCTTTAATCCTGGGATGTGGCCCTGGCTGCAGGATGTGCTTCCAGGTGCGAGTCAGGGAGGAAGAGCTGAGGGGAAGGAGCTTTTTGTGCTCAGTTCCTGCGTCCATCCATGGATCCATCCATGGATCCATCCATCCATCCATCCATCCATCCATCCATCCATCCATCCATCCATCCATCCATCCATCCATCCATCCCTCCATTCCCCTACAGCTCCACCTTGCAGATATCCTGCAAAACAGAATTAATACAACAGCCTGAAAATTCTGTTCCATGAGCTGAGCACTCACACGAGGGATGGTGGAAGAAAGCTTCAAATCAGGCTAAAAATAATATAACCCCAAATCAGAACCCTGCTGCTGTGGCTTTGCTGTGAGGAACCATCAGCTGTGCCCCAAAAATGAGATTTTGGGGGTCTTTTTGTGCTTTTACCTGGAAATTTTGTGCCCATCCTTGGGTGCAAGGACTTGTCCCGAGTGTGCAGGAGGGGACAGGTGCTAGAGGAAAGGTGTGAGGTGACAGCAGCAGGGTCAGGGGGCAGCTGCTGCTCCCTGCCCAGAGCTCCGGAGGGGCTGGCTGGGGCTTGGGGCAGCGGGGAGGACCCAGGGCAGGGGAGCAGCAGGAGCGGTGTCCGGATCAAGGGGAGGGAGCGCAGCACCAGCGAGCGGCAGGAAACGGCTGCACTTCCCCTCCCCTCGGCTCCCCTGCCCTCACAGCCCTGTCTTCCGCTCTGCAGGGAGCAGCCCATCTTCAGCACCAGGGCCCATGTGTTCCAGATCGACCCTGCCACCAAAAGGAACTGGATCCCTGCCAGCAAACACGCCCTGACCGTCTCCTACTTCTACGATGCCACCCGCAACGTGTACAGGATCATCAGCGTGGGGGGCACCAAGGTGGGGCACGCGCCCTGCTGGTGTCACACAGCAGCTTCTGCCCCCCAAAAGCAGCTTCTCCCCCCAAAAGCAGCCTTTCCCCCAGCCCAGACCTGCCCTGGTGTGGGTGGTTTTGGTGTCAAACCAGGCAGTTCTCAGCACGGGCGTTTCGGCACCTTCCCACAGGGAGTGGAGGGTAAAACATCCCTGCCGCTGTGCTCAGGTGTGTTTGGTGACTCTGATGATCAAAAAGGTGCCCCAGGGTCTGATGTTGATCCTTCTTGCCCCACTCCCTCTCACAGAAGTGTTTGCTGAGAGCTCTGATCCTGCACTAAACCCAGCCCTGCTGGGTGAAACAGCAGAGACTGAGGGAGGCTCAGAGGTGAAGTCACCTCCACTCTCCCTAAACTGTTCCCGATGGGCATTTTCCTGGCTGGTTCCTGAAGCCCTCTGATGGCAGAGAGTGTTGCAGGCAGCTGATTTTGCTGCTCCCCTGCCCATCAGTGAGGGTTGTGTAATAGCTTGTCCTGAGTGCTGGTTAAGCCTTTTGTTTTTCCCCTTCCTTGCCTCGAAAATGGAGAACATCAGAAAGTTGTTGGGGCCCCAGAGACAAAGTGTCTCTCATCATCTCTTCCAGCAGTGGAGGAAGCTGGTGGTACTGAGGGGTTTTTTCAAACTTTTTCAGTAGAACAGATGATTAAGGTTTGTTCTGGTCACCAAAAGCCTGAACTGTTCTTTTATAAATTAAAACCCAGGGATTTCTACCCCTCATTCCCAGAGTTCTCATGGATATTATGGTGATCCAGTGAGTAGCGTCCCTGCCATGGCAGGAGGTTGGGATTGGACGATCTTTAAGATCCCTCCCAGCCCAAACCATTCCCTGATCAATCCCACACCAGGGCAGCAGCCTGGAGCTGCCTCTGACTCCCACTGCCTCTCTCCACAGGCCATCATCAACAGCACCATCACCCCCAACATGACCTTCACAAAGACATCCCAGAAATTTGGGCAATGGGCTGACAGCAGAGCCAACACCGTGTACGGGCTGGGCTTTGCTTCGGAGCAACACCTGTCCCAGGTAACGCTGCAGGGAGACCTGAAAACCCTGAGGAAAGCCCTTAGGAACCTGCTGTAATGCTGTTCTCACCGGGCTGAAATGGAATTCAAGGTGCAGAGGGACTAAAAACAGCTTTCAAGTCATATTTACAGGGTGCTTTGAGCATCACAAATCGAGCTGAGTCTGCAGGCCCTGTTTCTGTCATTGCTGCTTAGCTGAACCCACAGCCCCGAGTGCCAAATTCAGGAGTTATTCCCTGAACTTTATTGTTTAAGAGAAATTAAAAAGCATTTTAAATGAAGCTGCAGACAGAGGAGGAACCCAGGCAGCAGCTCTGGTTGTTCCACATTTCAGCACAGCCCCAACAGTGACTCTTCCCCTCCCCTCCAGTTTGCAGAGAAATTCCAGGAGGTGAAGGAAGCAGCTCGTTTGGCCAGGGAGAAGTCCCAGGATAAGACAGAGCTGACCAATCCCGCCCTGAGCATCACATCCCACCAGGTAACTCTTGGGAACGGGGACGAGGAACAGGGAAGCAATGAGCGCTGTGCTCTCCTCTCACTCTCATCCCTCCTCTCCCAGAGCTTTATTGCAGCCAGGCTGGACAGTGCTTTGGGTGACTCCAGTGGCCCTGAGGTCACATAAAACAGATTAATTAATTAATTAATTAATTGGTGCTTGAGTGGCGCTCCTGGGAAGGTTGCCACTCCTCCCCCATTACCAGTTAAACTGTCAAACCCCTTTCATATCTCTCAGAGCCATGCAGGGGTGTGGGGGTTTCTTGTGGTGGTGGTTGGAATTATTTTGTTGTTGTTGTTTGTTTGGTGGTTTTTGTAATTTCCAGTCATTTCCCTGCCTTTCCTGAGGCTGCAGGAGGTTCTTCTCAGGCAGAAAGCTGGAGCCCAGCACAGCTCATTCCCACATCATTCCCCTGGCAATCTCCCTGTGCAGCTAAACCCACCCCAGCACGGCTGGAGTGGGAGCTGTGGAGAGCTCTGTGCTGCTCCTCCCCGCTGAGAAGCAGCTCGGGGCTGGTGCTGGAGGTGCCCTCCCGAGGAGTTTGGCTCCAGAGGTGGCTCTGGGCTCCCCAGAGCTGCTGGCAGCGGGAGGGGAGCAGTGGGATGGAGGACACGGCATTCCCTGGGATGGGCACAGATGGGAAGGCAGCAGCAGAGGAGGAGGGAGTGTGAACAATACCTTGGCCTGCAGGGAGAAGAGGGGGGTGGTGGCTCTGCAGAGCCTGGAAATGTCCTGTGGGGTGCAGAAATGGGGGAAATCTGCCTGAGTGCTGGCTCACTGCAGCCCCGTCCTGATGGGTGGCAGGTAAAGGAGGGAGAAGGTTGTTCCCAGCAGAAACAAAGTTTCTGGAGTCTTGGAGATGGAGATTCCTGGCCAGCTGCGGGCTCCATGTGCCAGCTGCCCTGGCTGGGAGCAGGATTCTCCTGTTCTCCCCTTTCAGCTGCTCGGGTGCCACCGCAGGACACGCTCCTGTCCCCGCTGCTGGGTGGCACCTGGCAGAGGAGGGTGGGGAGCTCAGACACATCAGGGAACTGCCCCAAGGCTCTGCTGACTGCCCTGCCGTGGCTCAGCGGTGCTGAAACCAAACCTCTCCCCACTCCAGCCCGCTCCCCTCCCGCGGGAGCGCCTGGCCAGGCAGGGCCCTGCAGGGACAGTGACACCTGGGTGTCCCCTGCCGTGGGGGCTTGCACAGCTTGTCCTGCCCTCCCCACCAGCCTTCTCCCTCTGTCCCAGCTGCCGATTCCCAGCCTGTGCATTAGCAGAGCTTCAAACACGAGTCTCACCTCTGAATAATTGATTGTGTGTCGGTTTGCAAGTGAGCAGAGAGCGGATCTGTCTCCTGAAATTAAATCAGGCCTCCCTCATTTTCTGCATCTGCACTACTTTCCTCATGCTTGCCATCTTCTGGGCTGGGGAATTCCCAGAACAGCATCTCTTCCCTGTCCACTGGTACCTTTCAGGGCCAGTCCCCATCCCATTTAGCAGCCCCAGTCCCAGGGTGTGTCCCTGTGGATCGTGGAAGACACAACAGAGCGGAGCATCTTCAACTCTTCCCAGTTTCACACCACAGGAGGAAACTGCTGCCCCTTCCTGCCTCAGTTTCTGAGGTGTGCAGGAACACGGGGCCATGGGGAAGGGTGTGCTGTAGGGGCAGAGGCTGCTGCTCTCCCACACCTTTGGGAGATGGGTGCCACAGTCACCTGAGCAATGTCAGAGCTCCCCTCCCTGAGAACACCGTCCCAGTGTCACCCGGAGTGAATTCCAGCTGAGCTGAACCCGGCAGGCTGGCAGGGCTGTGTTTGGAGTTTAAACCTTCCCACTGCTCTGAGAACCAGCAAGAAAATCCTCTTAGGAATTCAGCAAACCCCTGAAAGGGCCACTTAGAGCAGCTGAGGTCTGGGCCCAGTGACAGGACTCGTGTGACAGGCTGTGACACTGCTGGCAATTCTCAGGGGGAGCTGAGGGCCAGAGAATTCCCTGATCCAGGCAGGAGGGAGGGAGAGCTGGGAGCTGGGAAGCCGCAGGGATCTGGTGTCCCCTGCACTGGGGTTTGTCCCCTGCACTGGGGTCTGTCCCAAAGCAGCAACCTCCCTGTGCCAGAGAGCTCCCAGAGCCACCCCTGTGCCGTGGCTGAGGGGCTCTGTCACCTCTGTCCCCGAGCCAGGAGCGCTCCAGGTTTGTCCCAGGAGTGCAGGGGCTGAGAAGTGACCCCACGAGCCCAGGCTGGGTTTGTGGCCACGGGGCCAGTCCGGGCCTCACTGCTGGTGGTGACCACCCCCCCTTCATCCCCAGGTGCTTCCCAGCCCCATCATCAGCTCCAATGGGCCGGGAGAGGATAAATTATTCCGGAGCCAGAGTGCTGATGTGGAGATAACAACGGAGAAGGAGAGGCTGAAGAAGATGCTCTCGGAAGGGTGAGGCTGCCACAAGTGCTCCTGACTCCAGACTCTCTGTTCTGCCAGGCTTTGGGGCATGGCTTTGTCATCCCTAATAACTGTGATCAATTCTACTCCCTGAGGTCTCTGAGCAATGCCCCGTGCCCGCTGCTCAATCCCTCCGCTGGATTCATTCCCCCTTTCCCAGCAGGAATTATTCCAGCTTGGAAATCTGCTGCTCAGGCAGCGTGGGAAGGAGGATGCTCCGTGCCTGCAGCGGGGATGGGTTGATGCCAGTTATCTGCAGATCAGTAGTTTGTGATACCAGGAGATGTTCACACTTTTCCAGCTGGCCCAGGGCTGCGTTTGTGTCGATTCCCCTGAGGATTCCAGCAAAGTCTCTGCTGCTTCCTCTCTTTGTCTGTTCAAAAGGCTTGGGGCTGGATTCTGCCCTGTGGCTGCTGTCAGCCTCCCAGCTGAACACTTAAGAGTATTTTTAAATCAAAAGCAAAGTGTCCTTTGCTACCTTCTCCCAAGTCTGGGCTTTATTCAAAGCACACTCAGCTCTAATATGGATTTTTGAAATGGATTCCCAATCCCACATTGCAAAGCCCCTTTACAGCACCTGGATCTCCCCCACCCCATTAATCTCAGTGTGGTTTGTGCAGCTTCAGATCTGAAAGTCAAATATTGTCCAGGGATAAAGGACAGAGGGGCAGATCCAGAGCCAGAGGAAGTGTTTGAATTTGGGAAGTTGAAGAGAAACCTGTGGAAGAGCAGGGAGCTGAGCCCTTGGAATGGGGGAGAAGCCTCCACCCCTCTCCTGAACCTCCCTCTCTGTCCCCCAGCTCTGTGAGCGAGGTGCAGTGGGAGGCTGAGTTCTTCAGCCTGCAGGACAACAACACCAAGCTGGTGGCTGCTCTGCACGAGGCCAACGCCAACGTGGACCAGTGGAAGAAGCAGCTGACGGCGTATCAGGAGGAGACGGAGACGCTGCGCCAGCGGGTGAGCGCGGCACCCACCCCGGCCCAGGGCTGCCCCGGCCCCCTGCCCAGCAAATCCAGCAAACCCGGGGTGCTGCACGAGCCTGGCAGGGAAATCGTGTCCAGGAAGGAGTGGTGGCACTGGGGAGCTCCTCTCTGCAGGGCGTGCTGAGTCCCTGTGGGGAGAGGGAGGAAACCAGAGCGCAGAGTCACAGAACTTCAGCTTCCCTTCAGATTTTCTGGAAGTAATTCCCAGCTTCCAGCAAGATTAAGGCCTGTTTGCCCCAGCCAGGCATCAGGGCAATCTGTGGCTGCTGACAGGAAGGATGAAGATTGCTCTGGCTGCTATAATTAGCTCGGATGCAAGCTGCAACATCATGAAACCCGGGCGGCCCAGCACAAACGAGCCCTTGTTCCCCTGGAATAACGGGGTCTTTGACCTCCAGGGTGGCAGGGAGGTCACAGCCCAACCGTGGATCTGGGCAGGGCAGTGACAGTCACACGGGTGGCTTTGCTGGGAGGGGACAGCCAGGGAGTGCTCGGGAAAGGCTTTTGAGGACGAGCTGGGGTTTGGCTGGGAAAGGCCTCCGAGCCCTGGAGAAGAAGGCACGGAGCCATTTCACGTGGAGATGGCTCAGTTAAGAGCCAGCAGGGATTCAGAGCAATTAGCAGCTGTTTGCACTCGATGGCTGCTGTGTGGCCAGGGTGTGCAGCAAACATCCCTCCCTCAGGGTTCCCTGTGCCTGCTGCTGGTTCCCAGTGCTGGGGCCTGGAACAGATCTTTGCTCCGCAGCAGGAGCAGCAGAGCCCTCGCTCTGTGGCTGTCTGGGGGTGGGTCTGGGACTGTCTGACTCTTCCCTGGCCCTGCCCAGCTGTGGTGTGGCTGTTCCCACAGCTGGGAGCTGGGAGGGAGGGTCTGGGCAGCCTCGGGTGCAGGGCAGCGCCGGAGCCTTGGCAGAACCACGGGAGAAACTGAAACTCAGTGAAACATCTCAGTTATTGTCCCTAAATCAGAGCGTTTTGGTGGGTGCTGGCCACCAGCCTGTGCTCCTGGCAGCTCACAGCCCCCGTGGCCATGGGTCCAGTGCTGCCCCTGGAACAGCAGGATCTGCTCCCTGTCTGGGTCAGGTCCTGGGCACTGGAGGTGTCTGCGGAGCTCAGAGCAGCCCCGCTGGGAGCCTGGCCCCAGCAAAAGCTGCTGCAGCCCTTGTGATGAGCTTTTAAAAATGAATTCTCCTCATGAATAATCCAAGCCACCCAGCTGAATTTTTCAGGGCTGGGGAGTACGCTTGGGCAAACCCTTCCAGCTCAGCTGCTGAGCTGCAGCAGCTCCCTTTTCCTTGGAAATCTCTGCCCAGAGGTGTAAATGGAGCTGGATCTTTGGGCTGCAGGATCAGGTGCTTGGTGTCAGCCAGTTCAGCTGTGCTGGAAGTGCAAAACTCCTGGAGAAAGCAGAGACAAAGTCTCTAAACTGTTTTTTTTTAGCCACGAAGTGTTTCTGGGCATGATCCAGGCAGAGCAGAAGGAATTTTTTCCTAAGAGCCCCAAGTGGGAGCTGCTGTAAGCCCAGGTGGGTTTCCAGGGAAGGCAGAATGTGGCAGAGAATGACAGTGGGTGATGAGGAGCCAGGAAATTCCTGCAGCTCTGAGGGAGCCTCCCCTTGCAGGTGGCAGAGCTGGAGTCGCAGGGGGCTCACGATTCCTCCAGCGAGAACAACAAGGAAGAGCTGAGCCAAACCCTGGAGGAGCTGGAGCTGCTGATCAAGGCTAAGGATGAGGTGAGACTGTGATGCCCCCCAGGCCTGTCAGTCACTAGAGCTGCTCTGAGCTCAGCCCCTCGTTATTCCCTCCCCAGGAAGCAAAATTGCGGGGCAGGAAGTGCTGGAGGTTTCCCAGCCTGGAGTGGAGAGGCTCAGAACCTTTGCAGAGCTCTCTTACCCCTTCCCCTCTCAGCCATCTGCAGTGGCAGTTGGCCTCTGGCGTGGTAATTGCTTCTCCCTGTCGCTGCATTTAAATGAATGAATGATTTAAAGCAGAGTTTTAATTACAGGGGCTGTGGAGGAGGGGAGATGAGGAGAGGATCTCTGATTTACACATCTGTGGGCTGGCTGCTGGCCTGCTGCAGGGATGGAGCCACAGAGCAGGGAGTGAAGAGGGGAGGTGTTCTGGGGTTCCTGATCCTCAGGGAGATCTCTGCCCCCTCCCAGGCCTGCGGAGCAGTGCTGGGGCAGAGGAGTGCAGGGGCTTCCACCCGGCTACAGCAGAAGCAGCTTAGGAAGGGAGGGAGGCGTGAAAATGTGGAGCCGCCTGTGGCTGTTGATCCTCGGAGCGAGGGAAGAGGCCTTGGCTGGGGTTCTGCTGGCAGGGGCTGGATCTGACCCGGCTCTCCCTCCCCTGCCCCAGGAGATCCAGATGCTGAAGAGCCAGAAGTGCGGCCGGTGGGAGGCCGAGGGGGAGCGCGAGGAGACGCTGCAGAAGCTGCAGGTAAAGGGGGCACACCTGGGACACCACATCCACCCATCTCCACTTCTCCTGGGAGCCACGGAGGGAATGGAGGGAGCTGCCACGCCTCTGGATGCTGGGAGCAGCTCCCTGCCTGTGTCGCTGCCTTCTGCCACCGTCAGGGGTGTGACGTGGGGCACAGAGAGCAGCCAGCAGCAATCCCAGCCTTCCTGTTCTCTCTGACATGGGCTGTGGGGTGTCCTGTCACCCTCCACCCTCGGAATTCCTGAATTCCTGCTGGGGCTGGCAGGGCACGGATGGAGCAGGATGTGCCTCTCTGGGGCACTGCCCGTGCTGATCTCGGAGCTGCAGAGCCCCAGGCGTGGCAGGAGCAGCTCCAGAGAGCCAATCCCACCAGCCTGGAGGGGATCTGTGTGAGCAGAGCTGCGGTGCCACCCCTCCCTGCGCTGGCAGCAGCCTGGGCTGGGGACAGGAGCTCACACGGGTGGAGCGCCGGGCTCGGGGCAGGGACATCCCTCAGGGAAGGAGCCCTGGGGACACGGGGGGCGTGTGGGTGGCCCTGGGGCTGTTTGGGGCAGGTAGGGGGCCCTGGGCAGCCCCCCAGCGCCGGCTGTCCCGGCAGGAGCTGGAGGCCCGGAACGCGGAGCTGGAGCAGCGCCTGCGCCTGGCCGAGCAGACCCTGGCCGAGGCCCTGGCCGACAGGGAGAAGATGCACAGCGAGGTCACCAAGGTGGCAGAGATCATGGATGTGAAGATCTTCGAGCTCAGCGAGCTCAGGCAGGGACTGGCCAAGCTGCTGGAGAGCAACTGAGCAGCAGCAGCAGCAGCAGGGCCGGAGCCGCCCCTCGGGGCAGGGGCAGCCTCAGCTGGGCCTGGGCACCGACGGCTCCTGTGGCCACAGCGGCCTCGAGGCCTGGCCGGGCAGGATTTGCCCCCCACCAGCAGCTGCCTGGACAGAGTGGACACCAGCCCAGCCACTCACTGCCCAGCGAGCCCCCAGAGCAGGGCAGAGAGGACCTGAGCTCCCGAATCCTCTCCAGGGAGCACCGAAGTCCCAGCCAGACCTCTCTGGCCCCTGCCATGGCCATGGCATGGCCCAGAGGTGGCAGCTGTGCCCGTGCTGCCTTCCCACCCCCTGCTGCCACACTGTGTCCCCAAGGTTTTTACACTTTCTAAGGGGAAGGGGCTGAGCAGCCTTGGTGGGGTTTTTTTCTGTAGTTTTTTAGGAAACCACTTGCCTTTTGCAAACAAGCTGCCTGTTTCCCCCACCTAGGGAGGGAGGAGCAGTTCAGCACACCCAGGACAAGTTCCTCCTGTTCCTCTTCTTCCATCCTGAGTCTTTCCAGCAGGATCCGCTCACCCTGGGCTCTGTCAGGGGCACCCGAGGTGGCAGAGGCCCCTCTGCAGGGAGGGGGGCTTCCCTGGCCCCGTGTCCTTCCCACTGCTCCTCCAGAGGAAGAACTGCAGGTTTGAGAGCCTGGATGAGTTGGGCACAGTGGGATTTAATGAGTTGTGAAAACTTTGAGCTGAGCAGAACACAGGCGCGGCGGGGGACGGTGAGTTTGGGAAAGGGGACATCCCTCAGGGCACGGCCACCAAGCTGCTGGGTTGGCATCTCTCCGGGCCTCTGAGGGCTGCAGTTAATTGAAATTAAATGGAGCAAGTCACAGTTGCTCTTGGGTTTTTTCTTTTTTTTTCCCTTTTATATTGGGAAGCAGGCCCCAGGGACGTCCTGCTCCATGTCCTGTTCCTTGTGACGGGGCCGGGCCCCAGCTGGATTCAAGGAGAGAGGAGGAGCTGGGAGCACGCTGGGACCGCTGCCCTGAGGGCCTGTGGGCAGTTTGGGGTTCTCCCAGAGGTGTGGGAGTTGTCCCGGGTGTTGTCCAGCCCTTGGAACTGAGGGGAGAGCTGGGGTTGTGTCCCTGCCGCGCCATCCCCACAGCCTGGGCCGTGGCTGGGCAGTGTCTGGAGCTGCAGCTGTGACCTCACAGGAGTGGTGATGGCTTTGGATGTGTTTTGGGGTTGGTTTTTTTTGTCCTCTTTGCCACTGTAGATTAGGCAGAGGCAGCAGAAATCCCGGGAATGTTCAGGGGAGCGGCCCCCCCTCTCCCCTCGCTCACCTGGAGCCGCAGCTCCCACGCTCCTGCAAGCCGGGGCAGGACCCGGGTCTGGCACCTGGGAGCTGCTGGAGTGGGGAGAGAGCTGCCCGTGACTCTGCTGGGTCGTGGCCGGGGAAAGCCCTTCCCCTTCCCAGGCTGATGGAGACAACGGAGATTCCCAGCCCTGCGGAGCTGGGAGAGCTCTGCTCCTCCGGGTTTGGGCTTTTCCTGGGTTAGTTTTTACTTTATTTTCATTTCCGTTGCATGAAGTGTTCTCACAACTGTCTGGGGCTGGAGCTGCTGTAGCAACGTTTTGTTCCAGGTTATTTAAAAAGAGAAGGAAGGAAGTGGGTGGCAGAAATTTTTCGGAATTTATTGCCCACCCCGTGCCAGTGTCGGTATTTTCTCCCTCCAGGAGCACCTTCTTTTGAAATAGAGATCAGCTCCAAGCCAGGTGTGTTTGGTTTGCATCTCTGTCACTGCTGTGGGAGCAGGAGGGTGGGATTTGGGAGAAAAAAAAGCTGGGAAAAAGTTCCTCCTGTTCTCCAGCACCTTCTCTTCCGTGGCTGAGGTGGAGCTGGGAATGGATCTTTAAATTCTCGCAGCAAAATTCTGGCCTTGCCCTGCTCCTTGGTGGGGCTGACCCCAGCCCTGGGTGCCACACCTGGCTGAGTCACCTCTCCCAAGGCAGGGAGCACCTGGATCAAGCTGCTGCACATCCCAGCGGGATCACAGCGAGGGAAGCACAGGCAGGAGCTCCCCCAGCTCCGGGAATTCCGTGCTGGTGGCCCCAGGACCTGCTCTGAGCCGGCTCAGGCAGCACAAAAACAGAAACAGCTTTTCTGCCGGCCCCTTCTGCGTTTTGTATCCTCAGAGTGACCCCTGAGGACACCACCTGGACCTGCAGCAGAGAACTGACCCTCTGGGAGGCTGGGCTGAGGGTGGGGAGGTCTAAAAGTTGTGCAAGGAGGTCTGAAGTCATGCAGGAAGGCGTATAAATCATGCACTGAGTCACAAAATAAGGAACCTGCAGCTAATCCAGGCTCAGACCGTGGAGTGGGGGACTGCATGGATCACAAGGGTCCTGCACAAGGACTCAGAGCCCGGCCCGTGACCCCGAGGAGGTGCAAACCCCCCTGCTCATGGTGTTTCTGTCCCTCCCGCTCCCATTGTCCAGTGCCAGCTCCTGCCCTGGGCTCTCGTGGGGCCGAAACGCAGCAGGAGCAGGGCCAGGCCCCTCATGAGTCTCTGAGCAGCCTTTTCCAGGGCTCTGGAGTCTCTGTGGGATCTCCCCTGACCCCGGAGGCTCTGGGATGTTCCCTGCCCACCCCAGGGCTGTCCCTGAGCCCAAGCCAGCCCTGGCCGTGCCCCTGGGCTCCCTCAGGCTCCAGGGACAGAGGGGACACAGCCCCTGTGCCTCTCCCCACCAGGGATGCTGGAGCCGCTCTTTTCCTCGCCAGAATAATCTGGAGAGTGGCTTTTTGATGAGTCTGTGCTCAGCATTTGTTCCCAAGGCCTTTCCCGAGGCGTGCCAGGCCCTGTGATGGATGGGTCTGGAAGGCCCTTCCTTTGCAGCCTTCCCTCCTTCCAGACTAATGAAATCCCATTTATTACCAGTTATTCCCACAAATCTGGGCTCAGCCAGGAGACAACTTCACCAGAGCTGCTGCAGCAGCACCAGTTCCTGCATTTCCCACGGATTTCGGTTGTCTCGGAGCAGCAGCACCGACATCCCCACCCTGCCTTCTCCAGCCCTCACCCTGCCTTATTTGTTATTTTCTTGCTTCCAAAGGGGAAAATCTTGTGTTCCAGAAGTGGCAGAACTGCAGTTTTGTGTCTCCCACCAGTAATTCCCGTCGGCAGCTCCATCTCAGCCCCCTCCTGGCTGGGGGAGACGCTCCCGGCCGCACGTACCTGGAGAGGCCTCGTGCTTTTGGCAAATTAGGATCTTAATTATTCACAGCAAACCTAGACAGAGCATTAATAAAGGGAACATGGGGAAAACGATTCTCAGAGGAGAGTGGGATGAGCAAAGGAAACATCTTGGAGCCTTCCCCTGCCCACAGAACACTGAGCTGAGCAGAAAGGGGGGCTCCAGCCCCAGGAAATGGAGTTTTGCTGCTGCAGGACGTGGAGATGGGAATGGGAGATGCCAACAGATGCAAATCCAGCCCTGCCAGCCCAGCTTTGATTCCTCCTCCTCCACAAAGGACAGAATTACTCTCCCTGAAGCCCTGCTGGACTTTAACTACCACCATCTCCGAGGTGCCTGGAGAGCCAAGAGGAGAAGAGGCAGCACAGCCACGCTGGGTGATCTGCAAGTCCTCTGAGTGATTTTAAACAAGAGGTGGAAGTCATTCCCTTCCCCAGAAAGCCCCCGGTGATGCTGCTGTGTTGTTAGACAGCCTCACATCAAAGTTATTCAACAGCCTGCCTTTGATACCTGAATTTTTATCAGGACGAGTCTTGATGGAAGCAAAGCAAGGAGGCACTTTTGTTCCCAAGCTCCCGAGGATGGGACTGGAGGGAATTTGTAATTAAATAATGCCACTAATGAAAAAATAGGTGACCTAACCCTGCCGAGCTCCTGCATCTGGGCCGCAGGGATCAGCTGCTCCCTTCCTCAGAGGAGAGGTTATTTTTAGTGCAGAAATGCTCTGTTTACACTTGACAGCACAAGGCAGCACAGGCCGTGCGTGTAACACCCCCGAACACATGCACACCCTGCCAGACGATTTCCACGTGCACCAGGGAGAGGGAATTCAGTGTGGGGCTTGGGAAACGGCCCCAAACCCCCCAGCAGGGACCCCAGTGCCGTTTCCCAGAGTAGTGATAATTGTTGTGGTGGTCAGGGTGTGGTGCGTGGGGACTGATTGTGCTCCCAGGGAGAACAAGGGGCACCCAGCATCCCCACCTGGCCCAGCCTCCCCAGCCAAACCCAGCGGCGGGGATGGGGCTGGAATGAGGCACAGGAGCGCTCCTGGCACGGAGATGGGGCAGCTCCAACGGGGAATCACAGGAACGGCGCCCGGAGCCCCCTGGCACCGCTGGGCTCTGCCGGGGTGAGCCTGGCAGTGGGGATCGGGCACCAAATTCCCTGTGCTGGGCTGCCAGTGCCACCGCAGCTGCAGGGAATGGCCGGGTGGGACGGGCAGGAGGCTGTGTCACCTCTGTCCCCATGGCATCACCTCCGTCCCCGTGGCATCACCCCTGTCCAAGTGCCACCTCCCCCGTGACCCTGTGAGGTCTGGGAATTCAGGAGTGGCGCTGGGAATCCTGAGCAGGGGTGGAAGGATCTGCCCCGGGCTCCTGCTGTGCTCACAGCGTCTCCCTGCGAGGCCACAGCAGCGTCCTCAGCTCCCTGACAGCCCCTGTCCCTCCCGGAGGGGACAGGAATGCAGGGCTCAGCGGGGCTGGGAGCTGCTGCAGGGAGAGAGGGATGGGAATGGATTAAACACGGCCGGCAGGGAGGGTTCTTAGCACAGGAGGGAGAAAATTCCGGGTGTTTCCTCCCTCTGTGCCACGCCTGAGCCCTGCTGCGGGCAGGGAGGGACGGGACAGTCCCAACCCCCGGGCCGGCCCTGGCTGAGGGAATGCCGCGGACAAGGGGATTTATCAGCAAAATCCGGCTGGGAAGAGCCTGGAGGTGCAGCAGGGAAGGGGAAGGAGCTGCAGGAGCTGGGCTGGAGCAGAGCCCCGGGATGGGGTGCAGGGGCAGGGCTGGGGTCAAACCCAGCGAGAGGAGCCGGGAGGTTCCTGCGAGCAGCAGCCCCGGCCGGGGCGGGCTCCGGGACAGCCCCGGCCGCGCTGAAGCCGCTCCCGGCTCT
>VZTJ01000519.1:37453-73752 GCA_013397795.1 Orthonyx spaldingii | reverse complement strand
GGACAGCGGCTCGGGCTCGCCCGTGGCCGTGCGGAGAGCGGAGCTCCGCTCCCTCTGCCGCGGCTCCGTCCGCGATTCCTCGAGAGACGCTGCGGGCTCTGCCCCGGCCTCCAGAGGACGTTGAGGGCAGAACCAGTGGAAATGTGGAGGATTTTGGGGTCAGGGGACACCCTTTTGTCGCCTCCCTGTGCCACCAGGCCTCGGGGAGCTCCCGGAGCTCCGGCAGCTGCTGGGAGAGGCCTCGATCCTCGTTCCCCGGCGGGGCTGGATCCCCCGGGTCGCGGGCAGCTCCCTCATCCCTGGGGGAGTCACGGCCCCCTCTGCCCCACGGGGCTCCTCCTTCGCTGTCCTTGGCTTCATTGGGGTCCTGACCTTGTGCAAGGTCCAGCCCGAGCCCTCCGGGCTGTTTGGAGCTGCTGGAGGGGCTGTGGGTGAGGAAGGTGCTGGGGATTTGTGCCAGGCTGGGTTTCCCCTCATTCCCTGCCCCATCTGGCTGTGCTGGGCACCTGCGAGTGCTGGACTGGGGCTGGAGGGGGCCCCGGCTCTGCTGAGACAAACTGAAGTTGATTCCCTTCGCGCTCGTGTGAGGCTCCCCCAGAGCGAGGGCTCAGCCCCGGGAGCCCGCCCGGAGCTCCTGGAGGCTCCTGGCAGCTCCTGCGAAGGCCGAGGTGTCGCTCCTGGGGAAATGGGTCACCGCTGTAACTGCAGAAGGGCGAGGGGGGTTGAGTGGGGCTGGTTCCTGTGCCTCCATCTGCATCTGGGTGATGCTGATGAGATGCTGAGCGGGGTTCCGGTGGCATCAGCTTTCCCCCGGCAGCAGGGAGGGACAGCTGCGACTCCAGAGCTGCGTTTTAGAAAGACTGGAAGCTTTTCCTTGCTGGAGCTGCTGTGGGAAAGGATGGGAGCCGTGGCTTTTCTGTAAAACCCGTCAGGAGATGGGTTTGGGTCTCAGGGAGAGGTTTGGGTCTCGTGGGCCCTGGAAGGGCAGGGCTGGACTGGGGGGATTCAGGTGGAGAAAAAAGAGCTGTTTAACCCTGGGGACTTCTCCCCTGCTCAGGAGAACTTCCCTGGGCGAATCTGGGGCACCGTTCCTCATTCTGAGCCTCTCCCTGTGAGAACTGAGATGCAGCTGGGGTGGAAATGACTCCTCTGGGTGCCCAGCGTGTTCCTTCCCGCTCGGTGCTCAGGAACCAAAACCCTCGTGGTCCTCCCCCAGCAGCAGAGGAGGAAGTGCTCTCACCACAGCAGCACAAATTCACCTCCGCGCTCGGCGCTGGCCACGAGGGCTCCTGTGAGAAACCTCAGCCAGCGCTGGAGCCTCTTCCTGTGCTCGGCCCTTTGTGGCAGAGCAGAGCCTCGGGCTGTCCCCAGCTCTTGTCCCACCAAACCCCTGATGGGAAGGCTTTGGGTTGGCTTTGAGAGGATTTTCCAGCAGTTTTGGTGCTGGTGGTTTTCTCCTCATCCTCAGAGCAAATGTTTTGTCCTATTGCTGCTTCTTCACAGAATCCTCGGTGAAAATACAGAAAGGGGTTGTGTTGGAGCGGGAAAGATCCCGGTTAGGTGAGGAAATGTGGATTAAAAGGTAGGGAAAGACCCTCAGAGTCAGCTGTGCTGGGTATGAACATCCCTGTGGGATTCATCCGTTCTTCCCAGGCCTTGTCCAAGTCTCTGCTCTTGGTCCCGCTGATTTCTGGGTGCACAAATGTCTGCAGGAACTCCCTGGGGCTGCAGCCCAGCTCCAGAAATTCAGACCAAGTCCTAGGGAACCGTTCCCATCCCTGGAATCCCTGGACTCGGCCCCGTGCTGTCGCAGCTCTGCCCTTGCCGTGTCCCTGTGACGGTGGCTGGAGCCAGCCCGCAGGACTTTGATTAAGAAGCAGCAACCTGAGCGCATCTGTGTTAATTAAACCCCCTGGAGGGCACCTGAGCCTGGGCAGCTCCGCGGGGAAAGGCTGGAGGAGCCTCTGGAGCTCTCTCGGTCCCCGGGCAGTGACTCGGGCAGGTAAATCCAGGAGCACACCTGGGCTGGCTGAGCTGGAACTGCTGGGAGCAGCCCAGGCCTGCAGCCCCATCCCCCCGGAGCTGCAGGGCCTGGAAACCCCTGGAGGGAGCTTGGAGTGAGTCCCTGAGAGAGGAAAATCCTCTGGGTGGGTCTGGGGGTGCTCAGGTGTCCCCTCTGTCCCCAAGGCTTCGCTCTGCAGAGGGAAAACTCTCCAGTTTTGGCTCAGACAGGAGCCAGGTTTCTGTCCCAGCGGTGTCCGGATTTGTAGGACGTTCCAGTGTCCTCTGCAGGGAAAAACGCTGGGAAATGTGCTCTGGGAAGCAGGGCTGGGGGGGAGGGGTTCAGAGCAGCCCCAGGGAGGATGAGAGGGCTGGAAATTAAGGATTTCTGGTGTCCCTTTCAGCGATTTAGGCAAATTTCCCCCACCTTGCAGCATGGCCAGGATTTCATTTTCCAATTCCCAGCACTGGGGGGGGAACGTCCCCAAAAGTGACGCCCAGCAGAGTCTGGGAGCAGAGGACACCGAGCTGGGGGGAGGCTCTGCTTTCTCCTCATTTAAAGCACAAACCCTGGACGCTCCAGAGCGGAGAAAAGCCACAACAAAGGGCCCTTTCTTCCCCCGGGGCTGGAGCTCAGCGGGGGCTGCTCTGCTGTGTCAGCACTGGGGCACGTGGGGTGTCCTCAGAGCGTCTCCTGCTCTCTGCTCCTCTTGAGGGACAAGGAATCAAGGGGGAAAATAACATCAGTTCAATATTTGGGTGGAAAAAGTGTCTTTTCCCACAGGTGTCTCCGGAATGTGCTGTCCAGAGCTTGGCACAGTGCAGGGAAACTGAGGCACGGAGCTGCTGCTGGGATGGAGAGAGGGGAGCTGGAGCTCTCCAGCCCCGCTCAGCTCCGTCCCCTCGGGGTGGGTGACAGTCACTGCCCCGGGGGCCCCAGGCCCCTTTGGGCTCAGAGATCAGGGACATTTCACTGCATCTTCCTCTTTTAAGGTGCCAGAGGTAGGGCCGGGTGGGATATTGGGGAGGAATTGTTCCCTGCGAGGAGCTGGGATGGAATTCCCAGAGCAGTTGTGGCTGTCCCTGGATCCCTGGAATGTCCCAGGCCAGGCTGGAGCACCCTGGGATGGTGGAAGGTGTTGATTTTAAGGTCTTTCCAACCCATTCAGGGAACCTTTGGGAGCCCCATCCCCGGTGTGGCAGATCTGGGAGCAGTGCCCGGCCTGGGGACAGAGGGGACAGAGGGGGCAGAGGGGGCAGGGTCCCTTGGGACACCCCCACACCCCGAGCTCTGGGACGCCGTGGAAGGGGCAGGAGCCGCTGGCTGTGTCCGGGCTGGGAGTGGGGGCTCTGCTGGCTCATCCCTGCCCTGCGCCCGAGGAGAAGCCGCTGTGGAGCTGCCAGCTCCCGGGGATGCTCCGTGCCAGCCGCTCCTTTGTGTCCCTCGGGAACTCGCTGTGCCCGGGCCGGCCCTGGCACGGCTGGGGCTGAGCCAGGCCCGGGCCCGGGCTGGGGGATCCGGTTCCTCTGAACAAACCCCGATTCATGACCCCCTCCCCTTCCCGGCTGCTCCCGAGTCCCGCTGCCGGAGCTGGGGGTGGGTTTGAGGGTCCCTGGCTGTTCCCTGGGGGCCGGGAGAGGGAGAGGGGCTGGGTTTGGGGACAGGAGCTGTGTTTGCTCCTTGCTGTTCGCTGACACCTCAGCAGCTCCCGGCGGGTTCTCTCTGGGGCCGCAAACCCCTCTGCCGGCCCCAAACCCCTCTGCCGGCCCCATCCTGCCGGGAACGCTGCGGGAACGGGCTCAGCCCCGGCCCAGCCGTGCTCCCGGTGATCAGGAGGTGCCCGAGGGGAGCAGGAGGAGCAGGAGGAGGAGGAGGAGGGTGCCCTTTAAGCAGAGCCCCATTACATCACTCGCCAGGAGCCCTGGGCTCTTCCAGCCCGAGCCGGATCCCGGCTCCCGACGCGGCTCGGTCGCCCGTAGCAACAGGCATCCTGCGCCATCGCCATGGCAACGGCAGCGGGTGACGGGAGGACATCCCCACCCACCCGGCACAGGGACAGGGCAGAGGTGGCTCCTGCGAGCGGCTCCTTCCCCGCGCCGCCCCCTCAGCGACACCCCCGTGTCCCCTCCCTGTCCCCGGGGCGCTGCCGGTTCCCTCCCACCCTTCCCGGGCCTGCCCCAGCGCCGGCTCCCGCTCCTGGAATCCCTGGGGCAGGGGAAGGGCTGGGACTGGGGGTCCTTGTGGTGCCCTCCAACCCCAAACCCCCGTGGGGTGCGCAGGGATTTGGGGCCGAGCTCAGCACCCCAAATCCCCGCGAGCCGTCCCCGTGTCCCTGTGCTGTGACCACTCCAATCATTGATGCTTTCTGGGCTCAGGACTTTCTGTCTCTGCATTATTTATTCACCCTTCGAGCTTCCTCCCACTGGAAAAGGCCTTGGCAGCGGCTCTGAACGTGGGACGTGTCGGGAGCCGGGCTGTGCTCCCAGGGCTGCGACATCCAGAGCTTTTGGGCTGGGACTGGAGCCCCTGGACAAGGGGACCCAGCCAGAGGGGCCAAAAACCAGGGCAGCCACCGCGAGGGGACAGCTGGGGCCTTAATTTAGGAGCGTGGCTGCAGAAAGTGCTGACCCGGGGCAGGGTCCAGTTACGTTCCAGGCATTTTGTTTTCACCTCCAGCTTATCTGCAGCTCCCAGGGAGCTCCCGGAGGGGCAACTCCGGGTGTTATCAGCGGTTTGGTTCCCCCTGGAGCCGGAGCAGCCCTCTCCTGTGCCCTGCCCTCCCCTGTGCCGTGTCCCGGGGGCTCGGGAGGGGCCCGGGCGCTGTCACCGCCCTGACGGGAAGCAGGGACGCGCCTGGGGTTGCTCAGCTGCCACCGAGGGAAAACCTCCCTGCCCGGAGCCGCCGGGAGCAGGGGGCACACGGGGAAGGGCAGCATCCCCTCCTCTGGTCATTCCCAAAAAACCGAGGCTGCGTCCGTTTATTCCCAAACCCCGAGGCTGTTCCAGTGTTTTCCTGCTGTTCCCAGGGTGTCCCTGGCTGTCCCAGAGCGCTGCCAGGGCCGGGGGTCCCTGTCCCGCTCGGGAGCCAGGATCAGGAGGTTTGCTCTGACGGACCCCGGCAGAGCTGCCCGTCCTCCCCGCCCGGGTTTGGGCCGGATCTGGGGGGGTTTGGCCTCCTCTCCCCGGTTCCCAGCGGGTTGGGAGGGTCCTGCAAGCCACAGGGGAGATCCCGGCAGGGTTCGGGCTGGAGAAGCCGCTGGGAAGGCGGGAGGGGTAGCACAGCACGAGGTCCTGGTGGCCCAGCTCGTCCTGCTCGGTCCCCGGGGCTGGTGGCACCTGGTGGCAGCGCCAGCGTGCCCAGGGCTCGGCCAGGCCTTTCCCTGCCCAGCCAGAGGCTTTTTCCCGGGAGCTGGCGGCGCCACCGGCTCCATCTGCCCGGGATAATGCTGTTACAGCCTCCCCTCCGGGCTTTCCCTGGGCTTTATTTTTATTTTATGAATTATTGGCTCCGCCCTGCCAGAGCCAGCCGCGCTCAGGATGCTCCGGATGCTCTGGGGTGTGGGAGGACGCTCTGGGCTCCTGCCTGGCTCCACTTCCACAGCTCCAGGCTGGGTGGGAGGATCTCCAGCCTCCTGATTTCCCCTTTCCAGCCTCTCCGGCCTCGTTCCTGCTGTAAGGAAGGCTGGAAAAAGGGGGATCCTGAGCCTGGCTGGCACCGCCCGGGGCTCAGAGCCTTTGGAACGCTGCTGCTCCCTGCCCTGACCCCTGGGGATGCTCCTTTTCCCCCCTCTGCTGATGTTCCCCCTGTTCCTTGCAGCCCTTTGGGGAATGGTGCAACCTGCAGCCCAAAGATGCTGCCAAGATGCCCGAGAGTGCCTGGAAGCTGCTTTTCTACTCCTTGTCCTGGTCCTACGGCGCCTACCTGCTCTTCTGCACCGACTACCCCTTCTTCCACGACCCCCCCTCCGTCTTCTATGGTACAGTGGGAACCAGGGGTGGGTGGGGATGTTCAAGGGGCTGGGAGCTGGGGTGAGAAAAACAGGAGACAACCCCTAAATTTCCATTTGTTACAACACTGTGGGTGCAGAAAGGGCACAAGGGGCTGTGGTCTGAGCACTTCTTTCAGGCACTTGGTGGCTGCTGAAGGGGCTGAGTGGGTAAATCAGGAGAGAATTAAATACTGGAATGGTTTGGGTGGGGAAGGGTCTTGAAGATCATCTCATGACGATGGGCAGGGGCATCAGGGCTTAAAAATCACCTCATTCCAACCCCTGCACCAAATCAAGGCTGAAAAATCACCTCATTCCCACCTCCTGCCATGGGCAGGGACACAAAACCAAGGCTTTCTCTTAGGTCTGGGAGAGGGTTTGGTGCCAGAGGCAGAGTTTGGGAGCTGGAATAGCTGGATGCCCACCCACCCTCTGCCTCTGTGCTGACCCGGGAGGGACCTGGGTCCTCTGAGCCCTGCTGTGACCCTCCCTGTGCCCCCCAGACTGGAAGCAGGGCATGGAGGTGCCCACGGACATTGCCATCGCCTACCTGCTGCAGTGCAGCTTCTACGGGCACTCGCTCTACGCCACGGCCTACATGGACACGTGGCGCAAGGACTCGGTGGTGATGCTGCTGCACCACGTCGTCACCCTGACCCTCATCGCCTCCTCCTACGCCTTCAGGTGAGCCCCGAGCCCGGCCCGGCCGCGGGGTCCCGCGGGAATCCCATGGGGATCTCCTGGGCACGGAGCAGAGCGGGCTGGGGGGGGTTCTGAGCCCTCGGACCCTCCAGGTCTGGATCACGCAGGGAGTGACAGACTGTGGGTGCTGGGAGCCAACACCAACTCTCCTCCCTCCCTGCTCCTGGTTTTCTCCATTTTTTCCCCCATTTCCCTCCCTTTTTCCCCTCATTTTTCCTTTTTTATTGCCCGTTTTCCCCTTTTTCCCCCCATTTTCTCTTTTTCCCCTCACGCTTTTCTTTCCCGCCCTTTTCCCCTCACGCTTTTCTTTCCCGCCCTTTTCTGTTCCCGCCCTTTTTTCCTGCACTTTTTTCCCCCCCATTTTTTCCCCATTTTCCCTGTTTCCCCGCAGGTACCACAACGTGGGCATCCTGGTGCTGTTCCTGCACGACGTCAATGATGTGCAGCTGGAGTTCACCAAGCTCAACGTGTACTTCAAGCACCGCGGCGGGGTCTACCACCGCCTCAACGACGTCGTCTCCAACATCGGCTGCCTCGCCTTCAGCGTCAGCTGGTGGGTCTGTGTCCCTCAGCCCAACCCGACCTTCTCCCCTGCTGGATTTGTGTCCCTCAGCCCAATCCCAACCCTTCTGGTGTGTCTGTGTCCCTCAGCCCAACCCCGACCTTCTCCCCTGCTGGATTTGTGTCCCTCAGCCCAACCTCAACCTTCCCTGCTGGGTCTGTGTCCCTCAGTCCCATCCTGACCTTCCCTGATGGGTTTGTGTCCCTCAGCCTAACCCTGACCTTCTTCCTCCTGGATTTGTGTCCCTCAGCCCAATCCTGACCTTATTCCCTACTGGATTTGTGTCCCTGATCCCCCTTCCAACCCTCTTCCCTGATGGATTTTTGTCTCTGATCCCACTCCCGACCCTTCCGGGTGGGTTCAGTTCCCTGATCCCAATCCCGACCTTCTTCCCTGCTGGGTTTGGCTCCCTGATCCCAATCCTGACCCTTCCCGGTGCGTTTATGTCCCTGATCCCACTCCCAGCCCTCTTCCCTGCTGGGTTTGTCCCCCTGATCCCCCTCCCCACCTTCCTCCCTGCTGGGTTTGTCCCCTGATCCCCCTCCCCACCCTCCTCCCGGCTCTTGGGCCGCCCCCAGCGCCTGTTTTGGGTTTTTCTGTGCTGGGAACGATCCCCCGCAGCGCCCGGCCCCATGCTGGGCTCGGAATCCCTCTGTAGTGCCCGGGCCGTCTGTCACCAGCCCGTGCCTGTGAAATTGCGCTCCCAGCGTGACAAACGGCCCCGCCGAGGGAGGAGGAGCTGCTGCCGCGTTCCCACTCGGCCTTAGCAGCGAGGAAAAGCGAGGCAGGGCTGTCCCAGATTCCGGCTCCTCCTGGGGCGAGGCGGGAGGAAAACAAAGCGGAGGGTGGAGGATGGGGACGGGGACGGGCAGCCCGCAGGTTGTCACTGCTGTCCCTTTGTCCCTCTGCCCCGCCGAGCCGCGGCTGGGGGGGAAGGTTTTTTGTGAGGAGTTGGGGGTGCACAGGACTGGGAAAAGCTCCCGCAGGTTTTTGGGATGCCCCGCGGTGCGGACCTGCCCCTGCACCGAACCTTTGGGTTGTGCTGCTGTGCTGCCCCTGCCAGGAGCAGGGGTTGGGATGCCGGGGGAGCAGGGGGCTGTGCTGGCTCTGTCCTCTGCCCGGGGGACGCTGAACTGTCCCCGTGGCCCGGCAGGTTCTGGTTCCGGCTCTACTGGTTCCCGCTCAAGGTGCTGTACGCCACCTGCCACTCCAGCCTGCAGTCCGTGCCCAACATCCCCTTCTACTTCTTCTTCAACGCTCTGCTCCTCGTGCTCACCCTGATGAACATCTACTGGTTCCTGGTGGGTGATCCCGGCGCTGTGCCCGTCCCACAGGGAGCTGTCCCGCCCGAACTGGGGCTGGGGACAGCAGGGGAATGTCCCCTCGCCGGGGTCACCCCTGTCCTCGCTGCTCCCTCCCTGCTCTGCTGCTCCTGCTGGGGTTGCAGGGAGGGAGGAGGGTTTGGGGTTGGAGGGGAGGAGGAAGCCCTGGGGGTTCCCGTTCTGGAATCCAGACTGTCTGACACCCCGGCATCCAGGGGGAGCTGGGATTTGAGAGGGGTGTGAATGTTCCGGCAATGTTTCCTGCGCCCCCCGGGCCTTGGGGAGGGGGGAAAAGGAGGGATGAGGAGGGATCCATCCCATCGGGCAGGGCAGGGCAGGGCAGGGAGCTGCTGATCGCATCATCCCTGGGATGGAATCAGGGCAGGGGAGCTGCAGGAATTCTGCTCCAAGTCACAAGCCCCATCCCGGGGGGAGCTGCCCTGCCCGAAGCGGGGTGGGGACAGCACGGAAGTGTCCCCCCAGCCTCGGGCCGTGCCTGAGGCTCTCTGTGCCCTGTCCCACAGTACATCGTGCTGTTCGTGGCCAAGGTGCTGCTGGGGCAGATGCAGGAGGTGAACGACGTCCGCGAGTACGACGTGGAGGAGAGCAGGAGGCCCAGGAAGGAGGCTGGGATCCAACTGCCCCACGCTCTGAAGGAAGGGTGCGTGGCCAGGGGTGACACACGTGGGATCCCAGACTGGTTTGGGTTGGAAGGGCCTTAAAGCCTGTCCAGTTCCACCCCGGGGACTCCTTTCACTGTCCCAGGCTGCTCCAGCCTGGCTTTGGGCACTGCCAGGGATGGGGCAGCCACAGCTGCTCTGGGAATTCCAGCCCAAACCCTCCTCACCCTCACTGGGAGGAATTCCTTCCCAATCTCCCATCCATCCCTGCCCTCTGGCAGTGGAAGCCATTCCCTGTGTCCTGTCCCTCCATCCCTTGTTCCCAGTCCCTCTCCAGCTCTCCTGGAGCCCCTTCAGGCCCTGGAAGGGGCTCTGAGCTCTCCCTGGAGCCTTTTCCCTGTGGGGGCATCATCAGATGCTGGATCCCAGGGGGCAGATCTGTCAAACTGCACAAATCTGGGGACAGGAGTGGCCCCAGCAGGGAAATGAGGGAGGGAACTCTTTGTGGGCACCGGGCTGACCACGGGCTCTGCTCTCCCCCAGGCTGCACCTCAAGAACGGCCTCGTCAAGGACAAGAGGTTGTGAGGGCGGCGTGGCCGCGGGGCCTGGCCCTGCCCGGGACCCTGCCCGGGACCCTGCCCAGGACCCTGCAAGGGACAGGCCCAAGGAGAACTTCACCCCTGACCCCTGCCAGCCCTGCCCGAGCCGGGGAGGAGACGCCACTGAGGGATGGGGCCCCTCGGGGCTGGGCTGTGCCCTGTCCCCTGTCCCCTGTCCCCTGTCGCTGGGGGCTTGCCGTGGCCCAGTCTGCCTGGGAGACTGGTGGCTTTGCTGGCCCAGGTAGGGTTTGGGGCTGGCTCTGTGTCCCCTAGTGCTGCTCCTGTCGTTCCCAGTCCCGCTGTGATTCCCCCTGGCCGGCGCTGGACCCTCCCTGAGCCCTCTCCTGCCAGCCCCGAGGGTCCGGCTCCAACCCGGGCAGGGAAAGGTCCTGCCCTGCCTGGGAGGGGCAGCCCCAGGCCCGCCGTGCTCCAGGGGCTGCTGAGGTGATGGAGGCACCTCGGAGCTCCCCCTCAGGAGCACCTGCAGCTCCCGTGGGCAGCTCTGCCTGGAAATCCACCTCAGGAACTTCATTCCAGCCCTCTGCAGCAGGGCCGGGAGGTTTAATTGGCTTAAAAAGCCCGTGGGGGTCCTGGAACGGCTTAAAAAGTGTCCTGCAGGTCCCTGCTGGGGGCTCCCCCCAGCAGCCACCCCTTGCTGAAGGAAGAGCAGAGAATTCCTGCTCCCCGTGCTGGATTTCCAGGCAGCTCCAGCCCTGCAGGTCCCTGTCCTGGGAAGCTCGGGGGGGTTTGAGCCCCTCAACCCTCGCTGTCCCCTCCCTGTCCCCTCGCTGTCCCCTCCCCGGGCCAGGACCCGCCGCTCCCTCCCCGCTGGGGCAGAGCAGGGATGGGGATCAGGGCGTTGATCCCAGGTGTCAGAGGGTGGGAATTGTTTGGAATTTCCGTGTTTGCTCTGGCCGTGGATTCCCCTCCAGGCTCGGTGTGTGAGCCGGGGAAAGGCCCTCGCTGGGGCTGACGAACCGGCCCCAGGCTGTGGCAGGACCTCGCCCCTCCCCTGACTTTCAGGGTGCCAGAGCAGCATCCCAGTGCTGGAATTGCTTTGCTTTCCGGGGGATGCGGGGCAGGGAGGGAGCTGATACCCCGGGGTGGGCCGGAGCAGAGCTGGGGCAGCAGCGGTGCCGGCGTGGGGTGACCTCGGGGGGATAAACCTGAATTTTCCAGTGCGGGCATCGAGCTGGGTGCCTCCAGCTGGGTTTGGGTGTGACATCCGTGTGCTGGTGGCAGCTCTGCTGTGATGGCCAGGAAGGGACCTGGGGTGCCTGGCTGGGGCGGGGACCCGGCGCTGGGGGGGACTGGAGGCTTTTGGGGCCGATGGCTTTTGGGGCCAATGGCTTTTGGGGCCGATGGATTTTGGGGCCGTGTCCCGAGGGCAGGGCCCTGCGTGGAGCAGTGCTTTGGTGTGCTGGAGGTTGATGCTTTAAGACGGAAGCGTTGGACACCGTGATTGAGTTAAAAAATTGGGATTTGGGAGGAAGAGCCGGCTCCGGGTCTGCCCCTGGATCCGAGCGGGATTTTTGGGAGCAGCTCTCGATTTCCCAGCCTCAGCCCTGACCCCACGGACTTTGCCGGAGCTGAAGCGGACGCTGTGGAGATGCGGGAGAGACTGCGGAGCTCCTGAAAGGGTTAAGGGGTGCCGGGGGGCCTGCGGGGACCCCACCCTCTGCCCAATCCCGGGAATCCCGCGGCGCTAATTGAGCTCTAAACCCATCAAAGGCTCCAATCAGGGAATCAACACCCCCCGGCCTCACCGCCGGCCCCCGGCCCGGCCGTTCTTTGTCTGGGCAAGGACAGGAGCGATGTGGCTTCTCCCCAGCCTCGCCTGGGCCCTCCTGAGCCCCGTCCTGGGCACGGAGCTGAGCGTGCAGGAAAGTTTCCTGCTGAAATCCCTGGGTCTGAGCGCCCGGCCCAGCCCCAAAAGCCCCGTCCCGGTGCCGCCCGTGCTCCGGAGGATCTTCCAGAAGAGGACGGCGCTGCCCTCGCCGGACACGGAGCTGGATCCCTGTAGGGTGGAGGAGTTCAATGTCCCCGGGAGCATCGTCCGAGTCCTCGCTGACCAAGGTACAGCCACGGCGCGTTCGGGGCTGTCCCCGCGCCCCGGGATGGAGCCGGGGCTCCGCTCCTTCCTCCCCTGCGGCCGGGGCAGCGCCCGGAGCCGGCGTCCAGGAGAAACCCCGGCTGTGTGAGTCCCTCTGGGTGCTGTGGGTGATCATTTGTGGGCTTGGAACCCCGAGGCGGGGGCGAGGGGGGGCAACTGTGCCAGGCTCTGTCCTGGAACCCCCCACATCCCTCCCGAGGTGCTGGTTTGATCCCAGGCTCGATCCCCGGCTTTGGGATCCGCGGTGGTGGAGCTGAGTGGGACTGTGGGTGCAGGAACGGGATCAGCCCCAGCTCGGGCAGGGATGGGAGGTTCGGCCCTTGGGCTGTGCCCTCCCCTCCTCCTCGCTGTCCCAGCGCCTCTGGCTGACCCCAGGACGCATCTGGCTGACCCCAGGACGCATCTGGCTGACCCCAGGGCACATCTGGCTGACCCCAGGGCACATCTGGCTGACCCCAGGGCACATCTGGCT
Source organism: Orthonyx spaldingii (assembly GCA_013397795.1). NCBI lineage: Eukaryota > Metazoa > Chordata > Aves > Passeriformes > Orthonychidae > Orthonyx > Orthonyx spaldingii. The sequence continues at coordinate 61,370 of VZTJ01000519.1, read as the reverse complement.
GCTCTGAGCCGTTCTCAGTTCCCTGGGAACTGTTCGGTTGCTGTCCCTGTGGTCTCAAGGCACCACGGAGCTCTTTTCTCTGGCTAAACCAGGCAGCTCCCCAGACTCGCTGCTGTTCGCCCTCTTTTCCCCATCCATCCCCAACAGCCGGAATGCACAGCCTGGAGCACACAGATGGGGAAAACAAACCCCCAGGATGTGCAGCAGCATCCAGAGGTGCCGGAGGGGCTGCAACATCCCAGTGCCACAGCCTGGAGCGCGGCTGGTGCCTCCGGAGCTGCCTGCGGGCCGTGCCGTGGGCTGGGAGCCCTCCCTGCAGCCCCGGCACCTTCACCGGCTCTGCCAGCCCCGCCTGCCCATCGCTGGAGCTTCGACTGGAGCTCCGGGAGCTGACCCTGCTCAGCCCCGGGGTTCGGGAGCTGCTCCCGCCCAGCCCCGGGGTTCACCCACCCCCTCCCCTCTCTCTCGTTCTTTGTCAGGCCGCTTCCTCCCCGAGGCGCAGCCCCAGGGGTGGCTGTGTCTGCGGAAGCTCCTGTTCTTCAACCTCTCGGTGCTGGAGGAGGGCGAGCTCTTGACCATGGCCCAGCTGGAGCTGCAGTTCCACCACAACTCCTACCACGGCCCGAGCCAGGGGCAGGTTTTGGAGCTCAGGCTGTACCAGGTGTCCCCCCGGGGGCTGCCCCGGCCCGGCCGGAGGCCGCTGGTGGAGCGGTCACTTGTCCAGCTGCACAAATCCCTCCTGTTCAACCTGAGCGCGGCGCTGAAGGACGGGAAGGTGCCGGGCAGGAGCTTGGCCTTGGTGCTGGAGCTGTCGGTGAGCGGCCGGGCCGGGGACAGCGGGACCCCGCGGAGCCTCTGTGCCGGCACCGACGCCTTCGCGGCCACCTCGCTGCTGGTGGTGACGCTGGGCCGGCAGTGCCGGGCCGCCCGCGGCAGGAGGAGCGCCCCGAGCCCCTCGGTCACCCCCAGCCCCCTGTGCAAGCCCCGCCGGCTCTACATCAGCTTCAGCGACGTGGGCTGGGAGAACTGGATCATCGCCCCGCAGGGCTACCTGGCCAACTACTGCGGCGGGGACTGTCCCTTCCCGCTGGCGGCCGAGCTGAACAGCACCAACCACGCGGTGCTGCAGACCATGGTGCACTCGCTGGACCCCCGCGGCACCCCCCAGCCCTGCTGCGTGCCCGTGCGCCTCTCCCCCATCTCCATCCTCTACTACGACAACAGCGACAACGTGGTGCTGCGGCACTACGAGGACATGGTGGTGGACGAGTGTGGCTGCAGGTAGAGAGGGGGGTTTGTGGGGAGGACGGACGGACGGACGGAATAAACCCCGCTGTGTGAAACCCCCGCTGTGTGAAACCCCCGCTGTGTGAAACCCCCGCTGCTTTCGGGCAGTTTCGGAGCGTCGGGGGCTCCCCCCGGCTGCGGGGTCTGTCTGGCACTGAGGGGGCGCTTGCTGGAGCTGGTTTAGGATCACTCGGGTGCTGGGACTGTGGGATTATGACCGAGCCCGGTGCTCCTTGGCCGTTCCCTTCCCCACAGGCGGTGATGGCACCGGGATGTGAATCCCGGATTTCGCCCTTGCTCGTGCCCGGCGCCCTCAGGGCTGCAGCTTTTGGGTTTTTGGCCGAACTCTGCAGCTTTCTCAGGGCATAAATTACTTTTCTGGGTGAAACGGGGCCGGGGGTTCCCTGAGGTGTGATCCAGCTGCAGGGACAGGGACGGGGTGACCAAACCCCTTCCCGGGGGAGGCAGAGCCAGGCAGGAGCTTTCTCTTGTGCTGTGGGGGCTGTTTTTAGGGCGTGGTTGGTGATGGCCAGGTTTGGGGACAGGGGCTGTGTTGGGTGGCCAAATGCAGCTGAGGCTTTGTCTAAAAAACCGAGATTTTACCTAAAAAATGCCCCGTGAGCTGCGTGCCAAGGGCAGGGTCCTGCAGGAGGTGTTCTGGGGGTGTGGGAGCTCAGCGGCAGCTCCTCCCCTCCCAGCCTGTGCGAGCCAGTGTTCATTTACCTCATTTGCGAACCGATGAGCCCAGGGTGTCCCGAGTGTCCCTCTGTGTCCCGTGTGTCCCTGAGTGTCCCCTCAGTGTCCCTCAATGTCCCCCTGTGTGTCTCGTGTGTGTCCCGCTATGTCCCCTGTGTCCCTGTGACCCTGTGTGTCCCCCTGTGTGTCCTTCTATGTCCCTGTGCATCCCTGTGTGGTCCCTGTGTGTCCCTGTGTCCGTCTGTGTCCCTCTGTGTCCCCGCGTGTCCCGCGGCAGGAGCCAGGTGGCAGCCGAGCCTCAGGCAAGGGCAGAGCACAGCCCGAGCTCTGTACTCTTGTGCTTTTTCGGGTTATTTTTGGTTTTTTGTTGTTTCCTGTGCTGGCTGGGGGCCCCAGGCCCTGCAGTGGTGTCACCGAGCTCTTCAGGGCAGGGTTGGGCAGCAGGGACCCAAATTTGAGCCACTTCCCGTCCTTGGGCGCTTTTCTTCCCCTTCCAGCGCTCGGAGTTCTCCAGAGATTTTGGAGCCGCTCCCTGGGTGTGTAAAGCCACAGAGTGAGGCTTTCCCTGCCCCCCGTTTGGGATTTTGGGGGAACTGAAAAGGAATCTGAGTTAGACTTGAATTTTTTCTCTTTGTTTTTGACCTGTGAAGCTGACCCCGTAGCGCAGCTTTGGTTTTTTTGCTGTTTTCGTGCCGATGTTGTGTCTGGGTCTGATGAAGTTTTCCCACCTCCTCCCCAGGGGAAGCACTGAGGGTTGAACCACTCTGGGTCCCCCGTGCTGGTATTTTTTGTTTCACACCTAAAACGTGGAGCTGAAGACCAAGCCTGGAGCAGCTTTAGTTGGATTTTCCACCCAGCCCTGCTCTGCTCCCTTTCCATGTTTTAAGGGCTTAACTCCAGCCAGAGGAGCCATTTCACTCTGATTTAGGATGGGCAGGAGGCAGAAAACCTTCCAGCATTCCTGGGTTTGTCCCTGGGGCAGCCAGGGCAGCACTGGTGTGCCCAGGGTGGTGCCAAGGCCAGGCCTGACCCCCCCGACCCCCCGGCCCAGCTCTGAGCCCCCAACCCCCTGTGCCTGCAGGGCGAAGCCATTCCCGTGTTCCTGCAGAGCCGGGGGAGCCCCAGCCCGGGCTGGGCCCCCCAGCTCCTCCCCCGTCCCGGGGCTCCCCCCCACCCCAGGGCTGGGGGCACTCCCCCGTTCTCCCAGCTGAGTTGCTCACCCCCTCTGCTATGCACACCCCCACTTTTGTACTAGTCTGTGTTTAAAAAACGTAATAAACTTGAAGTTTATACAATCAGACTAAAGCTTTAATGAACGTTGCATGGTTTCCTCATTGAAACTTAGGGGCCACCTTGAATGCAAGAGCTGTTTATTCATATTTTTTATTGATGACAAACAGGTTTTAAAACAAAACTGAGACAAAAAAAAATTAATCAAAAAAAAAAAGAGTTTTAACACCGTGCTAGCACTGATGTCTGGATTTGTAAAACTCAAGAGTTTTAACTGCTACAAAGGAAAAAACCAGCACGAAGCAGAGGCAAGCATTCCCAGCAGTGAAATAAAGGGTGAGGGGAGAGGAGGGGGCTACATTACTCATGGATAGCGTTGCACAGAGGGGTCCAGCTTCAACCTATCAGAAAAGTCTACGCCACTACGCAGCCTACGAAGGAAAAAAAATTAAAAAAGCCCTTCGGCAATGTTAATAAATAAAACAGTCCATCTCACAAGGAAGGAAGGTGGCCTGTGTCTCCATTCTTTCACTGTTTTAGAAGTCTAAACTCTGGAGGCTTTGGATGAGAAAAGAATGGGTTTGGTGAGTTGAGTTTTTGCAGTTTTTGCAGTTTCTGGAGCTCCCCCGGGCTGGGCGAGCAGGTCCCTCCCGGGCTGGGGGTGTCCCTCGGCGGGGCTGCTCTGAGGAACAGACAGAGCAAACCCAGGGCAGGAAGGGGGACGCTCTGCAGGAAGGACAGGGGTGAAAGGGCTTCCCCCCCTCCCCGGTACAAAAACGGGGTCTGAGTTGTTTGAGTACATTCAGCTGAGAGGGATTCGAGTTCCCCCCAGAAAGACGAGAAATGCCTGGAGCCCTTTGAGTGTAAAGCTACCGTAACTCCAGCCTGAAGAGCACCCAGCTCAGTGATCCATCTCTGCTGCTGCTGCTGCCCAGTTGGGAGGTAGAGGTCACTCCAATTTAGGGAATCTGCTAAAAACGGGTCTGGAGGAATCGTCAGTTCCCTCTGCGCTGTTTCTAAAAAGGTTCTGACAGAAATAAAACGCTCCCAGCGCTCCCCTCCGAGCGTGTGAGACGCGGGCACAGCTCAGGACGAGGATGCTTCTCCTCCGCGCTGCCCTCGGCTCCGGCTCCCGCCTGGGCAGGCACAGCCGTGGCCGCTCCCTGAACTCCGGCCTTGCTCCAGCACCGGAATCGTCCCTCGGCTGCTCCTCCCCAAAGCCTGACCCCTTCTCTCCAATTAAACCCGGCTCTCTCTCAGAGGCCACCTTCCACCACCTGCCTGCTTTGTCCGTTTGTCCGTCCTGCTCCTGCGAGGTCGTGGAGTCTTTCCTTCCCAACCAATATAATCCCCGATTTCCACTACTCCTTCCCAAATCCCTGGGGACCAAAGCAGGCCTGGCTGCATCTTCCCTGCAGGGCCGAAGGGCACAGGAACCCGTCCCCTTTCAAGCGTAAAGTTCATCTTACAGAAAGGCTGTTTTTCACAGAGTAGAGTCCAGACAGTTGCCAATTAAAGCATACAGAAAACACTTTGAAACCCTCCTGCTCGAGCACGCAGGCTCCTCTCACTCTAACTGCTATCCCATGTAGGAAGAAGAGGCTGATTGCTGCAACTTTAAATCACACTGAAAGTTCTCAAGGTTGGTGCTCTAATTTTTGTTTGAAACATTTTTTTTTAAGTTTTTGGTTTTTTTTTTGTAATATAAGCTTCTCAGAACAAGGATCTAAATCTCCCAGGTCCACCACTAAGAATTCAGAGACAAAACTTCTTTAAAAATTCAGTGCTCCTTTTGAAAGAATCTCTTTAAAACCACCTCGTTTCAGAATGTGGGCGACACGATGACACAAATTTCAGAGCCAGTGTTGGACAACAAAACCTGCATCTCAGAGTTGAGCAGCAGCTGGATTTCTGCTTGGCTGGCTGTCACCCAGTCAGGGACTCTCTCTCTCTCTCTCTGATACCCTGCTTCTAAAATGTAAACAGTTCCTGCTAAAATATTTCAGTACCCCTTGCAAAACGAGCCCAACTCTGAGATGAGGGTTTTCCTCTCCCCATCTGCTCTGAACAGTTAATGCCCTGCTCGCAAAGAGAAGTATGGAATGAAGTGAAACCTGCTTTAAGGCCCTTCTCCGGAGCTGGGGTGACTGGGGGAGCAGGGACTCAGCTGACCACTCCTGTTGGGGTGAGTTCCTTCCCAGCGAGGCGCCAGCCAGTCCTTCAGGGCTCTCTCTCCTCTCGGTCAGTCTCCTTGTCTCAGTGAGCTCTAGCAGTGGCTCTCTCGCGCGCTCCTTTCTCTCTCTCTCTCCTCTCCGTTGGTTGGTTTCTTTCTCCTGTTGCTCTCACACAGTGGTGCTTCAGTTTTAGCAGTGGAAAACAGGTATCCATTTTATTTTATTTTTTTTATTACCCAGAATAAAATGCTGATGAACTAAGCTCCACACAAGCTTAGCTCTTCTTCCTCAACCTGGGGGCGAAACAAGAGCTTGGTTAGGGGTGTCCCCGCTCATTTAAACCCTGCCCAGGGGTCAGACCCTGCCCCAGGGGAGGGGACAGTTTGGATCAGGGGCTCTTACACTCTAATACTGTGACAGTCCCGTCACTCCACCGTGTTGATATGCTCGTTCCCCCTGGTAAGTTGAGTCCTGTGACAGCGCCACGTCAATCTGGGATTTAAACTCATCACCAAGGTAACTGTCCTGGAAGGGAAAAGGTGAGGGAAGCCTCAAAGTCAGTGCCCAGCTCAGGCACTCCCTGGCAAAGCAGAACCAGGTTAATGATCAAGCTGAGAGGGTTTGATCGGTTTTTTAAAACTCTGCTTTTTTTGGTGCAGAATTTCCCCAAATGAAGGGTTTTCTGAGCTGCCCATCAGCTCCCAGTTAAGCCCCAGCTGAAGGAACATTTCACTTCTGTGGCCCTGTCACTTTGAGAGTCCAGCAGTGCAGGGTATAAAGGCTGCAGCTGAGTCACTGGGAGCAGCTTCAGTTTCATTTCCCCCAGGAGGGAGATGTGCAGGCGCAGCTCAGCCACAAATCTCAGTGCTCACCTGGGATAATTCCGGCTGGGAGAGCCCAGGCTGACTCATCTGTGAGGGCTGGCTCATGGAGATGTAGCCCTGGGTCAGGGGGCCCTGGGAGAAGGGCTGGGACACCACGTCCTGGCTGGCCTGGCTGTTGGGGAGGTTGGACTGGCTCGTGCCAGGGATCCCAAATCGGTTTTTCTGCCGCCCACCACGGCCCGTCTTTCCCTTGGGAGCCCCACGGCCTGGAAAAGAGTTCAGAGAGGTTTTATTGGCACAAAGACATTTTTTAGGGAGTTTGATCCCTCCCAAAAGGGTCCCATGGCACTTTTCCCTCTGTACCTGCAGCGGGGCCGTTGGCCTGGCCGAAGTAGCCCGGGGGTGGCATCGGGGGCATCACGAGGTTGAAGGGGATGGGAATGTTCATGGCAGTGACGTGGCTGGGGCCAGCACTGATCATCCCGATCTGGTCGTGGGTCTGGAAGTACATGTTGGATGGGCGCCCTGCAAGGGGAAACCACAGGGGCTGCAGGAACCTGAGCATTTCCAGACCAGCTCTGGGGGGGATCAGCACGGAGCAGTCGTGGAAAAGGACGAGCTCCCACTTCTCACTGGTTATCCCACACCTGAAAATCCCAAACTCATCTCACACAGCCTCATTCCCACAGCACCACCTGAGATTCCTGACAGGCTTCCCACACTCCTTTTCCCCTCATTTTTCACTCGCTCTGCACACATCAGGCTGGGATTCTATTTACAGAGAGCAAAGTCCAGGCAGATCCTAAATATTTTCAGATTTTAAATTCATTCCAAACATTTCAGCGTGAAATCCATCCCAAACATTTCAGCCTCAAATTCCATCCCAGACATTTCAGCCTCAACTTCAACCTGAACATTTTCAGCCCCCAACTTCATCCCAACACTTTCAGCCCTCAAATTCCATATTTTTCTGTAGTTTGAACTTTAAAAGTTTGACAAGTTCGAACGTTTAACAAGTTTAAAAGCTTTCAAGAAGTTTCAGAGTTTGAGTTGTGTAAGATGTGACACCTCAGGGACTCGTCAGGGGAAAAACAACCCCCTGCAAGTGGATTTTGGTGACTTCCCTTACCTTGGCTGCTGCGGTCGTAGACGGAGCCGGGGATGATGGCCTCGCGCGCGTCGTACATGGCCGTGGTCATGAAACGGGCACCCTGCAAGGGCGGGGGCAATCAGGCAAAGCCCTGGCCTAGAGAACCCTGCACTGCTCTGCTGTGGAAGCTCTTTTGGGTAAAAATCCAGCAAAATCCCAAAGATCACACCAATGTTGAGGAAATGGATTAACTCTAACACCTACAAAACCTTTAATTCTTATTCCTGCCACATCTTGAGCACCTGAAATAAGATTTCACAGCAGCCTGTCCCAAAGTGTGAAACATTTTATGAGTTTTCAGTCTGCTCTGAGGCCCTGATAATTGCCTTGCTCTATTCACTGTCCTGTGGTGGCTGCCAAGCTCCCCCCAATAATAATTTATTTATATTAAAAATCAAGTATAAAACTTGCAGCCTGAGGGTTAAGTGAGCTTGCCCTTTCTACACAAACCAGCTTCTTTACTTCAGTCACCTCAGAACTTACCCCTCCTAAAACACTGCCATTAAAAAGAAGCCATGAACTCTTTCCTCCCAGTGCTCAGCCTGGGGACAGCAGCAGCTGCTTCCCCTTGGAGTCACGCTGCATCCAAAGGCAGCAAAAAGGGAAATTTCTGGGGGTGTGAGGCTGTGTGGGTGGCTCATTCCACCCATTTATGAGTAATTAACCCATCAGGGCCTAGCTGGCTGCTGCAGCAGCCCCGGGGGACAGGGAGGTCACTCACGGGGTTGATGGTGTTGACGAGCTTGCGGGGTTTGCTGAACTGCATGAGGCTCTCCCGGAGGTTGTTCAGGGGCCCCTCCACCAGCACCTTCTGCTCCTTGTAGTAGTTCAGGAGGTGGTTCCACAGGGGCTGCTTGGACAGGGCCTTGGGGTTGCCAACAATGATCACCCCATACCTGTGAGCAGCAGAGGAACCACAATTAACTCGGTTACAGCCAAAGCCACGGCGGTGTCACAACAGCCCCCGGGTTCTCCTCTCTGGCAGCAAAATGGGAGCTCTGGGAGGACCCTGATGCAACTGGGATTGTTTACAGCAATCACCTCCAGAGGGTGGCACCGGAGCTGGGAGGAGACGGCTGCAGCCGGTTCCTCAACCAGCACAAACTTCCTCCTTCAGGCTCTGTGTGCAACCCAACCTCCCTGTGCTGCTGTTAGAGCCTGCAGGCACCAGGGCAGCCAGGCAGCCTCGTGCTGCATTCCAGAGCAGCCTTTTCGGAGTCAAACCCATTAAAAAAGGCAAAGTGGCCAAGAAATGGCTGCTGGAAGGGCTAAAGAAGCAGAGGAAGGGAAGGGATCTGTCCTGAACAAGGGAAGGATGCGGTGACATCCAAAACCTGCTGGTGCCAGATGGTGACAGGGGCTGAGAGCAGCAGATAGAAATGGCACAGATGGTTTGGGCTGGAGGGGTTTAAAGCCCATCCAGTGCAACTTCTGCCATGGGCACGGGCACTTCCCACTGTCCCAGGTGGATCCAGCCTGGCCCTGGGCACTGCCAGAGATCCAGGGGCAGCCACAGCTGCTCTGGGAATTCCATCCCAGCCCCTCCCAGACAGGAATTCCTTCCCAAATCCCACCCAACCCTGACCTCTGAGAAGCCATTGCCTGTGCCCTGTCCCTCCATCCCTCTCCACCTCCCTGCAGCTCCCTCCACGTGCCCATTTCCCTGTACCTGGCTCTGGTCAGGGCCACGTTGAGCCTCCTGGGGTCATTGAGGAACCCAATTCCCTGGTGCTCGTTGGCCCTCACACAGGACAGGATGATGAAATCCTTCTCCCTGCCCTGGAAGGCATCCACACTCGCAATTTCCACTTCCTGGAACAGAGGAAAACACCTCAATCACGGAAGCAAAACAGCCCTGCCACCAACCGGCACTGCCAAAGGCCTTGGCCACGCGCTGAACCTTCCCATCATCTGAGAAAAATGTTGTTTTTGGGGTGAGGAGTGATTTGGTAATTCCTCTGGGCACTGAGCAGCCTCCCCAGAGGGGAACAGAGAGTCCCAGTTTAGGAGAAATTCCTTTCATGTTCAGGGTTTCATGGTTCTCCTGTTTCCCCAAAACTGTGGAAAGCAGCTCTTTGCTGAGGTCGTTGCCAAAGTAGTTCTGACCATTCCAAAATTTTGTAGGATGAGAGGTCCAAATGACTCCTGAGGAACCTGAATCAGAGGGACACATCATTCCTGGCACGAGCAGAAGTATTTCCACCACGTTTCCCTGCAGTGAAAACACTGCTCAAGTTCTCAATCTTGCAAAACAAGACTATATTAAACATATAATTGTCTTGTTTGTGGCAGCTCATTTTTATGTTTGGTGGAGGAGTTCCACTGCTGGCAGGACGTGTTCCCAAGCAAATAAATCGTGTGGCCACCAGGATTTATGGAGCTTGGTTTCCTGCACGTCCCTTGGCACGGGGAGCTGATGAAGGCACAAGGTTTTCCACAGCTGGAGCCCCAGTGACCTCTCCCTTCTGTGCCTCAGAGGGTTTGCTGGAGGCCCTTTCAACACAGATTTTGGCAGGGCTTCCTCTCCTCTACCCGCTCCCACTGGCATTTGGTACCTCCTAACTCTTCTCCTTGGCTTCAACCAAACTCAACTTAAAAGTTCAAAAACGGATCAACGCACACTGAGCCTGAAGACAGAGTAACAACGAAAACACTGAGAGTTTCACAAGCTGTGAGTTTTGGGCTTGTACCTGGTAGAGCTTGGTGTGCAGGGAGCCACTGAACTGCATGTACTGCACCAGGTAGGAGCGCTGGCCCTCGTAGGGGGTGATGATGCCGATCTGGTCGGGCTTGGCCCCAGCCTTGAGCAGCTTCGTGGTGATCTTCTCCACGTTGGCAGCTTCCGTCCTGGAGGGCAGAGTGGGTCAGCCAGGGAGGACCAGGCCAGCAGGGCTCGGTTAATGGGATCTAAAAACCTTCCACGTGAGGAGACTTCAATGGAAAGATCGATTTTGCTCGAGCACCGCAATTAATTCGGCTCAAGCTCTGTGGGAACGCCCAGCACCGCCAGCTCCTCACTCAGGACAGGCACAGAGGAGTTTGGGCCAAACCTGGCATCTCAGAGGCCTCAGAATGACACAAATTTCACCTCCACCTTCTCAGAACTGCACAACTGGAACAGCAACACCCCCTAATTCCAAATGGAATTTCTTGCTGGAGTTAAATGTACACGTGTAACTCTCACATTAAACATCATCACAAACATCCCCCAGATCCTTCAGCTGCTTTATCTTAAAGCTTTAAATAGAGAATGTTTTGAATGTCAATGCCCCCATCAGCCAACTATTGTGCTGTTTGTTTGTGCACAATCTGCTGCACTGTATCCAGTCTTGCACATGCTGCTCAGGAAACAGACTGAGATTAAAAATATCTCAGCTGATAATTTTTTCAGAAGTTGGGCTGGTTTCCCTGCCAGGCACATGAACAATCACGACCCAAGAGGAGCAAATTTCAAGCTTATTTGTTGACAAAGAAGGTGGAACATGCAGAAAAAAGGAATAGGAAAAAACCCTGCATTTCCATCTCTTTTGCACTGCCACCAAAATCTGAGATTTGGGATTCTGCTTCAGGAGTTATTGGAATTCAAAATGTGACTTGCTCAGCATTTCCTGCTGGCCCAAATTCGTCCCACAGCAGGCACTTTATCATCCCATGCTCCCTCTACACTCAGCATGGAGGGAAGAACTCCTCCACACAGCAATCCCCACCCACTGCAGCTCTGAGCTGCTCCCACCTGGTGCCTTTTGCTCCTGCTTTCCTGGAAAAGGAGCCCAGGGCAAACCAACTGTGAAACGCAGCTGAGCCTGCACCCCCCTGATGGCAGCTTCTATTAGAGCAGCCAACCAGGTTTTGCTCATGAAAGAGGAACCCCCAGCCCTGCCCTGCTGTGTCCCTGAGGCCAAGTTCAGATATCAGAGCTCTGCTCACCTGTTCAAGTAAGAGGTGCCTGAGCTGGCAATCTCCTCCTGGCCCTGGGTCACATAGAAGAACATGGGTTTGTCAGGCTGGGGCCACTGGAAATCAAAGCCCTTTTTCACCCTGTCAGCTGAGGAGCACAAGAACAGATCAGCACCACCACTCTGCCATTTCCATATCAAAGCGCCTCAAAACGAAGCGCGATGCAAATTTCTTCATTAAAAACCTTAACCCAGGAGAGAGAACTGCTGCTCTGCTCCCCGCGGAGGGGAGGGGGCTGCAGGAGCCCCTTACCTGCGGTGACCCCGTTCTGCAGCGAGCCCTCGTAGAAGATGTTGGAGGGGAAGGCGCTGAGGGCGGGGTGCATGCGGTACTGCACCTGCAGCCGGATGGGCCGGATGCCCAGCACCACCAGCCTCTCAAACAGCGACTGCGACAGCCCCGCCTTCGCTGCCTTCTTGCACATCACCACTGGCCCCAGCTGGCAGTGGTCACCCACCAGGATCAGCTGTGGGGAGAGGCGGGGACAGCTCAGCTCGGTTGCTGGAGGTTGTTTAGGGTAATAAAAATATCTGAGTGGGAAATGGAGAATTGTGATTTGGGTCGGGGGGATCTTAGAGCTCAGCCAGTGCCACCCCTGCCCACCTGCCACTGTCCCAGGGTGCTCCAAGCCCATCCTTGGGCACTTCCAGGGATCCAGGGGCAGCCACAGCTGCTCTGGGAATTCCAGCCCAGCCCTTTCCCACCCTCACAGGGAATAATTCCTCCCCAATATCCCATCCATCCCTGCCCTCTGGCAGTGGGAAACCATTGCCTGTGTCCTGTCCCTCCATCCCTTGTCTCCAGTCCTTCTCCAGCTCCCCCGGAACCCCTCTAGGCCCTGGCAGGGGATCCAAGCTCTCCCTGGAGCTTCTCTTCTCCAACCTGGCCTTGGACACTTCCAGGGATGGGGCACCCTGTGCCTCCCCTCCCTCACAGGCAACGATCTCTCCTGAATATCAAATCCACACCCACTCTCTGTCAGTTTAAACCGTTGTCTGACATATCAGGAATTAATCATTCTGACTTGTGATAAGCTTCAGCTCTCCCCAAAGGCTCAGAAAACTTTCCTGTCACTCTCTTTGCAGCTGATCAATTTAATATAAAATCTTATTCACCCTCCAGGTTGTTCCAACAGGACCAACACACTCCAGGCCATGGAAACAGAAAACTAACAGGGCTAACCCAAAATTAACAGGGTTAACCCAAAATAAAGCCAGTTAGGTCTGTATTGTGGAAAAGGAAAGGTTTTGTGTGCCTGCACTGGGAATGTGAGTGCTCAGTGCTACTCCCTGCTGTGTTCACAAACCCCTTTTCCAGTGGAATCAGGGCTTTACCTGCTTTGCCCCCAGCACCACGGGCACCATGCACTCGGGCTCGGTGGCCTGCGTGCTCTCGTCGATCAGGATGGAGCGGAACTGCATCTTGGCCAGCCTGGGATCCCCAGCTCCCACGCAGGTGCAGCAGATCACGTCAGCGTTCTGGGACAGGGAGGGGCAGGGATTCAGCACCGGGGTGTCCCCAGGCAGGCAGGGTTGGGGTGGCAGCCCCGGGGCCTCACCATGAGCAGCTCCCGCTCCGCCGTGCGCTTCAGCGCCCGGTATCGCTTCTCGTCGGCAGAGGAAAGTTCTCCAGTCTCATCCTTCAGCTGCTGCAGCTTCTGAAGCTCTGGCATGCTGCAAAAAACCAGCAATTCTGCTTTACAGCCCAATTACCAACTTTGTAGGATTGCAGTGAGAGTGATTTTTAATTAACCAAAAGTAATCCCATCAAGCAAGTAATGGTGCTGGGGTGACAACGTCCATCAGTTGTGTCCATCACTGACACTAAAATGGAGTTTTTCATTAACTGCTCACCTATCCATGTTCCTGATCTGGTTGTGCAGGGCCAGGAAGGACACGGGGGAGTCGATGGCCTCCCTGCTCTTCGCACACAGCCGAACCACCTTGAGGCCAGTCTGGTGGATCTTCTCCGTCAGCTGATCCACAGCGATGTTGCTGGGGGCACACACCAGCACAGGCCTGGCAAAAAAAGAAAAAAAATCCTCTCAATCAACTGGAGCTGTTCTCCATTAGACTTGCAGTAAAATGTAAGCAATGACACATCCCCTAAAGATACGCTGGGGAAGGGTATTTTGTGAAACAAGCCCAAGTCTTCCCAGAAAATACAGTTCAATGACACAAATTATATTTTGCTTTTCAAATCAAGGTGATTCTTTGCATTAATCAAACAACCTCATCCACAAAGCTCCAGGGAGAGCAGCTCTCACCCATTGCCCTGCCTGGCCAGGTGATACACGATGGTGGCTGATGTCACTGTTTTCCCAGTGCCAGGGGGACCCTGGATAAGGCTCAGAGGACGCTGCAGGACAGTCTTGACAGCATAAACCTAAAACACAAGGTTTGTTGCTATTTAACATTCACAGCACAGGACTGAAGTCATTTAACCTCTGTCTATAAACCCCTCCAGTCACCCTGTGCAGCCACAGGAGGTGGGGTTACCTGAGAGTGGTTGAGGTCAGGCAGTCCCTGTGCCGTGAAGCGCTTTGGCAGCTGGCACTTGATGATCACATCCTCCACCTCGTGGCCCAGCAGTTTGTGGTAGATGTACCCAGACACTGAGGTCTCATCCACAGCAAACGTCTTCAGAGCACTCTGCATCCTGCAAGGAGGGAAAGGCAGGAAAATCATCCCTCAGGATCAGCGTGGCCTCAGGGCAACCACACACAGGGGTCCTACAGGCAGAGAAATCACACACCAGACACAAATGGGAAAGAGAGCCAACCTTATTGACAGAATTAAAACCACAAAAATGACACTCTGAGAACACGGATTTTGGGTTTCCCCCCAGGTGAACATTACAAGGTATCCCCAGAAAAATGTGGAGAGGAACAGCAGCCTTCGGTGACAGAATCTGTGACAGCAGTGTGAGGTGCAAGAAGCTGTGACGGTGACTTAGGTGCAAGATTTGAGGAAAATTTGCAGCCACAATGAATAAAATAATAGGATAAGAGGAGATAATAATAATAGGATAGACTAACAATAGGAAATTCTAATAATAGGATGAGAAGCCAACTCCTGTCTTGCAAAACCCAGACATGACCAAAGCCTGTGGACACCACAGGCAAATGTCTTGAAATTTTATTTAAAGCAATTTCAGGAAGCTGTACTACAAAATTGTTTTTCTTTTTATGTTTCAAGTATTATTAAACATAAATTTCCTTCTCTGATGTATCTGCAACAAACCTTGAGTGCCTTCAAAATGAGAAAATTGGCCATTTTCTGCCATTAATTCCATTTCCAGCCCAAGCCAGGCTCTGAACCCGGGCCTAGGTGTTCACACACTGACATTTCTGATGGGTGGTGCCAAAGCACGACAGTTTTTTTGTTCAAAAACACTCGCTGAAGGCAAAGAACAAAAATCTACCCCGAGTGCATCCCCTGCCCACCCAGTTGTGAGGAGCTGCCTCAGTACCTGTCAAAGGAGGTCGATTTCCACACGAAATCCACCTGGAAGTTGTGAGTGACCTCCACGGGAGCTCCAACGCTGCTCCTCAGCTCGATGGCTATCTCATCACCATAATCTGTAGAACCTCGTTAAGTAGTAATTTAGAGCAAACATTTGAATTTTATTCTTCCCAATTTTGGTGATTTTCTTCGGCAGAGCCCCCCCGACAAATTTAAAATTAGCTTGGAATTACTTCTGGACATAATTAACGACTTCTTAACGACTCCAGCTTTGGCCCGGGCTCGCTGAGGGCTCTCTAAGTAAAGGATACTATCAGGGACTTTGATAACGTGCCCAATTCCTTTCCAGAGGGGGGCCAGGTCTCCCTTGTACCTCAGGCAGATCTCATCTCCTTGCATGAGGCGCATGTCTGCAAAGGAAGGGCAGAAAAAGCTCTCAGCAACCCTAAAACCCTTCCAGAGCCACCCCAGGCCAATCCTCAGGGTGCTCTGAACACTGATTTTATTCAGCAGGCAAAAAAAAAATCCCTGACAAAGAGACAACCAAGGTGTCCCTACCTGAATCAGTCTTTGGCAAAGTGAAATAAGCAATTCTCTTCTTGTTCAAGCCCAGGTCCCACCTGACTGTGATGTTATCTTGGGTCTGAGGGGGAAAAAAGGCATCATTATGTTCTTCAAGAGCTGTTTGCCAACCACCACAGTCCTGTGCCTCAAGCCAGCAGAGAAATAACAAAACTTGCTGTTCCAATGTCACAAAAATCTGTGTTTATTCCTGTGGCTGAGTTCACCCCCCTGCAGAAGGTGAATTCTGTTCTAGGAGTTAATGATGAGAAACAAAGTCCTGATCACCACCTGTGCAATTCCCCCCCCTTCAAACACTCATTAAATGTTCCCAGGACCTCCCAGCATTCCCATTCCTCAGGGTAACAAAAAGCTGCAGCTCTGTGACAGAAGACAGAAAGAAAGAAAAACTTTAACACAGGGAAGGTGACAAGTTCTCAAGTGTTTCAAGTTCTTACAACCCCTCCCTGTGAGGATTTTCCTTTCCTCTCCCTGCTCTCACACAGCACCACCACTGCTGCTATCCCACACCAATTAAGATTTATTTCACTCAAGGTTTCCTTCTGTGCTGTAATCACATGTTTGACCCCAGAGCTGGTCAGGAGCCCCTCAAAAGGCAAATCTCACACATTTTACCTGAGATTCCTTGAGTTTCTTGTCATAATCAGCTTCAAGCTTGACCAGAGGACCAAATATATTTTGGTATTGATAAGCATCTTCATATCTCAGCAGCACATGCTGGGGTTCCTCATCGACACCAGGCTTTTCCAAGTCCTCCAGGGTTGCAGATGGATTTTCCTGGAATTCAAAGCACAGATGTTTTGTTTCAAAGTTTGAAGGATCAAAATTGGTAACAGGACTGATAACACTGTGTTGTACTGATACAGGGAGTGACACCAAGGAGGAACCACCCTTGAAACTACACCAAGGCATTGCAAGCCATGGATAAACCCAGTTTAAATTTTAATGGATGCACAAAAAACCTCTCAAAACCCCAATAACTGAATGGAGCAACAATTCCCTGCTCTGCTGGGCATCACCTAAAACAGAAACAGGTGGAAGTCTTGGTATGAGCAAGGAAAGTTGTTTTTCAGGTTGGTGAAGCTTTCAACAATTTCCTGAATCCTGTGACCAATTCCCAGTGGCACTGCAGGATTTAAACCTTAGAATTTTTTGCCTTATAGCCTTCCTAAAAGTCTTGTCCTTCCTTCAAAAAACACCCGAACTGGTAAAATATAACCAAAACACCCATCAGGCTGTACCTTCCAGAGCTCCTCCAGTTTGTTGATCTGCTGGGCTGTGATCTGCCGGGCCCGGAGCTGCTCCTGCTCCGAGGGAATCTTCACCAGCCAGGAGAGGAAGCAGCGGTCCTGGATCAGGGGCTGCCACTGGGAGCTGTCCCAGTTGATGTCCTTTAAGCTGCTCTGGCTGGCACATGGCTGCCTGCACAGCCAAAACATGGAATTGTGAGGTTAGACAGCTGTAAGGAAAAGCCTGGTGTGTAGGTCTGTGTGCTCCTGAAACTACTCCAGAAATAGGGAAGAACCAGCAAAGCAAGGCCAGCCTGCTGGGAAAAGTCATTTTCAGTTCTTGTGGCTGCTGTTTCAGCACTGGGAAGGGGCAGCATTGTGGGAATTATTGCCCGGGTGTTTCTAGGACTGAAAAGTCTGGTTTTGAAGTATTAAATGTGACACCTTTGGAGGTGGTTACAACCCATAAAGATTGGGCACACGCAGATCAGAAAATGAGATTGTTTCCCAAACAGAACTCCTTCCACAGAAACACAACTTCTGCTGTCAAATACACAGTGACAGCACTCAATTAAAACACACACAATTATAACTTTTCATTTCTGACTGAACCTGTCAGAAAAATTTCTGATTTGCTGTGGCCTCAAACGATTCTGCGAGCTGAGGGAAAAACACCCTGAGTGAGAGTCAGAGCCACTTCCTGAACTGAGCTGTGGCTCTTCCAAAGCTCAAAAAAGGGGAAAAAACACCTTTCTTCCATTAAGGAATGCACAATTTTGCAAAAACACTTTTCTGTAGAACTCAGATGTTTGCCCAGCATGACAGAACCTTGCTGCATTATCCACCTGCAACTCTGTGTGACCACCTGAAGGGAAAAGGGTGGCAAAGCAGAGCATAAACTGTATTTTGGGACACAATGAAAGCCAGGGCTGCCCTTCAGAAATGAGTTGTGCAGGAGGGCTGGCAGCAAAGGCCCTGTCTCACCTGCACAGCAGAACCACCACGGAGTCGGCCTTGGCGGGGATGAAGCCCAGCAGGAACACGTTCCGGCAGCCGCAGTTGTAACACTCCAGCACGGTCTCTCCCAGAGGCCCGTCCTTGTGCAGGGTCACCTCCTTGCACTTGGCTCTCACCAGGTGATTCACGATGTGGCTGGGGGCAAACAGCAAGGATTTACAGCAATTCCACAGCAAAACCACAGTTAGTCTTGCGTATGAGTTATTAAAACACAAATAAAATCTATTTATTGTGGCAGACACTGGCAGGATCTGGCTCTTTCCATCCAGGCAAAGGTGTTGGGAACAGTCCCAGGAGCTTCACAGGGCATGGATGCTTGGAGTGTGAAAGAAGAGAGAATGGGTACAGAATTGCCATTTTTATTTATTTCCCCCATTTCCCCATTTACCTGCCAGATGTGTTCCCACGGCCGTTGCAGAACCACTTCTTGCTGGTGTTGCAGTAAACCACACAGGCAGGGTCGTGGATCCCACAGTAGCTGCAGTTCCAAGGGAAAAACAGGAAGTGATCGGCTTCTTGCTTATAGGAAAACTCAAATACAAACTCTAAAGCCAAAAATCAGGGGAAGTGGAAACTGGGGAACATCAGTGTTGGGAGAAGCATCCAAGAGAAGTCAAATTTCTGTTGTGAGTCACAAATACTTTACAATTTCCCTCCACTGCCATTCCTGGAGTGGCTGAGCTGGGGATTTATTCCCCAGGGAGCTCAGAGCTGGCCAGAAGTGGACGTGGCAGCTCCAAGGCTGTACAAGACCTCAGAGAGCAGCAGCTGCTGCCTCCCAAAATCCACCTTTGCCTGCCATGGCCTGGAATTGGCAGGGATTGCAGATTCTCACCTGCAGGCGTGCACAGGGAGGTCCTTGGTGTAGTAGGTGTCCTCCTCATCCTCCTCGAAGTTGAGCTCTGCCAGGAGCTGGCTGGTCTTGGCCACGTTCTCGTCCACGGCTCCGTTCTGCAGGATCCCATCGGGACCGTTCACCTGCCACGGAGAGCACACCCAACGTAACCCCAAACTCCTCTCCAGCCCAAAACCTTGGGGGTCGTCTAAACACCTCCACAGAAACAATGCTGAAACACACCCATTATATAACCAGTATTTGCTTCCTCAGCTCCTGTTTTCCAGGATTATTTAAACTCCAACTGATAAGTTGGAAAAAGGTTCACAGGAGGAGATTGCTTCCCTGCAGATTGTATTTTCCACATAATCCTACAATCAATACTCGCTCCATTACCTCCAGTTTCACAGGATTATTTAAACTCCAACTGATAAGCAGGAAAAGAAGGAGATTGCTTTTCTGCAGTTACATTTTTCCACAGTCTTACATAACAAAATTCCACTTAAACAATTCCAGCAGCTGTTTTCTCACCCTCCACTTTATTCCAGGGATCTACCTGCGAGCAGGAGCTTCATTGCACAGGATTTTCCCCACCTACTCCTGTTCTGTACCCCCCATGGACTGCCAGAACCACGGAATTCTGCAACATTTGGTGCTGTGTCAGCAACTGTCCCACACCCAGCCCTCCTCCAGATCCAAATACCTCCTTTTGTGGCACTTGTACCAGCAGGAGGTGTGGGTGTCACACTGGGATTGTGGCACAGCCACTGCAGGTGTTGCCCTTGGGCTCCCCAGGTCTCCTGGGTAAATCTCTCCAGCCCTGACGGGCTTTAGCCCCTCAGCTCCATTGGAAAAGACCCCAAAACTTGGCTCTGACCCTTTATTCTTTGCCTTCTTTAGCCAAGATCCCACCAAAAGCTGAAGAGGGATAAGTTTATCATAATCCATGTTCATTTTGAGAGGAAAATGTGGGAAATGGGTCACCAAAGTGATGCAATATTCACAGCACATCTGAGAAGAGTGCTGGGGTCATTTCCCTATCACAGGGGTAATTAACACCCCAATGTTTTTTAAGATAAGATTTATTTTTAAATTTTAACCAGCTAAATAGGACAAAAATCACTCAAGGCCTTTGTTGTGAATACAATACTTTAACAACTTAGACTTAATGCAATTTATCTGGTAGGTGCAACTCAATTCTGACAGAAAGCTGCTCCCAGGGAGAACACAAAACCTTTAGTAAAAGAAATAAAAAAATAAATAAAAGTTGCCCTTTCCAAGCTGTAACTCAGCAGCAAAGCAAACCCAGCTTATTTCTCATTTAGAGAGATTCCACACTAAAATTTAACAGCCAACTGCAAGAGTTAAACTCAAAACCAAACTTCCCATTTGCCTTGAGCCATCAGGACCTGCCTGCAGAGCCGTTTCCATCTGTGCAAATGAAGAGAGGAGCATTTGCAAAACACCTCCTAAATGGGCTGACTTTTTATTGATGTTACCTCCAAGCTCTGCCTTTTGATAGAGAGAATCAGCCAAAAGGGACTGAATGTGCAAAAGGAAAGGTGGGAAAAGGAATCCACACCCCACTGAAGAAGCAGCAGCAGCACAGCCCCATTAGAGGGATGAGGGCAAATCCCATCAGCTCTGCCCAGATGTGAGCAGATAAAAATCCACTTCCAGTATCCATTTCCAATTGGCAGAGCTGTTTCACAAACCAGGGAGATCACAGCTGATCATGGCACAGGTGGAATTCCAGAGCCTCGAGTTTCTCTGAGTTCCTCACAAGCATTCCCAGGCCTTTCTACCCAAAGAACCACTGCGTGTTATTTTAAGATCAGTTCATTTGAATACATTTTTTTGGGTGCTCATAAAAAACTCGCTTCCTGTTTAAAAAAAATTTAAAAGCAGCAGAGTTTGGGTTTGGTTTGGGGTTTTTTTGAGGCAGAAAATGAAGAAACTGCCAGTGGCAGTGGTGCAGGAAGGAGCGAGCTGCTGTCCCAGCCCTGGGGAGGCAGCAGTGATGTCACCTGTGTGTGCAGCCCCAGCCCTTGGCAGGCTCTCAATGAGGAAGTGGCTGCTCCACACCTCCTGTGATGTCAGCCTCTGTGCACAGGATTAAAACCTGGCACCGCAGCCCTGGCGGCAGGGGGGCCACTGCTCTGCTTCAGAAAGGGCTGGCTGCAGCTCCTGGCACAGCGAGTTTGGCAGCTCCGGGCTGAGCACGGAGGTGCCACAAAACTGCTCCGAACCCCTGGGGCCTTTCCCGCTCCTCTCCCGGCCTCCGAAACGTCCAGTGGGGGACAAAGCCAGGGCCAGGAGGGAGTGAAAGGGTAGAAACCAGTGGGGGACAGGGGAGTCGTGGCTGCTCCATCCCCGAGGTGCCCCAGGCCAGGCTGGAGGGGGTTTGGAGCACCCTGGGACAGCGGGAGCCGTCCCTGCCTCCGGGATTTTAAGCTTTAAGGTTTTCCAGCCCAAACCATTCTGGAATTCTGCTGCCTGTGAGCCCCCAGCGCAGTGGGAACAGAACATTCCAATCTCCACTCCTGCTCCTGGCTCCCACACCCTGCCCAGCCCGGGAGCAGAGCCCCAGGTGAACACACCTGCAGCTTTAAAGTGGAGCATTTCAAGCTGCAACAAGAACTTTAATTGCATAGAAGCAGGTATTTTACCAGAAAAGCCCTTCTGTAACCAGGCTTCAGCCCCGTCCTGCTGATGGACTCAACACCACGCTGTCCCAGCTCAGGGAACTCCCCTCACACTTTAAAACCCCGCGGTTTTGGGGCTGTACAGCAAAGGCAGCTGCTGCTGTTGGCGATTCCTTCCCTCAGAGCTGTAAGGCACTGACTGAGCTTTGCTCAGGCCCCGGTGAGGGTGATTTGCTTTCCCTTTCCGAAGGAGGAAGTGGATGTGGGGAAAGCCTCGCCCAGAGCCCCGGGAGGGACCTGAGCAACCGGGACTGGTCTGGCCTGGACAGAACAGCCTTTGTTAGGGCTGGAAATTAAACCCGGCCTGCCCAGGCCGGAGCGCAGACCTAAGGGCTGCCCCAGCTCCCTGAGCTGAGCTCACACATCCACACCGGGGCCCAGCAGGGAAAAACGAGCGAATTCCAGAGAATCCCAGGAGGGTTTGCGGCTGGAAGGGCCCTCAAAGCCCAGCCAGGCCCATCTGCCCCACCCTTGCACAGCCCCAGGCTGCTCCAGCCTGGCCTTGGACACGCCAGGGATGGGGCAGCCACAGCTGCTCTGAGTGTTTTAAACTTCTCTTAAAATACTTAAGAAAATTGATCCTTATTTAATTCTAGGAAACAACGGAAATAGAATTTTCTTTATAAAAAACCAGCAGAGAATGTTTCTGCTCAACCCCTGCTTTTGTCAATGGGACACTAATCAATATTAACCCTATTAAACTATTAATTAAGTACATGTTGGAAAAGAAAGTTTTTAGACTGAATCCATCACATTTTCCTAAAAACTGAGATGCTCTGCATTGCTCAATTCATCCTTTCAAAAAGACACCAGAAACAGCAGAGCAGAAGTTTACACCTCTAATAGTCATCAGCTCCAAATGAAATTATTTATTTAATTAGCTTTAATTATAATCACTAATATTTCATTAAGCAAAATGTGATCAATTTGAGAAGCTATTGTGTAGGGTGCCCCTTGCCAAAAAGCAGAAAAAATTTAAAATTATCTGGTGGGGGCAGCAAAAAATTTTGCCCAGAACGTTTAAAAAACCACCTAAATTGTGATTGTATCAGTCCTGCCCCGCTGAAAGGGGCAGGTCCGAGCAGATCCTGGGTTTGTTTCACTCCACTCAGGAGGAAACGGTGCCTGTTCCACCTCTGCAGTCCCTGCTGCAACAGGTCTGTTCCCCCCCTCCTCAAAAATGACATTTCTAACACCAAATGAGGACCAGGATGATCACAGAAGTTTGCAGAAACCTGAATACACCCTGATTTAAAAAAAAATCCACATAAAATCGCTTCCTTTCTGCCAGGAGACAAAACCAGTACCTGAATGTGCTCTCCAGATCTTTTATTTTTTTTTTTTTTTTATTACTTTGACTTCAAAGGCTTTTCAAACATGTTTAGACAAAAAGAAAAAAAGACCAATTAATAATCCTCTTGTCTGGACTTTTAGCTTATGAGGCTTATTTTGGGGTGGTTTTTCTTCTCCTTGGCCACACAGTCTCCACTGGGAGTTCTGGAGTGATCACAACCCATTAAAGCCTGAAAATTAAATTTTATTCAAATTCTCTTTTAATGTATAGTCTGAGTGTACACAGGGAAGGTTTTACTATTGGTATAAAATAATTCTGATCTCTCAATGCCCAAACTGGATAAATTCTACCAAATCCAAATGCTGCAAATAAACAGAAAATGAACAGCCCAGGGCTCTCTGACTCTGCCTTACAAACACGGCGACCTGAGCTCGTCCCTGCTGGCACTGAGCACTTTCCGGCACTAAAAAATATTCAATTTGTGCTGGGATAAACCCCCAGGACAGGGTAAAACCTCCCTCTGTCCTGCCCTGCACACCTGTGGAGCTGGATGTGCTCCCTGCTCCCACTCCGCTGCACTCACAGACCCAGACCAGGTAAATTTGGCATTGAAAAGGACAAAAAACGGGTCCAGGGTGTTTGGTTTGGGATAAAAACTCACCCAAAGCTCTCCAGTCCTCTTTAAACTCATCCCTTAACACGTGGGTGATGTACAAGAATTTAATTGTTAATAACGGGATTTCAGGAGTCTGTGAGGAAACTGACTATTCCATGATCTTTAAACTGGAGAGAAGTGGAGCTTTTTAAAAAACACGGGAGAGTTCTTCGGTGTTTTTGTTGTTTACTACGGGCACACTGAGATTGTTATCTTCATTTACACCAATTCTTGTGAGCTGTGATCCTAATTTCTCCCCTGCCTTCGAGGGAATTGTTAAATAAACACTATTTCATTGTTTTTTATGCACCAACCACCAACAGACCGTAATAAATAAGAAAAAAGAACAAAACTAAAACCTGTTTTTAAGCCACGAGAAACCAGAGCTCAGAACTTGTCTCAGGCCTGTCCCTGCCACACAACCCCCAAACAAACCAGCCCAACAACTGTGCAGCAAAAAAGGCGGAAAAGAAGAATAAAAAATAATGTTAATAGCAATAATAAGGAGAAATTAAAGCGTATTTTAGCGACAGGAAGTAAAAAAGCCGAATTTCCTCAGCACCCAACTTTCGCTAACCAAACACCACCCAAAGCCGCGTTTGTTTTAAGGAAAAAGAACCCGAACTGACACCAAGCCTCGGGGGCTTTTTCAGCTCCCCATCGCAACGACACAACTATCGCGACACGGCCTGCCGGCCGCAAGTTTCCTGCCTGGAATAACTCGCTCCAAGGCCGGCCGATTCCGGCTCCCGGGGCTCCTCCGCACGCGGCTCCCGCTCCGCGCCCGGCCCGGGGGGCCCCGAGCGCCCAACGCCGCC
>VZTJ01000519.1:2894-35274 GCA_013397795.1 Orthonyx spaldingii | reverse complement strand
CTGAGGGGGCTGTGGGGTCTGAGGCGGTGGACAGGTCACTCTGAGGGGGCTGTGGTGGCTCTGGACCCTGGTGAGGGGATGGAGGGCTGTGATGGGTGACCCTGTGGTGACAATGGGGTCACTTCACCCCCTGTGCCCACCATGAGCTGCCAGCTCTACCTGTTCCCGTTGGAACTGACGGGGGGGACACTGGCGGTTAAGTGGGAATTAAGGATGGGGAATTACAGTAATACCTGCTCCAGCTGTAACTCCTGTCACACCTGTAATACCCCGAGGGAAGGCTGAGCCGCTCTGAGGGTGCTGGATTGGGGATTCTCCGAGGTCAGGGTTGTGCAGAAAAGGGAGCACCACATTTCTACCCCTAAACAAACAAAAAGCTTTGGATTTGTCCTCATTCCGTTTGATCAGTACACAATAAATGCCGTTTAAGAGAACTTCTGTGTGTTGGGAAAGGCTGGATATTCAGTCACTCTTCCCTACCTTGTTAAGATGCAAATATGTATTTTCTCTTATAATAACTTTGATTTTATATTCTTGCTTTTGGTGTAGGATAAAGCCTGGACTGAAACAACGTGTACCAGATCTGCAGCTGGTGGGCTGAAGAGATGGAGATGGAGATTGAAAACATCCTTGTCCTGGGAATATTGTGCAGCAAAAGGAGGGGGAAAAACAAGAGAACACAGGAGTCACCACTTCTGCAGGGAAACCGAATTAATCTCATTTTTAAGCCTCTGAGTAGAATAAACTGTTGAGACCAAAGCGTGACAGGGAGAAAGTGTGAAATAACATTTGAGGATGAAAGTGGAACCAGAGGGAAAAAAATGTACAAAGCCAGGTGGCTGCTTGCTGCGAACACTTTATTTATTAATAAACACAACGCTCTCGGAACATTTGGCTGCTTGACAGAATCCTCAAAAGCTTTGGAAAGGGATCAAAGTTCCGCTGCTCTGCCGAGTTCCTCTCGCTGTCCCTGCCACAGCTCAGGGATAACGGAGCCTGTAAGGACGAGTGGGGTGGGAAACTCCCGGGAATTGCAGCTCCCGTGCCGGCAGGAGGTGGGTTTGTCCCCGAGGGTGGCGTTGGGGACACTTCGGTGCTGCTGTCTGAGGTGCTGAAGGCGCAGAGCCCCCACCACGGCCTGGCCAGAAGGGGCTGGGAAAGCAGCTGGAAAACCAAACCGCCTGCTCGTGGTGCTGTGTTTAAACTGGAGGCTGGAATAATATTTGTACCAACAGGGAGCAGAGGCATTTGAATTTCGTGATGATTTTGCTGAACTGCAAACTCTGGGGGCCGCTTTGAAGGTTGTAAGGATGAAATGGAGACACAAACCCAGGCCACAACACTCCCAGACTGAATTTTTTGGTGTGTCAGGCCTGCTTTGTGCAGGTTTTCTCCCTCAAATCTGGGCTGCTGCAGAGGGGAGGCACCGTGACTCACTGGGCTCGACTGCTGTGCAGCCAGTGTGGAATTTAAAAAGGCAACGCTGGGGAAAGCTGGCACAAATCCCTGAAAACCCTGCTGGGCTTCCCATCTCCCTGCAGACCAGAAGCTGGAATTCAGAGGACACGACCACAAGAAGAGGAGAAATGTAGGTAAATTAATATTTAAAAAGATGTTTTGTGCTTCCAGGAGGTGAAAATGTGCGGGTGATTATCCTGAGGTGCTGCTGCTGAGTGACAAACCCGAGCAGTTGGAAGAGCTGGGAGAAATCCCGGCCTTTCCTTGAACCTGATTTGAATTCCAAAGCCCGGCAGCTCTGGGATTTGCCGGCATCCTCCGCTCGGGGCTGGCAGGAGCTGAGGGGAAGGAGGAGGAGATTGGTCTGCAGGAACTGCCAGCCCTGGAGATAGCGCTGGAATGGCACCGTGACGCGAGGGGGCACAGCCAATGGAGCCCAGCCTGGCAGAAAGCGCTGAAAAAGGGATATTTTTATCCTGGGAGGGAACAATTCGGGTTAGGGGGAAGTGAGGGTGGAGCGGGGATCGGATGGGGAGGGAGGAGCTCGAGGGAAGCTCCCACCTGGAGCTGGAGCAGTAAATGCACCCAGGATGTTCATTAAGCAAATTGATCACTTTATTTCCCCCCTGCTCTGTTCACATCCTTTTGTTTAATGTTCAGCAAGCTCAGGGTGTTTAAAAATCCCAGAATTCCAGGATAATTTGGGTTGGGAGGGACCTTAAATTCCATCCAGTGCCACCCTGCTGTGCCAGGGACACCTTCCACTGTCCCAATTGCTCCAACCCCATCCAGCCTGGCCTGGGACACTGCCAGGGATGAGGAGTCCACAACCAATCTGCTCCAGTGCCTTTTAAAATAAAGAATTTCATCCTAATTCTCCTTTTTCATTATTTTCTGTCTCTGTCTTTTCCTTTTGCTTCCCTTTTCCTTAAAAGAAATCTTAAATGAAAATTCCTACAATTTTACTTAATTCACCACACCTTAATACCCATAAATGAAAGAACAAAAAAAAAATCTGCTCTGTTTTTGGGGGGTTTTATGAAAAAAATTCTCTATGCTGACAAATTTCAATAAAATCATTTTTATTGTTTAAAGGAAAGCACGAAATCCATAGGAAAAAAAATTGGGAGGGCTGGGAATGAGTTTTTCCAGCGCAGTTGGGACATTTCTGCTGAGTTACCACGAGAGGGACACAGAAGGAAAGCTAAAGGAGCTGGGGAAGAAAGAATCCAAGGAGCAGCTGGAGGTGGGATTGTAGCAACACACATTTCCCTTTTGTTTGGGAATGTTTGGGATCGCAGCATTCCTACAGCTCCCTTCATCCCATAGAATCCTAAAAATCTTCACAGAAAATGGGCTAAGAAATATGAATAGTTAAAATGTGTTTTTTTCCCCAGAACTTCCTCATTTTCCCTCAGTTTCTCCCCTTGGAATGTCCGTGAGGGGTCAGGACAGGGAGAGGTTGGGCTGGCTGGGATTTTGTTCCATCCTGAGCTCTTGGAACAACAAATCCTGCAGAACTCTGTGGGTTTGTGGAGGTATTTCTGTTTATTCCCAGGGAATTTCTGTTTATGGAGGTTGGGGAGGTATTTCTGTTTATTCCCAGGGAATTTTCACTAATTAGTGGCTGATGATGCAAATGCCAGGAGGTCCCGGCTCCCGTAAAATTCCTCCATGGAACAAAGGCCCCATAAAACCCCCTGAAGTAAATATTGAATATTTAGTGGGCTCTTGTGGAATTAAAAAGCCCAGGCCTGAAATGCACTGGATTGGAATTAATGTAATGTGGATTTTTAGGGATCTGCAGTTGATTAATCCTCAATGTCAGCAAAGCTTCACTTCCAGCCCTGGCTGAGCAGGCTGGGATTGGGATCAAAATGCTGGGAAAAGGGAAAATGGGAGGAAAAAACCCCTATTTTAAAAAAGTTATAACTTTATAGACTTCAGTCTGAACACATTCCCATCACAGCATTGAAAGATCCATTGAGTGCTGGGACACTGAGTGGTCATTTTAATATTTTTATATTTTTGCCAAGCCCTTTAATGCCCAGAATGTTTTCACAAGCTAAAAAACATCTCCAAAAAAAGTGTTATTAAATAAATGTAAGAATTTCTTTAAGGTACCAGAAGTTTTAGTGCAACAGGAAATGCAAATCCGGCTTTGATTTCAGTAGAAAAAATTCACAGAAAAGGGTTTTTACTCGTGATTTTTTTTTTTCCTTGCTTTTATCCTTCAGCAAATTGTGATAAATCTGTTTAATTCGGATTTACCTGCAGGTTTAACATTCCCAGAACAAGTCACGGGGATGCAAATGAAGGGAAAGGAGGAGGAGATTCTGGCATTTCTCCAGGGATTTTGATATGAAGAAGGTTCTTGGAAATTAAGGCTGGTGAGTGACATTAAAAGATAATAAACCAGATTATAATAAAAGATAATAAACAGATAATAAAAGATAACAGACATTGAAAGGTAACAGCAGGAGGTGAAAGGCAGGAAATGAACTTGGTGCTCTAAACCAGCTCCACTAAGCCAAAGGGACACTGAAAAGCCAATAAATTGTAATTTAATATGAAAATAGCAGCTCAAAATACTGTGTTTCAGTAGGAAACTTGAAATCCTTCCCTCCAAAAGTGTCTTAAAACTCCCTGTCCTTGAGAAGGGCTGAGTGTTCATCCCAAACAACAGGACAGGACCTGGATCCAAGGAATTAATGTAGGGGAAAAAAAGCTTCTAATGGACAGAACTTGTGCCTTCTGGTAGGTTTTTAGCTGCAGAATTACCATGGGAAGTGATGTGAGGTTAAAGCTCGCTAGGAAAAAGACAAGAGTTCCTAAAATCCAAGGGAAAAAAAGGCTGGAATTCCTGAATACATTCAAGGAGGTCTTTGGGAGGATCTGTTACCCATTACAGCTGTCTCTGGAAGGAGCAGAGTTGTTAAAAACCCTCAGTTTCCAAAGGGGCATCCACAGCTCTTGAAAAAACCCCGGGATTTCTCCAAAGCAGATGTTGTTGTAGCTGAGCTTAAAAACAAAGTTTGAAGCTCTTGATGGGCTCCAAAGTGTCCCTGTTTGTTGGGATTGCTGGCAGTTTTCCTGGGCAGATGGAGGTGATTGTGGAGCAATGGAAAATCCAGGCTTCCCTCAGGGCTGGAGTGTGAGTGGAGCTGGTGATCCTCACTGGCAGTGGGGGAAAGAGAGGAAAACGGGCAATTTCCAGGTTCTCTCGTGGAAATCTGGGAATGTGTGGAGTTTCAGCAGCCTGGTTTGTGGTGCGGTGACAGCTGATTTCTCCTCACGTTGTTGCTGATCCACGGCAGGGTTTTAATTTTGGGGCAGGCAGAACGCCCAGGGTTAAACCTGAGGTTGGGTTTGTGTCTTCAAAGAACAAATCACTTAAAAATCAGGATTTTTTGAAGTCCCACCCTGGCTTTTTCTGTGCTTTTTGTGGAAGGGAATAACATATTTATATTCTCTGCACAGAAGGCAAATCCTCCCAAGGAAATCCTTCTTTCCTGCTGTGGGAGAAATCTTAATTTGGCTCCGAGTAAGGAATCAATAATTGGGGTGAGTCCCAACATGTGCGAGGTGTGCTTGGCCCCAGAAAGTGGCTCCAGGACTCAACACCTCCATCCAAAAAGGGCCTGAAATAGGAAAATTTCATTTTCTGGCCTCCACCTCTGAAGAATTTTCCTCTCTGCCTTTCGGTTCCTTTTGATGTTAAACACAGAATTTGCCAGCTTGGCCTTATCTTTTCCTTGCAAATATTCAGAGCTTGGAAAACAAGGAGTGTAAAGCCATTTATGCTTTCACAGCTACAGGAAAGGCTGGTGACACTTTATCACGTTTATTTTTCGTTCTTGTTTGAATTTAAAAAAGCAGATTTAGAACTGAGGGAACCCAGAAGTGTTGGGTGTTGCAGTTGTTTTGCCATCGTGGAAGCCCTTCCAAGGAGCTGTGTTTGTGCTGCCTGGGGTGAGGGTTTTGGGAGGGGGAGCTCTGAAGGGGAAGGAATGTTTTCCTTGCAGGATCTGTGGATTTGAGGAGGAGCCAGCGCTGCCCTCGGGCCCTCAATGGCTGCAGTGTAGTTCTGTCAGGCCTTCCCAGAAGTCAGGAGCTCCCTGGGAACGGGCCCAGGCCCTGGTGGAAAGTCATCAAACAGCCTGGGGGAGGATCAAGGGGGCTGTGGGCTCCCAGATGTGCCCAAATTCCCCAGGGGAACGTTTCTGTTCCATCCTGGCACCACCACCCTGAGAACAGAGGGGTCCTTACACTCTGTGTCTGCCCCACGTGCTGGGGAGGTTTCCCCCATCCCACCCATGTCCAGGAGTCCTCCAGCTGCCTCCTCTGCTGAGGATGATCAGCTCTCCCTTCTCCCATGTGGTTCCACAGCCTCAGGAGGGACCCTCCCACCCCAGACTGGTGGTGCTGGGTCCTGTCACTGCCTCAGGCCGGACGAGGATCGTGATAGGAACACCTCAGGACCTCCCTGGAGCTGACCCAAGCTGCTCTTGCAGAGCCACTGGAGCCTCTGCTCTTGGCTGCTCCGTGTGCTGTGTGAGGAGGCAGAGTTCCTGGGAAAGGCAGCTGGGAAAGGCAGCCAGCTGGACCAGGAATCACCTCTGAAAGGGTCTGGAGGAGCCATGAAAGGACAGAGATAAGGGATCTGTCCGTGGTGTTCCCTGCAGGGTCACGGAGAAGAGTCGGGATCCACATTCCAGAGGCTGCTGCAGGTGCTCCCATGGAAGTGGGGCCTGCTGGAATTCCTGTACTCGGAGCGAGGCCCATGGCAGCACAGCAAACCCACCGTGGAGTCTGGAAACTCTGAATGGGGCTGTTTTTACTAAAAACATCATTGCTGGTCTGATTTATGAGCAAACAGAAGTTTGCAAACGGCTTCTCGAGCCTGGTCCAGAAATCCATGAGCCTGATGTCATGTGGAGAGGGCCCAGGACACGGAATTATTTTTATGTAGTTGTTAGCAAGTGTTATTAAAAAATTGAAATGTTAAACTGGATCCTGTGGCCTTTTTTTTTGGCTATAGGATGGGAGCAGAGCACAAGTCCTGGAATGAATGTGTCATTCCAGTCTTGACTCCAGTTCTAGGCCACCTTCCTGGCTCCAGATGAGAGCAGGGCTTTGCTGGAAGAGGGGATTGCAAAAGGGGATGTGAGGAAGGTCTGGAGAGCAATAATTTTAAACAGCACTTCAGCAATGATGTCATTTCAGCTGAAAAATAATGTTCAAGTTTGGGCAGCCAGTTCCTTGGAGCAAGAGGAGCCCAGGGCCTCCAGCCAGGATGGGGAGGAACTGCAGCGAAATGGAAAGTCCAAAGCGTGGAAGGTCATGATGGAAAACCAGATCAGAATAGTCCTGAGGAAAGGTGGATAAAGAACCTGGAATTTTCTGTGAGGATGACAAGGAAGTGGAGGTGAGGAAGATGTTACAGCCCTGGACAGGGTGTCCACTCTTCTGTCTGGAAGTCAGAAGCCAAATCTTGGGGGAGCTGGAGCACAGGCACAGCCTGAAGGATTGTTTTGATCCCAGACTGTGATCCCAGAGTGATCCCGGGCCCTTCTCCTGGGATTTAACCCAAATCCAGCCAAAATCTGCATCCACCTCCTTGCCCAAGGAGGCCAAAAGGCTGAGACAACCAAGGGATGTTGTTCCAGTGGATTTGGCAGCTTGATGAACATCAGGAGACACCAAAAAAACATCTAAAAACTGCTTTGTGGGGTTTTTCCCTTCCAGGAGGACTCATGGGCTGAAGTGCAGGATCACCCTCAAGCCAAGGTGTAGGATCAGCCCTTTCCATGGAGTTTTGAATTAACTCCATGGAGTTTTAAATGAACTCCCACTGCTTCAGCCATGAACAGCCTTGGATGAAGCTGCACAGGCCTCGCACATTTTCTCCTCCTTTTGTTCCCTGTTCCACTAGGGGCCACCACAAACCTCAGCTGGGGAAAAAATCCCAACAAAGCAAGCAAAGGAAGGGGCACCTGCAGCTCGAAATGACAAAATTCTCCTGTTTTAGGAGCAGATTTAGGACTTGGATCTCCCCAGGAACAGCTTCTCTTCCCGCTGTGTTGGGAGTCGCTCCCGGCTGCGCCTGGGAGCCAGGGAATGAGCTCAGGCTGTGAGATCAGATTTTGCTGAGTGTACAGGGTTAGGCTTGTTCACTCCTCTTTTCCAGAAGTTCCCCTCTCCAAGCCATGCCTGGATATTTGATTTTCTTGGGAAATCTCGGCCCTCTCAGCAGCTTTTGCTGCGTTTTGTGTCCAGACACTGAACTCTGCCAGCAGAAAAGTCGCTTTTGTCATTCCCGTTTCTCCACCTGAGGCGTGGGGTTCCTGGAATTGTGAGTGCTTTTCCTGGAAGAAGTGGTGGAGGCTGTAATGGCTTGTGCAGAGAGCACTCCAGGGCTGAAGAGATGGCCAGGAGGCAGCTGGAATTCAGGGAGAGCTCTCGGAATTCTCCCTCCTGGTGGGCACCTCTCCGGCTGTTGATGTCACACCCAACGTGCTCTGGCTCGAGGGAAAAGTTCACGGAAGAACCTGACCCTGTGCTGGCCAAAAGTAATTGGAGTTTCATGGAGGGAAAAATACAGAGGATTAAACCTCTGGTGTCCATGTGGAATTAAAATTCAAGGAGTTTGGGACCATCACAATTAGGCCAAACCCGTGCCCTTGCAATTTTTGGGTGGAAGGAGCAGTTCAGATGAAGCAAGGACTGACTCTGGATCTCTCCACGGACCATGATCCTGAAAATGATTGTGGAAAAAGAGCAGATCTGCCCTTGAGGCTGTTTTTCAGCTCTGGGTGGGGTCGGGAGAAGGCATTGCCAGCATTCTCCAGAGCCAGTTCATTCCTGTGAGATTTCTGGGACTGATATTTTCTGGAAAACTCCAGAGGTTTGGATAAATCTCCAGGCTCCATCTTTCTGGAGAGCTTCCCATCCCTTGTGAGCCTGCTCACGCCGTTTTTCCATTTCTCTGGAAATGAACAAAAACCCCAAAACAACCCCACGGCCTGGATGATGCTGAATTTTCCTCTGAGCTCATCAAGGATGTCCAGAGCAGCACCATTTTCAGATGGGGCCAATAATCTGTAATGTCTCGAAGCTGAGCAAATAAAACGTGTGTGTGAGCAGAGATGGGTGATGAGGGGAGCTGAGGGGGTGGGGGCCGGGAAAAGGATGGATTTGGGAGCCAGGGCTTGTTCCCAGAGCCAGGAGGGGGTGAAACCAGCACTTCCACAAGTGCAGCTGCTTGTTTGAATCTCTTTAATGAATTACTGTGAGCTGTACTTGTCAGTGGCCTTCAGGAAGGAGCTGCAGCTCCAGGAGATTCCAGGGCTGAGAGGGGAGATGCTCCTGCAGGAATTGCTTCCCACTGTTCCCTAACAGGGCTCAGTGGCTCCAGGCTTTGATTTCTGGAAATTCCTCTTTTTCTTATTTGGAAATTTGTGGTTTTGTTTTTGTTTTTTAATTTGTTTTTTTTTATTGGAGGAAATCTTTCATTGGAAAGAGACAAAGTGCTGCTGCTGCTGCTGAGGGTGGTACCTGTCCTTCCCCACACCCAGAGCACCTCTGTGGATCCATTCTGGTCACAGCCAGAATTCTCCTGGCTGGGAAACCTCTGGAATGCCTCAGGAAATGCCTGGAAAGGGGAACTGGTGCAGCCGGGTCTGTCCCGGGACTGTCCCTCTCTGCTCGGCCCCCAGGGGCTGAATCCTTCATGCTCGGGGTTTTGGGAGCAGTTCCTGAAGGCATTAAAGGCAGTTTTGGGGGAGAAAACATCATCCTGGTTTGCTGGGGATCAAATATCAGCTGAAAGGGGGGGCAGGCAAAAAGGACTGAGACAAAGCTCTGCTCCACCACCTCCAGAAGAGGAAGGATTTTATAATAAATCCATTTTCTTATTCCCTATTCTCATTTTATGTAAGGAGAACAACATGGAAAATTTGCTGGTGCTTCCTCTATCCCTCTGTTCCTTGTGTCCTCCACGAATTTCCTGATTCCACAGCAAGAAAACCCCACCTATCCTAGAGAATTTTCATTGTAGTTCAGAAGGGTTTTCCCCCCCATTTTCCTATATAAGAAAAATCCCTTTTTCTGCACACAAGTGTTAAATGACTCCTATTAAAACTGAATTTAAGAGAATTTAATCTCTTCCTGAGACGAGACAGAGAATATTACATTTAATAACCAATTTATTTCCCCCCTTTCCTCTGTCCCACTTGATATTTTGAGCTGGGAGAAAGGGAATTAACACACGGTGATCAATCCTTTCTTCCTCTCCTTACAACTTAAATCTCATTTCCAGCAGGGAAAAGGTTTCTGTCTCCTGCCAAGAGCTGGCTGCAAAATCGTTTGTACAGAGCAGCTCTTTGATCACCGGTGTCCTGAAAAGACCTGATTGCTGCGTTTGCCTCTTTCCAGCTGTTAAATTATCCCAGATATCTTCCTGCTGGATTTGCTGGGGTTTCTTTAATGGAAAAAAAGAAAATGGGAGGGGAAACCCAGCCCTTGTTGCAGTCAGTGAGGGGAAGAGGCAGGAGAAGTGTCATTAATCTTGAATTAATTAATTAAAAGCTACTTTTTGCTGTGTGTATTCAGGAGACCTGGGCAGGTTTCCTTAATAAAAACAAAATCCCTGGCATGGGCAATGTGCCGGAGCTCGCCTGGGATGCTGCAGGAAGGACAGGGCAGCTCTGTGGGCAGTGGTTCCTGGGCAAGGGAATCCAGCTCCCCACTCCTCATCCCTGTGGGGCAGGACGGGCTGAGAAATCCCGATTTTCTCTGAGGGATGTGCCCATGGAAAGCCCAGCTCTGTCTGCAGGGGATGGAGGCTCCGTTCCTTGGCTGCCTGCAGGAAACAAGGTTTTCTCTGGAGCCCAACGTTTCCCTTTTCCCTGGCTCTGGCTGCCCCGGGGGTGTCAGGGGTGGACAATGTCGGGTTCCTTGGGACCCTCCCTGTGGGAAGGAGCGACGGGAGCTCTGTCCTGGATGTCCCCTGTGCCAGGA
This sequence comes from Orthonyx spaldingii, assembly GCA_013397795.1. NCBI lineage: Eukaryota > Metazoa > Chordata > Aves > Passeriformes > Orthonychidae > Orthonyx > Orthonyx spaldingii. The sequence goes on along the minus strand of VZTJ01000519.1, from coordinate 24,795 downwards.
TGTCCCCTGTGCCAGCTCTCCTGGATGTCCCCTGTGCCAGGATGTCCCCTGTGCCAGCTCTCCTGGATGTCCCCTGTGCCAGCCGTGCCAGGAGGCGCAGCCTGGGGACACCACCCCTCATCTGGGCCATCCTCGGGAACACAGAAATGCCACTTTTCCTACCCAAAGTGTGGATTTCCGTGCAGCTCCTGAGCCGGCCGTGCGCGGGCAGCTCCGGCAGCGCAGAGCGAGGATCCCTCAGCCCCAGGGCTGTGCCTGTGCCGGGGCTGGTGCCAGATGTTCCTGTGGAGTTCATAAACCTCGGGATGTGCTCAAAGCCAGCTCAGTGCTCCCTAAGAGCGGTCCCAGAGCTATTAAAGCGTGGACGTGCTGTCTGCCCACCTCCACCGTGATCTCAGCGCCCTGAGCACTTCCAGTCCTGCCTGCGAGGAGCCAATTCCTGTTTACTCCCTGCCTGGAGACCCCTGGATTCCAAAAATCGGGAGGTTTGACCACAGAGATCATTTAGGGGATGCATCATTTAGGGGAAAAGGAAAAGCCAGGCTGCTTCGAAGAGCTTTTGTTTTCAAGCTCTGCCATCCCGAGGAGTTTTGGGAACACGGAGCTGTGTTATTGTCATTATGACTCTGGGAGGTGTTTTTCAGGAGCAAAATCCCCAAAAAAAGGAGAGACCAGAGCCAAAGGACTTTTAGTGGGAAAACCTGAATACTCTGAGCGTTGGAATCCCAACAATAATTCCCAGCAAGCCGTGACGGCTTCACCATCTCATCAGTTTGCATCTCCCTCAGACAAAACATCCCTCAGCCTTCCCCGGTTTTCCAGTACAATTCCAGTTAATTATTCCCAGTTTCCTCGGCGTGTCTGAGCTCCCGCTGGCCGCTGGAGGAAGAGGAGCTCATTGTTACAAAGGAGCTTAATCCAGCGCTCGAAACCTTTATTGTCCCTGCTCGAAAATGGCATGAATAGTAAAGGAAAAAATGCGGGACGTTTCCTGTGGGGTTTTAACGACCCTCCTGGGTGTGGGATTGCGCCATGGCCGGGGAATTGCTCGGAGCGCGGAGCAGGGTGGCTCTGGCAGAGCTCCCACCGCATCTGCACGGCTCGTTCTGCAGGGCCGGCAGCGATGGGAGACTCCTCCCGATCCCAACCTGTCCCGGGGTTTGGCACCCCTGCTCCCCGACGGGCCGGGCTGGGGTTTGTGGGACCTTCCTTGGCCTCCTGCCCTCGCGTTGGTCAAGTCCGGATGATCCCAGGTGGCTCAGTTCTCCTGGAATTCTCCAGGATGGTGCTGACACCAGGGCTCAGGCGTCTGGGGAGGGCTGGGATCACCAGTGTGGGACCGGGAATGTCCGGCACTGCTGGGGCCTTCCCAAAGCACAGAGCAGATTCTGGATCCCAGGGGTGGAACTGGCTGGGATTTAAGGTCCTCCCAACCCAAACTCTCCTGGAATTCTGTGCTCTGAAGTGGAAGCAGCCTGCCCCCTTCATCAGGAGCAGATCCATCAGAAGCCCCACAAAGAAATCCGGATTTCACAGCAGCTTTTCCTTGCTTTGACTGCTCCAGTGTGACCTCTGCAAATCCCCAAACACTCCATGAGAACAACTGGACCCGGCAGCTGGAGGCAGCACCCTCAGTCCTGTCCCACCTTTCTGCCCTGTGCTCCCAGACACAACAAAAATCCTGCCTTTAAAAGTCTGCAAAACCAGGATTTCCCAGCTTGGTTGTGTACAAATCCTGATTTCCTCCGTTGCTAAAACACAATCCCAACAAACAGGATTCCGAAAGGATCCACTTGGAGCTGCTGGCAGCGCTGAGCTAATGACATTAGGTATTAATTAATAATGGAAACCAGTAGCAGCAGTGCTGTGGGCTCATTATTTGAGATAAACACCCAGAGTGATGCAAATATTATAAATAAATCCATTAATCCACGGGAAGAGCAGCCTATCCATGGAATAATCTGGGGTTTGTCACAGGTTTGAGGAGTCCCAGCCTGCTGCAGTCTGGTTTGTGTCTCTGACTCTGAATTCCTCAGGAAATCAAGGCATTAAAGACCTTTCAAAAATCATTTTAATGCTTTTTCTTTCATTCAATCAGTGACAAAGTGAATTAAACCTGGAGGCAGCTCCATTGTGCACTTTATCCTTAATTTTTTAAACTTCATCCTTAATTTTTTAACTTTATCCTTAATTTTTTTAACATTATGATGTATTGCTCCAGCTGTCTTCTTCCCTGTTTATGGAACTGGAGCCATGTCAAGGCTGGGCCAGCAACACAGGGAAACAGGGACTGACACCTTGGGACAAGGATGATTCCTTCAAGTCAGGTTGGGCTTTCAAACATCATTTTTATTAGGATTTATTAGGATTTATTAGGATTTATTAGGATTTATTGGGATTTATTGGGATTCCAGCATCCTATGAGAGCATGGAATTGCAATGCACGTTTTCCATCTATAGTGTGAGTTCAGAAAAATCTGTTCTCGAGTCCATGGGGAATGAGAAAGGAAGGAATGGGCTTGAATTGCATCCTTTAAACAGTGGGAATTTCACCTTGGATGCTGCTGGGGGTGGCTGTAGATCCCCCTGACTGGGAACATTGAAAACAGGGAAGAGAAACCTTTGGAAGGAGCAATTGAGTTCAAATTGTGAGGAAAATGAGAAGTTTTTTGAAGTCTTTCCTTATATCTTCTCTATAATTTGATTTTTTTACACCATAACTGCATCAGAACCCCTGTGAAACCCTGCTCACCCCATCTCCAGGCCGGAGATGTTTTCCACTTATTTTTAGAACCTGACCTTCCAAGGCTGAAAAATAACTTTTTCCTTCTTCTGACTTTTGTCCTTCACTTGGCAGAGGCCAGTTCAAAACAGAGAAATGGAAAATATTTCAACTTTCAGGCAGCAGGAGCTTTGCTTTTTGTTGTTTGTTTGTGAGCTCCTCTCATTTGTGATGTCAACTCCAGGCAGGAAAAAAAGGTGTAACGAACCTGGCAGACTCCAAAAAACCAAACAAACATTTTCTGATCCCCGATTGATTTTTTTTTTAATCAGTAAAGCTTCAAAAATAATCCTGCCCCAAGCTGGGAGATGTTTCCCCATCAGATCTCTCAGCTCCTTCTGAATTTGGGTTTTTTCAACAGGAACAAGCAGAAACTTTCTGCCCTGCTCCTGTGCTGAGCTTGGGTTGGAGGGTGATTTACAGGGAATTCACGGCTGAATTTAGAAAGGAATCAGATGAATCCAAGGAAAATAAAGGTAGGAATGACCTCAGCCCGTGGAGCCACCGATTGCTCAATCCAAGGCAGGAGGAACCAGCTCTGCTGGACTTTGCTGCTCTCAGTGGCCAGAGCTGATCCCAAAAATCTGCGTCAGCCTAAAGAAAAATTCCTCTGGGTTTCTAAAAGGATGTGAAAAAAATGCCTTGATATGCAGGAGCCTTAATTCCTTTTAATGTCAATTACTGGGATTTCTTTCAGCCAGTAGGGAAAAAAAATTATCTCACTTGTCAATAATGTGGTTTTGGTGAGTTAATTTGGCTGTTAAATAATAGAAAATATAATGATTTTAAAATATAATGGGATCACCAGTTTATAGGGTGATAAAATCGGATTTTGGAAGGGCTGAGCTCTGTCCAGAGGCAGCAGACAACTCTGGATGGGCTTTAAATTAAAAAAAAACCCTCCCTTGCTGGCTGAGGGTCACAAACCAGTTCCAGTGCTCTCCAAACTGGTTGTTTCTTGTCTCCAAAACTGGTGGCGTTTGGGCCACTGAAAATTTAGAAACACAGAATTAGCTGGAGACTGGACTTTCAAAGGTTTACTTTGGTTTTTTTCTTCTATGTGGATTTATTTGATAAATAAATAAAAAAATATATAAAAATAACATTTGGTATCTCTAGATGGCAGAAAACCATGGTTCTTTTCCCTGCAGAATGAGGATTTGGGGTTCTCTTTGCTGCCCACACAAAGCAGATTTTAGGTCAGTTGTTCCCAAGGTGACCTCACAGGTGACCCCGTCCACTCTTCATTCCATGGCAATTACATCTCTTTCTTTTTGCAGTTTTATGACTTCTCCACAGTTAAAAAATCCCCCTTTTAAAAATGAATAGTTGGCAAAAACCCCTTTTTTATTAATGTCCTATCAGGCCTCTGGTGAAGTAATGTGCTTTTCCTTCAGTCTCTCCACTGCCATAACAGGGACTGCTGGATTTCCTTGGAGTGGGAATCTGAAAATTCCGGATTTTTCTGGCTGCTCCTGTCATCCCCGGCTGGATGAACCCCAATTTTCACAGCTCTGGGTGAAAGATTTGGTCCCTGAGGGATGTGGGACAGGGAATTTCTCACTCCCTCGCTCCTCATTTGTTGCTGGAAAACACAAGTTATAAATCAGGGGGGAAAATGATATCTCTTATCTTATAATAATAAGAAGAAGAATGACATGAGGTTGATTTGTCCAGAAATGCCAAAAACTGGGAAATTCCACAGTTTTGATCCCACAAGGATCAAATCCTCCAGGCTGTGGGTTGAGTGCCAGCAGAGGCCCCTTGTGCCAGGCCAGCAGAGCCACCCAAATGCCACTGAGTACAAATTATTTTATTTCCAGTGTGAATTTGGTGCAAAAAAGTGTAAAACCGGTGTGTTCAGCACCCCTGTGACCCCAAAGCGGGAATATTCCGTTTATTTTGGGGCCTGTGAGGGCCCAGCAGCGCCCGCAGGGCCGGGCCCGCCACCACAGGGACAGGGAGCTCTTCCTGAGCACGGGAGGTCTGAGGTTAAAGCAGGGGAAAATCCCATTTTTGTGTAAATATCCCGAATTCCTGCTGCTCCCGCGTTTTACAGACTGAGCTTCTGTTTCCTGGGGCTTCCCTGAGCCTGCCCGGGCCTGTCCTGGGCTGGGTTTTCGGCCAAACTCTGGGAATGTGGGAGCAGGGATTTGTCTCCAGGCCTTTCCTGACAGGTAACGCTTCCACCTGGAATTGTTCTTGAAATCGGAAGATTCTTGGAAGTTTTTCCTTGGGCAGCTTTTCCTTGGCTGCTGCCGGGTGGATTTCTCAATCCTCGCTGTGTCTCCTGATGGGAAGTGCTGGATGGAGACAAAAACCTGCAAACTGCCCCTTCTCCCTCACCTCTGCACTTCCTCCTTCCTGCAGGAATAAAAATCACCCCCTGAGGATGTGCCCAATCCCTCTGGAACGGGAATTGGGAGCTCCCCTTCAGAGCTGGAAGCTGATTCAGTGATTCTCCCCCATTTCTGAGTGGTGAAATTTGCCTTTGGGGAGTTTGAAGTGGTTTTTTTTTCTGGAATTCTGGTGCACTCCAGATGTCTCAGAGCCTCTGTGAGCAGTTTCAGAGGAAAATCCTCCTGTGAATCATCGTCTGCCCCATGTCTGTGAGGGAGAAATCCCCCCCAAAACAGAATCCCTTGAATTCTGGAATTTTCTGACCTATTTTAGTACCAAAAAAAAAGGGGGGGAAAAGAAAAAAATTTCAGCTCCTCTGCTGATGAGTTTCTCATATTGTTTACTTTTGTAACGTTCTCCGTGGAGGAGCAGCCAGGAATGACGTCCAGCCCTCGTCCCAGCATCTGAGCAAGAGCTCCAGGGGAAGGAATGTGGCTTCATAAATAGCAAACCACGAATGGGGAGCAGCAGCAAAGCTGCAGGTTCAGAACTCCCTGCAGGAGCAGCTGCTGCACCCACCCTGCCCCGAAATTCCGAGATGATTCCAGCTCTGCTTGTGCTTTTCCTCCTCTCCTGTCCCCTCTCCTTGTGTCAGCAGAGAAGGATAGGTAAGGGATCTGAATTCTGATTTAATTCTGATTTAATTCTGAATTAATTCTGATTTAATTCTGATTTAATTCTGATTTAATTCTGATTTTTGGCGAGGGGGATTTTTAGGCTGCTCTGAAAATGCTGGGGGTTGGAAGGGGATAAAGGGGGAGGATGTTTCAGCTGGAGCCTGAAAATGTTGAGGGAGCTGGGGGTTTTGTAGGAAAACTGTGTAAATGCTCCGTGGGATTTTTTCCCCCCAGCTTCCCTCATGAGGGGTGAAGCTTTTTTTAAAGGACAATATTTAATATTGGGTTTTGTAAAGAGCTGCCAGAGACACTTTGCATTAATCTGCATTTTACATCTGATTTAAGTTAAAAAAAACCCATCCCACAGAGTGTTCCAGCACAAAATCCCTGGGTTTTCTGCACATGGAGCTCAGGGAAGCCCTGACCTCTAGGAATGGACAAATTCCTCTTCTCCAAACCCTCTTTTTGGGGAATTCTCAGCTGCAGGAGGATCTGTGGGATCCAAGTTACTCCCAGTCCAAAATTTCCTGCAGAGGTTACAAATATTCACCAAATCCTTTGGGGAAGATCCACGAGGTTTCTGGGCTCGTTTGTCACATGAAAACAATGAATTTTTATTAAACCAGTGCCCCTTTGGCACTGGCAAATTCTCCCTGCTCGGGGATGCAGAGCTCAAATTCCAGCTCAGATTTCCCCTGGACACACAAAGATTTCTGTAGGAATTCTTCCTGGTTCTCTCTTTAAAGGCTGCTGTAGGTGAGGTGTGATTTCTGACAGGGGATTGGTAAATCTGGGAAAAGAGAAATTACAGGAAGAAATAGAGAAATTGTAAGGGGAAAAAAGAAATTATGAAAAACACAGAGAAATTGTGAAAAAATGGGGAAATTATAGAAAAAATGAGAAATCATGGGGAAATGGAGAAATTACAGGGGGAATATAGAGGAATTATAGGAAAAATTGAGAAATTATAGAAAAAAATGGAGAAGTTATAGGAATAAGTGGGAAATTCTGGAAAATAGAGACATTATAGAAAAATATTGAGAAATTAAAGAAAAATTTGAAAAATTACAGGGGGGAAAAAAGGGAACATATAGGAATAATTGAGAAATTAGAATTAAAAAATAGAGAAATTAGAGGGGGAAACTGAGAAATTATAGGAACAAAAATAGAGAAATTATAGACAAAACAGAGAAATGAGGTTTTACATCCTCATGGCCAATGGGGAATTAGACACTGGAATTTCAGGAGAATCTCTGAATTGAACTCCATATCCAATTACCTTTTCAATACCAAATTTCCCTAAAAACCCCCTGATCCTGGAAAACCACGAGCTCCATCCCTCCCTGCTTGGGCAGAGCCCGGGTTTTTACCCCATCCCAAAGGGATGCCCCAAATCCAGGCGGGAGGGAATAGCGGGGATCCCTTCCCTGGATGAGCTGGGGAGCCGCTCCTGACCCTCCCGATTTCCCCCGGGTGAGCTCCGGGGCGGCTCCTGACCCTCCCGCAGCCCGGCTCTCCCCGGGTGAGCTCAGCCGTGTCCTTTGTGTCCCCAAGATCCCAGCCGGCCCTTCCAAAGCGCCGCCACCCGCAAAGAGCCCGCGTTCGTCAGGAATCCCGGGAATGCCTTGGGAGCAGGTGAGGAGCAGCAGCTGCCGGGCCCCTTGTCCGCACTTGGGAGAGACTCAGCCACCGGAGCGGAGCTTTTCCAGCCCGGAATCGGGGATTTGCTGCTTTTGGCACCAAATCCTTTCCCAAGTGTGAAACTCAGGGGCTGTGCCAGAGGAGCAGCTCCCGCTGTGCCAGCCCCGAGCTGTTCCCTCCCTTCCCGGCACTGCCGATGGTCAGGCACAACAAATCCCACTCCGTACCCAAATTCCAGCAAAAAAACCCTTGGAGGAACTGGGCTGGAGCCTGTATCCTGAATATTAAGTTATTAAACCAGTTGGTTTATAGAGCTGGTGATCCTCTGGGATGTTCCCAACACTTTTGGCTTTTTTTAGGAGGAGAAGTTGGGCCAGAAATGCTGCAAGAGATGAGGGAAACCAATCGTGTGCTGCTGGAAGTCCGGGACTTGCTGAAGCAGCAGGTGGGTGAGGAAGAGGCCTAATCCCCGATTTCCTGAGGTCTGGGAATTCTCTGCTGGCTCTGGAATTGGAGAGCTGCTTCCTGTGTGGGGTGAGCAGCAGCTTATTGCAGCCAAGCAGAGTCCAGAGGTGGTTTGTGACTGGGAGATAAAGATGGGAGAAACCTCAAGTTGGGAAAAACTTCGAGGTGAAAAAAACCTTAAAGTTGTGAAAAACAAGCTGGAAAAAACCTTCAAAGTTGGGAAAAACTTCAAGGTGAAAAAACCCTTTAAGTTGGGAATAACTCAACTTGAAGGAACTTGAGGAACTCAAGTTGGAAATTTGAGTTGGAATCGCTGGAAGTTCCCTTGAATTCCCAAATTCTCCTGGTTAGAGCTGGAATGTGGAGAGAGAACCCTGAAACGGGACACAGCGGAATGGATTTAACTGGGAAAACAAAGTCACTTTTTCCTTGGGTTTGTGGGCTCAGGAGATCAGGGAGAGGCCAAATGTGGGAGACAGAGGAGCCCTTCCAGCCTTTGTTGTGGTCCTGGGAAGGGAGGTCCCGTGGAGCTCTGCATTCCCTCTTCCCTGTTGTTGTTTCAATCCTAAAAGCCTTCCTGGCTCTGGCAGTTTTTTGGGAATTTGGAATTTCTTGGATGGTTTTTCCCCATTTTAGCCAGGATTTTAACCAGTGGTTTGCCTTGCACTCTTTCAAGGGGACAGAAAGGTTCCATTCTGCTGCTGTTCCCTGTGGGAATGAGGGATTCCAGAGCCAGGGAGCTGCAAAAACATCGGAGCTCCTCTCACATTCCAGGCCCTGCATAAAAACCCAGTGTTTGCTGGGAGTCGGGGAGGCCAGGGCTGCTGGCAGCCTCCAGCAGTGATTCCAGTGTTCCCTTCCAGCTCCCAGGCAGATTTTCCTGTTTGTTCTTTCCCCTCTTGCCACCTTTTTCTTTATTTTATTTTATTTTTCAATCCATGGTGTTTTTTAATCCACGTTTTTCTCAGCAACACCGGCCCAAGGCTCTTCCTCAGGAGACAAACTGGCATTCCCAAGTGGGAAAACGAGGTGGCAATTCCTTCATCTGGGCAAAGATTTCCCAAAACCTGACTTTTCCTTGGTTCAGCATCTTGGGGTGTTGGCAGTGAGGATGCAGTGAAAGCAATTCAAGCTCAGAGCCAAAGGCTGGAGCATCCTGGGGTGTCCATGAGCAGTGCCCTGAATCCTCTGCTCTCTGTCTCCCATTTCCAATGGGAGATCTGGAATAGATCTATCTCTGCATGTTCCAAAAATTCCAAATACACCCCAACAGTCCCACCCTGTGCATCCCTGGGAGCGTCATCCAGATTTTCCTGGAGCTCTGGCAGCCTCGGGAATGTGAGCATTCCCTGTCCAGTGCCCCAGCACCCTCTGGGGAAAAGCCTTTCCCTGATCTCCATCCCACCCTCCTGACACAACTCCATGCAGGAATATTTTCAACAGGAGGGAATTTCAGGAATAGATTCTAAACACCCACAGAGAGTGGCCCCAGCAGTGCCCGAGGTTGTTCCCAAGGGAGTCTCCTCCTGCCTTCCCTCTCCAGACCTGCTGGATCAGCATCCCCTGGAGCAGAAAACGGAATTTTTCCTCTTTCTCTCCACTTGTCTCTGTGCACTCAAATCAAGTGTTTCCTCCTCTGTGAGAGCAGCATTATCCTGAGGGAATGGATTCCAAGGGAATGGATTCTGAGGGAATGGATTCCAAGGGATAACCCAGCCCAGCTCCCAGGAGTCCCCAGGCTGTGGGGGAGCTGAGCAGGCCCAGCCACCCCAGTTTGTGGCACTGGGAGTGTTTGGAGCCCGGCCTGGCCCTGGCTCAGCGCTGGCTGTGTTCCCCTGCAGATCAAGGAGATCACGTTCCTGAAGAACACGGTCATGGAGTGCGATGCCTGCGGTGAGTGCTCTGCTCTGAGGGGAGCCAGGGAGGGGAATCCCAGCTCTGCCCCTGCCCCAAAGGGAACAGACTCCATCACACTTAGCCCCGGTTATTCTCATTATTTGGGATTTTTTTGGGGCCTCACGGATTGGAGCCCTGGGCTGTTCCCATGGCTCGAGGGCAGCTGGAGCTGTGACCCCTCTGCCACGAGCTGAGCTGGTGCCTTTGGGACACCCCAGGGTGGCTTTGGGACACCCCAGACTGTGCTTCCCGGGGGCTGCATCCCTCCTAACCCAGCCCTCGGCCTGGGAATGCGGCTGGGAATCCTCTGGGACAGAGCTGAGCTGAGTGGAAGAGAACATCCCCCCCAGAGGCTCCTCCCTGCGCTTGCCTCCATCCCAGCAAAGAGGTTTTTACAGAGGATTCAGGGGATAGGATCGATTTCCCATAGAAATCCCGCCCTCTGCTCCCCAGTAAATGTGATTTTGCTCGCCTGGAGCTCCCTCCCGGCGTGTCTGCCTCGCAGGAAGCTCTGGAGATGCTTTGCTCTCCGCCTGCACCCTCGGGGGTGGAGCGAGAACCGTTCCTGCTTTTTTCCCATCTTTTGGGAGAGATTGTGCTGCTGGAAAAGAAATTAACCAAAGCTTCTGGGAGAAGCTGCAGGACAGAAATCCATCCTTCCCCTGCAATTGCTTCAATAATTTGCTCATAAAACTGTCCTGAACTTTCTCCCTGTTCCCTGATTTCTGCCTCCCCGCGGCTGTCCCGCTCCGTGTGTGTCCTGCCGGGCTCCCTCCTGCAGGATCCCAGCCTCACCCGGCTCCCAGCTTCTCTTACTCCTCACAAAGGGAAGAACGAAGAGGGGAAATAATATTTTTTTAGTGAGGATTTTGCTGCTGGTAGAGTGTTGTTTGTTTAATTTCAGGGTTTGAAGCTTGTAAGTTGGAGAAAGTTGGGATTTTTCTCCATTACCAAATAGGTTTTTTCCCCCTTCCACCCCGAGCAGAGGCAGGGCAGGGACGCCCCCGCTGTGCCCGCCCGGGGGAGGCTCTGGCAGCGGCAGCCCTGCCCTGACCCCCCTGTCCCGCAGGGATGCGGCCGGAGGTGACCGGGCCCGTGATCACCATGACGCAGTTCAGCCGCTGCCTCCCCAACCCCTGCTTCCCCGGGGTGCCCTGCACCGAGAGCGGCTCCGGCTTCCGCTGCGGGCCCTGCCCCGCCGGCTACTCCGGGAACGGCACCCACTGCACCGACATCAACGAGGTAAAACAGCCCCAGAGCAGCGCCGAGCTCTCACAGCCGCCCCCGGCTCCTCGGGAGTGCCAGGGAAAGCCCTGCAGTCCCCGCAGGAGATGGAGCTCTGTGCCTGGCCCGCCCCGGGGAGCGTTTAGGGCCAGTGCAGTTGGGATTTCTTCCAAGAAAATAAATCCTTAGGTTTGTGCCACACGGGGAGGGGAGTTTGGAAGAGCAGAGCAGCCTTTGCTGAGGAGTTGTTAGAGATAAGATTTATTAGGTGTGGAATGGGACCAAACGATTCCCAAATAATCCTGGAAGCAGCAAATCTTAACCACAGGGCTTTGTTTCTGCCCCTAAATCAAACCTTGCTGGGCAGATACTGTGTATTTTTTTTTTTTATTATTTTTTTTTTAGGAAATGTGGCATTCTACCAATTTTAAGCTCTGTGTGTGTGCAAGCTCTGCTTATCCTCTGATGTTTTGTAGGATTTTCCCCTGAGTTCTGTGCTTCCCAAAGCATATTCCTAAATCTGATCATCCCACTCTTGCAGAGCCTCGATTGCATTTCAATTTAAAAACCTGCTGAAGGCTCCATGGGAGATTTTGGGATTGTCAGTCCAAAATATGGGATCCCCCATATTCCTGTGATGCATCTGCCAGCACAGAGCATAAAAATCCAGGGAAAATAATGAAGTGTTGGAGAAAGCAAAGCATTTGGAGCAGTTTTGGAAAGAGAGTGGTAAACAAACAACTGGTGGTGTGTTTCCAGGCCAGGGTGAGGAATTTTCCCTTTCCCTGGACTCTGAGGATTCCAGGAAGGAAAATGTGAAGCAAGAGCAGCTCCTTGCCCGGGCTCTGGTGTCACCTGAGGAGAGTCAGAGCTGAAAGTGGCTTTGTTTAATTGCAGCCCTGGGGGGACACCAGGAGCTCCTGTGCGGTTTTATCTCCCTGAAAACCGAAACTCCAAGGGCTGGACGTGCCCTGGAGCTGCCCGGCCCAGCCCTGGCCAGCCTCTCTCTCTTTCAGTGCAATGCCAACCCCTGCTTCCCCAAGGTGCAGTGCATCAACACCAGCCCCGGCTTCCGCTGCGACCCCTGCCCGCCCGGCTTCACCGGGCAGCTGCTGGAGGGCGTGGGGCTGGCCTACGCCAGGGCCAACAAACAGGTGAGGCCCGAGGGCTCCTGCCCTCGCAGACCGGGAGTCCTGTCCCCTCTGAAGGCCTGTGAGCCGCAGCTGCAGAGAAACGGGAGGGAAATGCGAGGTGGAGACTCCTAAAGAGGGGAGGAGTTCCTGGCTGTGAGGGTGCGGAGGGGCTGGGGTGGAATTCCCATCCCTGGGAGTGCCCCAGGCCTGCTTGGAGCACCCTGGGACAGTGGACGGTGTCCCTGGGAGTGGGAATGGGATGATTTAAGGTATCTTCCCATCCAAACCATTCTGGGATTCTGTGGAGATTTCCAGGGGAGAGGGGAGACGTGCCCAGGACATCCTGACACCCCAAAGCCACCTCCCCTGTGGAGGACTGGGGCTGGACAGTGCATCCCAACACCTCTGTGGCTGTGGAGCCATCCCAGGGATGGGAATGGGAATGGGAATGAGAATGGGAATGGGAATGGGAAAGGGAATCCTTCCCGCTGGGACACAGAGAGTTCACGCAGCTGCTGCCACCCCCTCCCAGCTCTGCTGACAGCTCCAGCCAGATTAAAGCCAAATCCCAAAGCCTGGGCTGATTGGGGTTTTTAGGGATGCATTTCCCACACGTGGCTCCGGGTGTTTGGGCTGGGGTGCAGCCGTGGAGCTCCGAAACCCACGGAGCCCCTCCCACAATGAGGATATTCCCAGATGTGCTCAGAGCTCAGCTGCTTTCCCAGGCTGGGATCTCTGGGGATTCCGGAGAGGGGTCTGGAATTCTGCTGGGATCTGCCTCAAGCCTGTCAGCAGGAAAATGTAGTGGTGCTGAGCTCGTCAGGGGTGCCAGGGCTCTGCCTCTGCTTCTGGCCCTGCCCAGATTCTGGGGTTGGGGTGAAGGTGAAGGAGTGCTCTGTTCTCCCTGGGCAGGTCTGCACCGACATCAACGAATGTGAGACTGGAGCTGCCAGGAACTGTGTCCCCAACTCCATCTGCATCAACACCCGGGTAAATCCTCAGGACATGGAGAGGATCCCAGGGCTGGAGCCCCTCTGGAGCCGGACTGGGAGAGCTGGGGGTGCTCACCTGGAGAGGAGAAGCTCCAGGGAGAGCTCAGAGCCCCTTCCAGGGCCTGAAGGGGCTCCAGGAGAGCTGGAGAGGGACTGGGGACAAGGAATGGAGGGACAGGACACAGGGAATGGCTTCCACTGCCAGAGGGCAGGGCTGGATGGGAGATTGGGAAGAAGTTGTTCCCTGTGAGGGTGGGGAGGGGCTGGGATGAAGAATTCCCAGAGCAGCTGTGGCTGCCCCTGGATCCCTGGCAGTGTCCAAGGCCAGGCTGGAGCACCCTGGGACAGTGGGAGGTGTCCCTGCCCATGGCAGGGGTGGCACTGGATGGGCTTTAATGTCCCTTCCAACCCAGCCCATTCCAGGACTCCCTGACACTCCCGGAGATCCCCACGGATCCCTTTCCCGGGCTCCCCTGGCAAACCCAGGAGGGGCTGCGGCAGAGCTCGGCCGGGATTTGCGTTCCAGCCCCTCCCCGCTTCCCCGCAGGGATCCTACAAGTGCGGGGCCTGCAAGCCGGGCTTTGTGGGGGACCAGATCAGCGGCTGCCGGAGCCAGGCGGCGACAGCGACACGGCGCTGCCCCAACGGCGAGATCAGCCCGTGCCACGAGAAAGCCGAGTGCATCGTGGAGAGGGACGGCTCCCTGTCCTGCCAGGTGCGGGGCTGCTCCCTCCGGGCACCGCGGAGGGGCCGCCCTACCGGCACCGGGGTCTGGTCCCGCCCTACCGGCACCGGGGTCTGATCCAACCCTACCGGGACCGGGGTCTGATCCAACCCTACCGGCACCGGGGTCTGATCCAACCCTACCGGCACCGGGGTCTGGTCCCGCCCTACCGGGACTGGGGTCTGATCCAACCCTACCGGGACCGGGGTCTGGTCCCGCCCTACCGGGACCGGGGTCTGATCCAACCCTGTCGGGACCGGGGTCTGGTCCCGCCCTACCGGGACTGGGGTCTGATCCAACCCTACCGGGACCGGGGTCTGGTCCCGCCCTACCGGCACCGGGGTCTGATCCAACCCTACCGGCACCGGGGTCTGGTCCCGCCCTACCGGGACTGGGGTCTGATCCAACCCTACCGGGACCGGGGTCTGATCCAACCCTATCGGGACCGGGGTCTGATCCAACCCTACCGGGACCGGGGTCTGGTCCCGCCCTACCGGGACCGGGGTCTGATCCAACCCTGTCGGGACTGGGGTCTGGTCCCACCCTATCGGGACTGGGGTCTGGTCCAGCCCTTCCCGGGATTGGGGTCCGGTCCCAGCCCCGCGCTCGGGATCCGCTCGCTCCGCGGTCCCGTCCCGCGCTCCTCTCCCGGGTCTGCCACTGCCCTCTCCTGGAGAACGCCCTTCCCAAAACCTCCCTGCTGCTCCCCGGTCCGCTCCCCTTCTTTGGGGTTTCGGTTTTTCCCGAAGCGCTGCGGTTCTGTCGGGCACGGAACGTGCCCTGGGGCTGAGCAGGGAGAATCCATTCAGCAGCCTCAGGGCCAATTTCTGCTGCTGCCTCCTCAGCACCGAGCAGAGTTGGATCTGAGCTGCTGAAATTCCAGAAATGCTTCTCCCAGGCATTATTCCCCCGTAGGGCTCCGCATCCCTGGATTTGTGCCGGTTCTCTGGTAAAACCGTGGGTTTTGGAGGGCTGTGGCCATCAGGGGCTGATGTTCTGTGTCTGCTGCCTCCCAGTGCCTCGTGGGGTGGGCAGGGAACGGCTTCGTGTGCGGGAAGGACACGGACATCGACGGCGTCCCCGACGAGAAGCAGCGCTGCTCCGACAAGAAATGCCGCAAGGTGAGGGGGCGAGGGCTCCGCTCCTCGGGGAATTCCGCTCCAGGACAGGCCTCGGGGGCTGCTGGGACCTTCAGAGCTCGGGCTGGGTGCCATTCCCACATCCCGTGTCCCTCTCCTCGCAGGACAACTGCGTGACCGTGCCCAACTCCGGCCAGGAGGATGCGGACAGGGACGGCATCGGGGACGCCTGCGACGACGACGCCGACGGAGACGGGATCCCGAACGCTGAGGTTCGAGGGCTGCTGCCTTCCCAGGGGTCCTGCCAGGCAGCAGCACCTCCAGTGGGAGTGCAGGGGTCCCAGTGGGAACTCAGAGGCCACAGGGGGAATTCAAGGGTCCCAGTGGGAATTCAGGGATCCCAATGTGGCCTCGGTGTGGTTGCTCTGAGGATCTGAGAACAGGCACAGAAACATCCGGACACCGAAGGGACTCCCCGAGGGCTGGGAGGGGGAGTCTGGCGTTGGTGAGCCCTGGCTGGGACACCCTGAGGAGGTGCTGCTGTCCAGCCCCGCGTCCCTGTCCCTGTCCCTGTCCCTGCAGGACAACTGTGTGTACACCCGGAACAGCGACCAGCGCAACGCCGACAAGGACAACTTCGGGGACGCGTGCGACAACTGCCGGCAGGTGAAGAACAACGACCAGAAGGACATCGACGGCGACGGGAAGGGCGACGAGTGCGACGACGACATGGACGGGGACGGTGAGAGCAGGGCTCCAGGGCAGCCACGGCTCTTTGGGAGCCTCGTGTGCCCTGTGCTGCTCCTTGTGACCCCAGGGTGGGACAGCCTGGGCTGGCTCCACGCCCGCTCAGGGGGAACCCAGCAAACAGCATCCCCAAATCCTGGCATTGTTGCTTTATCCATGAGTTCACCCACCCTGGGTTTTTGTGGATCCACCCTTCCTGTTTTCCAGGGATCAAAAACTCCATGGACAACTGCAGGAGGGTGCCCAACCCTGACCAAAGGGACAGGGATGGGGACGGCGTGGGGGACGCCTGTGACAGCTGCCCCACCCTCAGCAACCCCGACCAGGTACAGAACCCTCCCAGTTCTGGTCCTAAAGGTTCATTCCTGTCACCCCAGCCGTGCCTGTGTCACCTGCCCAGGTGACAATTTCAGCTGCCACCTCCTGTGGCACAAAAGGAAATTCCCTCGGGAGCAAGCGTCAGCCATGGGGGCACTCTGGGCTCTCCTTTCCTGCCCTGTTCCACTGCTGGAATTCAGCAGAATCTCCCCAAAAAGTCCCACAGAAACTCCCCTGCTGTCAGCAGCTCTCTGTTCCCTATTCCTGCTCTTGATCTCTGGAGAATTTAAATGATTCTTCCTTTATTTTTCCAGAAAGATACCGACCACGATCTGGTGGGAGATGTCTGTGACACCAACCAGGACAGGTGAGACCTTGCTGCAAAAATTAAAAATTTATGTATTTATTTCCATGAAATCCTGGGGAGGAAGGGACAAAAGGGCTGTGACAACCTGACTTGGCCTCATCCCATAAAAAGATGGAGGTTTGGAGGTGGAATTTTCTCCAGATCTCAAAAAAAGTGAGCACTGGAAGTATGGACCACTCCCAGAGCTGTCCACACCTTCCAGCAGGAACATTCCTGACCTGCTCTTGGTGTAACAAAGAGTTTTAAGGCAAAAATCACCAATCCTGCTGCTCCTGCCGAGGCTCCCAGCTCTGGGGAAGGCTTTCTGTGCTGGTGGCCGTGGGTGACGTGTCCCTGTCCCTGTCCCTGTCCCTGTCCCTGTCCCTGTCCCTGTCCCTTGTCCTACAGTGATGGGGACGGGCACCAGGACTCGAGGGACAACTGCCCCACAGTGCCCAACAGCTCCCAGGTGGACACGGACAACGACGGGCTGGGGGACGAGTGCGACGAGGACGACGACGATGATGGAATCCCCGATCTGAGACCCCCCGGCCCCGACAACTGCAGGCTGGTCCCCAACCCCGGCCAGGAGGACTCAGATGGTGAGGGATGGGTCCGTGTGGGGTTTCCTGGGGGTTCCTGGGGTCGCTCCGAGCTCTGGAATCCACAGGAATTTGGGTTTCCTTGGGACTGACTCAGGCCAGGCCTGTGACACTTGCAGATGCCCACAGCCCCAGCATCAGGATCATGTTTGGGGTCAGGTTCTCTCCTCCAGAAGTGCCTGGGGTTTGAGGGGTTTCTCTGCAGCTCCTCGGGGTGCCCCAGCTCTGAGCAGCTCCTCCCCTGGCCCCGGAGCTGCCCAGGGCTGAGCAAGCCCAGAGCAGAGGGCAGGAGCGGCTGCTCCAGGCTCGTTGCTCCCCCGTGCCCAGGGGACGGCGTGGGGAACCTGTGCGAGGACGACTTCGACCGGGACATGGTGATCGACAGGATCGACGTCTGCCCCGAGAACGCCGAGGTGACGCTCACCGACTTCAGGGCCTTCCAGACCGTGGTGCTGGACCCCGAGGGGGACGCCCAGATTGACCCCAACTGGATCGTCCTCAACCAGGTCGGGGAGAGCCCCAGCTGGGAGCAGGCCTGGGTGGTTTTCCCAGAAAGGCTCTGCAGCCTCCGTGGTTCTGCAGTGCCCAAATTGCAGCCCTGGAGCAGCACGAGGGGGGATTTGCTGTGTCTGGAACTGCACTAACGAGTCACAATTCCCCTTTCCAGGGCATGGAGATTGTCCAGACCATGAACAGTGATCCTGGCCTGGCTGTAGGTGAGGAATTCACCTTTTTCCGTTGGAAAATCATTGCTGGTGCAGCTTTGATCAGCCACTGCTTAATGACCCCATCCACTGTTTCCTGTAGCACACAGAGCCCAGATTCCCCTTGGCAAAATCCATCTCCCCAGCCGAATCCTGGACCTGTTCTGTCCAGGAATGCAGAGTCTCTGTTGTCCTGCCCCTGACAGGGTACACAGCTTTTAACGGGGTGGACTTCGAGGGCACCTTCCACGTCAACACCGCCACGGACGACGACTACGCCGGGTTCATCTTCGGCTACCAAGACAGCTCCAGCTTCTACGTGGTCATGTGGAAGCAGATGGAGCAGACCTACTGGCAGGCAAACCCCTTCCGGGCAGTGGCAGAGCCTGGCATCCAGCTGAAGGTAAAGGAACTGTGGAAAAGGAATTCCTGGGTGGAATTTTGCCTTGGGATAAGCAGCTGCAGTGAATCTTTTCTGTGCACACTGACCGGGCTCTCCCCTGTCCCAGGCAGTGAAATCCAAGACTGGCCCCGGGGAGTACCTGAGGAATTCCCTGTGGCACACGGGGGACACCACAGACCAGGTGAAGCTGCTCTGGAAAGACCCCCGGAACTCGGGCTGGAAGGACAAGACCTCGTACCGCTGGTTCCTGCAGCACCGGCCCCAGGTCGGCTACATCCGGTGAGCTCTGCCCTTCCTGCCCCGGCCCGGGCAGCACAATCCCACCAGGAGCATCGGCCTCGGGACCCCTCGGGATCCCTTTGGAAGGGAACCCATCCTGTCCCACGCCTGCCACGGGCACCTCCCGCTGTCCCAGGCTGCCGCAGCCTGGCCTTGGGCACTGCCAGGGACCCAGGGGCAGCCGTGAGGCCTGGGGAGCTCCTGCTCAGTCCCTGCCTTGTTCCTCTCCAGGGCTCGGTTCTACGAAGGCCCTGAGGTCGTGGCAGACACCGGAGTTGTCCTGGACACCACCATGAGAGGGGGACGCCTCGGGGTCTTCTGCTTCTCCCAGGAGAACATCATCTGGTCCAACCTCCGCTACCGCTGCAACGGTGAGTTTGGAAAGGCAAACACAGAATTCTTTTCCATTTTCCAGTTGTTCACCTGGACACCTGCACAGCCACAGGAATGGGCAGCAAACAGGAGCTGAGGCCATTTTTCCCTGCTGTTCCTCCTCCTGATCTCTCTCTGCTTTCACCCTCAGACACCATCCCAGAGGACTACGAGACGTTCCGGGTCCAGCAGGACTAATCCCCCTGGAATGTCCCCCAGCCCCTCCTGCTGCCCCAGCCGTGCTCCCGCTCTGGAACCCTGCCCCAGGAACTGTCAGCACGTCCCACGGCGCCCTCACAGCCTCCAGCACCTCCTCCCCAGCAGCGAACCCCTGACAATGCTACACAAACCCTCTGGGAAGGGCAGAGGTGGAGACAGGAGTGTGACCAGAAGCCTGAGCTGCTGCAAACCCCAGCCCACGGCCGTGCTGGAAGCTCCCTGCAGCAGCTGGGATTGTTGGAGTAAGTTTGGCGTGGATGATTCCCAGGAATCTTTTCCCTACTCCAAGGCTCCTGAGTGTGAATGTTGTTTTCCTTTTCAAGACTGAGAAGGACACGCGGAGCAGCCTCGGTACAAGTTGCTCATTTTAATTAAAAAAAAGCACTTTAAGGAGAGTGTCTTTGTTCTGGAATGTTGGATAATAAACTCTTGGAATGTTGGATAATAAATTCTAGATTTCTCCTTGGTCACGTGTGTGTTCTTTCCCCTCTTCCGAAGCTTTTCCCTTGCAGATGCGGAAGGGAGAAACCCCCAGGGCTGAGCCCAGTGGGGCTGAGAGAGCCCTGGGCTGGATTGGGAATTTTCTTGGAAGTGCCAATGCATGGAGGCTCCTTTTCCTCAAGAACCTCCCTCTCCTGAGCCCTGCCCTGCCTGATTCCTGTTGGGGCTGCAGCTGCAGCTCCTCTTGAAGAGTCCCCAGTTCAGTTTTCAACCAAAATTGATTTTGCCATTTCACACCAAGATTTAACACTGAACCCCCACCACACCAACAACAAATGAAACTGAGAAAAAGCTGAGCAGCCAGAGGCAAAAACATTTGAAGTTTTATTCCATTTCCTTTACAAAGAATGCAAAGATACAAAGACAGAAGCCTTCACACAAAAATAAAGGTGGAAAAGGATGCACACAGAGCTGAGCTGCGTTTTCACATCAGGTCTGGTTGCAAACACTTAAAGCCAACATCAGTTTTCCACTTTACCCAGAGAAACCAAGCAGCCACATGGAGCAGTCCCAGCTCTGTTTGTCTGGAGTGAGGGACTCCAGTGGCTCACGTGGACCAGGAGGTGACACCAGGGTGGATTTCCCTGGGGGTGTCCCTTGTCCCCTCAGGGGTTGGGACACTGGGCAGGAAAGTCCCAGACCCCAAACCAGAGCCCTCACCTGCGCCCAACCCCGGCATTCCCAGCTCCGAGGTCAGCTCCATCCCAATTACCCAGCACATGGAATGAAGGAAAACACCAGAAACTCGACCCAAAGGACATTAAAATCCAACAGTTTTGGGCCTGACCCAAAGCCACCAGCAGGGCCAGTCCCTCAGAGCTGTCCCTGTCCCTGTCCCAGGGCTGCCACAGCTCCGGACATCGCTCCCAGCACGGGGTGGGAGCTCCAGCTCCACATGGAGGTGGCAGAGCCCTGGGGCAGCTCCAGAGGGGTCTGGGGACACCCCAAACCCACCCAGACACGTCCCCGTGCCCCTGCTCCGGGGGGATCTCTGAGGGCCCTTCCAGCCCCAACTGCTGCAGGATCGTGGGATCCCTGGGGGTCCCTTCCACCTCGGGACATTCCAGGATTCCAGGGTTGGAATTCTGGGATTTTGTGCTGCCCCAACAGACTCAACACCCCCCGTCACTCCCAGGAGCGATTCCCTCACGGCGCAGCCGCCTTTGGGATTCTCTCCCCATTCCCCATCCCATCCCTGCACCCCCTGAAGAAAAGAGCCAGCGGATTTTACCCCTTTAGGCCTTTATTTTGATAAAATTGGTCAAGCCCACATAAGGCAACGCACACACGGCTCCGCCCGCCCCCCGCCCGCCCCAACCGCCTCGGAAAATAAATAACACAAACCAAGAGAGGACGTCCATGTAGTGTTTGGCTTTGCAGTATAGAAATTCCACACAATGATTTTGTTGTGTTGTTGTTTTTTTTGTTTTTGTTTTGTTTTTTGGTTTTTTTTTCCTGTTTAAAAAGGTAAAAATGATTTATAATACACAGTCAGAATGTCGTGGTGCCCGCATAGAAAACCGACATGCAATCCATGCCTACACTGCGCCGTATAAATAAGATGCAACTCAAAATACAAAGAACAGGAACACTACAAAGTTTAATTCTAAGAGGGAGGGAGTTTTTTTTGAGTTTTTCTTTTCCTGGTTGTTTTTTAAAAAGGACAGACACACGTAACAAAGGCTACCTGCGCTTTCACATTGCCATCACAGTGACGGGGGGGCCGTTGCTCCGAGGAATAAACGCGCTGGTTTTGGGGTTTCTCCCGAAAAAACAGCCAAGGTCGGGATCTGTGGGGGAGGAGGGGCCTTTCTGCTTCCTTCCTGTCCAGAGGGGTTTCCAGGTCTTTCCTTAGGGGATACACTCAAGCCTTCATTATCATTTCGACAGAAATCCAAGTTTTTTGAGCAAGGGTTTATTTCTGAGGGAAATTTAAGTGGTTTTGGGTGCTGCGTTTAGGTGAACTTGGGGCAGCTTTTGCTCTTGGAATCATGGAATTGAGGTTGGGACAGAGCCGCTGAATCAGGGTTGGAAAGGAATCACTGAAATAAGGCTGGAAAAGAACCTGAATCAGTTTCAGAAACGAATCACCAAATAAAGGTTGGAAAGGAACAACCAAACCAAGGTTGGAAAAGACCTCCAGGATCATCAAGCCCAACCTCCTCTGAGCTGACGGTTCATCCATGAGCGCGCTTGGAAATCAATTAATCAAAGAATTCATGAGACCTCTGGGGAGGTCGTGAAACACACAAGGAACGAATGATTCCCGAGCCGATTTCGCGGCCGTTTCTGGAAAAGTTTGCCCCTCTTGGAAATGCAAAATGAGCCCAGGGGGCAGAGCCCAGCCCGGGCTGTGTCGGGGGCTGGGGGGGCAGAGCCCAGCCCGGGCTGTGTGGGGGGCTCGGGGGCAGAGCCCAGCCCGGGCTGTGTGTGGGGGGCTCGGGGGGCAGAGCCCAG